>JAOXYA010000037.1:23655779-23666758 GCA_028565675.1 Sorex palustris
AAGGAGATTCTCTAGGGAGTGTGTGTGTGTGTGTGTGTGTGTGTGTGTGTGTGTTTCTCTGTGCCTCTGTCTCTGGAGTTTGCAGTTTTGTCCTCTGCCCTCTGTGTGTGTGTGTGTGTGTGTGTGTGTATGTGGCTGAAGTTTGCAGTTTCTTTCCTGTCTTCTGTGTGTGTGTGTGTGTGTGTGTGTGTGTGTGTGTCTGTGTCTCTGGAGTTTGCAGTTTGGTCCTCTGTGCCTGAGTGTGTGTGTGTGTGTGTGTGTGTCTGTCTGTCTTTTGAGTTAGCCGTTCTGTCCTCTGCCCTCTGTCTGTGTGTGTGTCTTTGTCAGTGGAGTGCTGGAGTTTGCAGTTTTGTCTCTTGCTGGCGGTTTCACACAGGGCTGGGCAGAGTGCTTCAAGCAGGGGATGATGCGCTGAAGAATGGCTGCAGGATGTTTCCACAAGGAGGGATTTTTTTACCTGCAGTGGTGCTTTATGGGGGGGGGGGGGGAAAGAAACCGCCCAGCAGCCGGCACAAAAAACCCAGATAGGCGTGGGAAACGCGGAAGTGGTATGTAGATGTTCCTTCAGGAGAACTGTCATGGCCAGAGTCACGGGAGGGAGCCGCAGGATACAGACATGAACAATTTTGGCCGTTGCTTGGGAGACAGCCCTAGAATTATCGACAGCCTTCTTTGTTCCCCTTTCTCTTCCTTTGTTGTACTGATAACGTCTATTGGAAGAGGTTGGTCTTGTGTTGCTCAGTCACCTGGTGAGGGCACTTGACGTGTGTCCTGCACTTTCGTTTTAAGGTGATCGTTGGAGGACAGAGTCGAGGGTAACCCAAAACTTTGATTCTTGTTCTGCTCTCAGGCTGCCTTCAGTAAAAATGAATGCTCTACATTTGCCCTGGATTTTTTATGTTGTTCAGTTTAGTAGCTACTTAACGGAGAGCAAAGTTTGCAAATTTACTGGACAGTTTGCCACGAGACATAAGAGAAACTTGGGGGAGCATCTTGACTTCTTGTCAGCAGCTCTCACGGTACCTTCATTGGGAGACAATAGGCTGATGATATTAGAATGCAAATACGTTTTGTGTAGATTTTCTGTATTAAATATCTGATTATTCTCATTGCGTATCAGCTATAATAGACACACACACACACACACACACACACATGGCTGGAGCGATAGCACAGTAGGTAGGGCGTTTGCACGTGGCCAACTCGGGCCAAGCCAGGTTTGATTCCTCTCTGAGAGCCCGGCAAGCTTCTGAGAGTATCGTGCCCACATGGCAAAGCCTGGCGGCAAGCTACCTGTGACATATTGGATATGCCAAAAACAGTAACAAGAAGTCTCACAATGGAGACGTTACTGGTGGCGGCTTGGGAGGACAGTGCTAGTGCTACAATATATCTAAGCATATATTTTTTCTAAAGAAATATTTGCATTTTATTTATTACTAATTTTGTTTGGGGGCCACACCCAGTGATGTTTGGGGTTTGTTTGGGTCTGCTCCCAGGTCTGTTCTTGGGATTTGTTCCTTGTGTTCTTTAGGGGGGACCGGGCAGTGCCAGAAATCAAACCTGGGCATTCCACACGCAATGCATGCTTTGTGTATGCTTAGCCCATTGAGCTATCTCTCCAATCTGAATTTTTTTTTAATGGATTAATGCAGTTATTTTTCCTCCCCACTAAAGATTATGTATATTTTGTTGATTTTCAGATTCCCCATATTAATACAAGTATTAGACAATTGTATTCACTAATTTTATCAATATTTATTTACTGGTTTTTGAGTCACACCGGGCAATGCTCAGGGGTTACTCCTGACTCTGCGCTCAGGAATTACTCCTGGTGGTGCTCGGGGGACCTTACGGTGTGCTGGGGATCGAACCCAGACCAGCTGCATGCAAGGCAGATGCCCTACTTGCTGTACTATATCTCCGGCCCCTTATTTTAGCATTCTTAAGAAAAAATTACTTAGTATATCATTTAGCAATAAGAGCATTTACACTAAGCATGAAACGACCATTTCCTTCATTTTTTACAATATCAGAATCTTTTTGCCACAAAAGGTAATAGTGCTTTTCTAGTCTGGAACTCTAGTAAGGATGATGATACCTTGAGTATAGATAACTTTGCAAAGGCATTTGTTAGTGTGAAATTACATAGTTTTAACTTGATCGTTAAAACTGAATAAACACGTTTAGAATAATGTTAAGAGTGAATTTTAAAACGAAACATGTACTTCACATAGAATATTGCCAAGCTTTCCAGGTACTTTGTCATTAGGGGTTAGTGGGTTGGTATCTGCTGCTCCCTACCCCAACGATTGCTGTAGAAATCCTTTTCTAAATCTTGTTGTTGATTCCTTGACCATCCTCAATGATTTAATCCTATTGTTTCCCTGGGGTTTCTGATAATGTCTTTATTCTTTTCTGGATATCTTGGATTTTAGATTCTAGAACTTTTAAGAGGCTTGAAATTCTTGTGGTTAGTATTCTTATTTATGCTTTATAGCTCTATGGAAGTTAAGTAAAAGTAAGTTGCTTTACAGAATTAATGCTAAAGTATTTTCTTTTAAGTTTAAAGGTTTTCAGTATTCAAATTAACTGCTTTGCTTGGTGTGACTCTTGACAATTTAGAGGTTTGCCGCCTTAGTGTTTTAATTTGCTTCCCAAGAACTTTAGTATTTATATAAAGCATGATGAAATGAATATGGCCCATCAGACTATTTTTGTAAGGCCTCAGACCTAAGAATGATTTCACAGAGGAATATTTGCTATTGATTTTAGATAGGCAACACTAACTTTTTGAACCTCAGTTAAGCAACATGTACAGCAGATAAGGGCACTTAACTTTCATGTGGCTGACCCTGGTATGACCCAGCATACCATATGGAACTCTGAGCACTACCAGGAGTACTCCCTGAGTGCACAGAGGAGTAACCCCTGAGCACTGCCGGGTGTAACTCAAAGAACCAAAAACAAAAAACAAAAAAAGAATTGCAGGGCCTGGAAACCCATTGGGATTATGGCACATGCCTTGCTTGAGGTCAACCCTGGATTAATCCTCAACACCACATTTTCTCCTCAGAGTTTCTGGGTGCAGCCCTAATGGCCCCTATGCATCTCCCAGGTGGCCCACGTAATCCCCACGCAGCACTGGATATCACCTTAAGTCCTGAACAGCACCAAATGCTCAAAGCCTCGGTGAGACACCCACCCTTAGAGGAGAATCACTGGGAGAGGTCCCCCAGGCCTCCTGAGTGCCACCCTAGGGGACTTCCCAGAACCCCTCCAAATGGAAACAAAAAATCAGTTTTGAAATTAGTATTGCCATTTTTCTGAGGAAGAAAATAGTATATAATTACCATTACTGTATTGTACTTTGAATTTCATAGTAATAAGTTGTGCAAATTTGTTTTCTTTCCTGTTGGATAAGAATCTGCATGTTTTCCTGACCTTGCCTCTTGATCTGCACAGCCTAAAATATTTACTTTCTAACCCTTTTCAGAAAAGAATTTCCTGCTCTTAGAGTTTTAAAGAAGTGTGCTGCCAAAGTAAGCACCTATTTAAAAAAAAAATCAGCTGTTTAACATTTAGATTCTAACCCTCAGTAATCTTTAAGGATGTAGGTGTAATGATCCTTGATAATTGCCATGTCTACCTTCTTTATTCAAATTTAGTGTACATGAACTACCTTAGCTAGATTTACCACCTTAGTTCAGGTAACATTTTCTTCATTTCTTTTTCACAGATTAAAAGTTCAAGCAACGTGAAAAACATTGCTTTTGAAACTTTTTAGCGCTTCTTTCTAGAATGGACTTTGGATAAATTCTTTTGTGTAAATAATCAGTTCAAAAGGATACTTTAAATGCTTTATATATAAAAAAAAACCTTAATCTGTTTAATGCTTAAAATGATTTACCTTATTACTCAGCATTTTGTTGAGTGACCTGTTTAGGTCTTACATTGATTTCCTTTAAGGCAGATTTACATTCAAAAATGGAAGTTTTCCAGTCCTTATATAGTATAAAAATTGCATGTCCTTCAAATTCTTCCTTTCCCACCACATTAAATCCAGTCTGTTTCTTGGGAATAGGATGTATTTTTAGAATTACTAAGAAGAAATGCTTGTTTGATTTTGGGGAACAATTGCAGTGGTAGCAAAACAACTCCGAGAAATATAATAACTCAAACTAATCTATTATTCTGTTTTGCCTCTGGTTCTTTGTGTTTTATTTTTAAACTAATGGCACGTCTGCAGATTGCCATTGTATGCTTTTCACGTTTGATCATTAATTTTTAACTGTACAGTTCTTTTACCTGATTGCTTTCTTTTTTCCTAGGATATTATCAGTTATTAATCTGCCCCCCCGTTTATTTTTATTTATTGCATCATCTTGCAACAAATGAAAATAATTTGATTAATAATTTTCTATTTTGTTTATTGCATCAGGCTGGAGTGATAGCACAGTGGGTAAGGCGTTTGCCTTGCACACGGCTGACCCAGGTTAGATTTCTCCGCTCCTCTCGGAGAGCCCGGCAAGCTACCCAGAGTATCTCGCCCGCACGGCAAAACCTGACAAGCTCCCCGTGATGTGTTCAATATGCCAAAAACAGTGGCAACCAATCTCACACTGTGAGACATTACTGGTGCCCATTCGAGCAAATCGATGAACAGCGGGAGGACAGTGCTACTGTGCTAATCTTTAATGTAAATTTATGGACTGAAGAGATAGTACGGGGTTAAGGCACTTGCTTTACATGCAGTGGCAGCCACACTGTGGCTTGAAATCTGGTGCCACAAATGCCTCATGGGACACTTAGGTGTGGCCCCTGAGTACAGAGCTAAGTGTGGCGCCCCCAAATTTATTTTCTGTCTTCATTAGATATCATTGACAAGTAAAAGTTAAATATATTTGAGATATACAATAAGATGGCTTGATGTATGTGTACATTTTGAAATGATCACTGATGGTGATCTCACATGTTTATCATATGATGATATGATTTTCCCAGGGGGCTGGGAGTGAGAACATTTACTCTTATCAAGAA
This sequence comes from Sorex palustris, assembly GCA_028565675.1. Classification (NCBI taxonomy): domain Eukaryota; kingdom Metazoa; phylum Chordata; class Mammalia; order Eulipotyphla; family Soricidae; genus Sorex; species Sorex palustris. Next base: position 23,660,820 of record JAOXYA010000037.1, read on the forward strand.
GATTTAAGTGTTTTGAGATTATAAAAAGAACTCTTACCGAATATAATTTGGAATAGTTGTTCAGAAAAACAATTGGAGAATCTTCAAAAATTTAAAAAATAGAGCCATAATATGACCTAGCAGTCTCACTATTAGGCCTTTATCTAAAGGAAATAAAGCAATATATTGAAACATTCTGCTCTTCCTAAACTTAGCTTTCATACACAACAGATCTTATTATGATCTGAAAATTAAGTGAAGCTACCCCTGAATTTTAGATGGTAAATTTTATAATGGTAATAATAATTAAAGAAAACTCAGTTAAACTTTCAAGAATTTTAATCAACATCGAGAATTTTTATGTGCAGAAATGATCCTTTGACCACAGTGGGAAATGGAAAAAAAAATTGCCTCTTTATGCTCAAGGCGAGACCCCTTCCTAAGAAGTGTGGAATGTTTTTGGAGAGATGGCACACACATAAAAGGAAAAATAAGCATTGTTAGGTTAGTGGCACGGAGCTCTGCTTTAGTAGTACAGAGGAAGGTGGGATCACATCTACTTCTAATAGCTTTGGAAAGCTTTGTGGAGGAAGTGGGCCTCGGCTGAAATTTGAAGGATAAATAGCCCTTCTAAAGGGGTGGTTGGATGCATTCCGGGAAAGGGATTAATACGAGCAAAGACCTTGTGGCAGGAACTCAAAGGTGTATTGAGAAAATAGAAGTGAGGGCAAATAACCAGTGCCAGGTTGTGGAAAGACTTGAGTGTTTGACAAAGGATGTATTAAGCCAGGGAAGGGACATGATTGACACAGTGTATCAATGAGATGGGCTCCTCAATTAGTAAGATTTTCATTGTCATATAAAATCCGTAAATACACTGTACTGGCATTGTGCAGGCTCTGCTTCACTGGTCTCTACTCACTGGAGTTTACTGCCTTGCCATTCTTTGGATTGGCTTAAGTGATTACAGTCAAGAATAGTGGCTAGAATTCGAATTTTCTCATCCCTTTCAGGGAAGCAGTGTGGAAGAAGGGAAGAAGATCAAAGGAATAAAGACATTCTAAAGAAGGCCATTTTTCGGAAATGGCCACAAATCACCTCTATTTAGTAATAAGGGCACATTAGATGCAGAGGAGGCTGGAAAGTGGTTTTTATTCTGGGGAAAAATTTTCTCATTGGAAGTTGTACCCTGGAAGAAAGTAACGCTGAAATTGTGTCGGGCTGGGTATTTTTTAGCAATTTCTGTAACAAAAGGGTATATGTTGCGTTGACTTGTTGGTAGCAGAACCGCTTAGATGATAGTCTTGTAGTTGTCAGACTGAATAATGATCGCACTTTTTGCGATTTTTTTGCATGACGGGGAAGTACCAAATGGAGCTCAGGAGTTACAGGGTCCCGTGGTGATTTTAGACCCACTTGGTCATTGGTTTAAAGCATGGGACCAAGGATGCAAAGCTTCTCGGGCCCTGCACTGCTGACAATACCAGGGCAACCTCTGCGGTAATGAGGGCCTCCGGGTTGCACCCGCTGATACTTGGAAGGGCCATGTGGTGGCAAAGATCGGACCCTGGGTGGGTTGAATGCCAAGCATGAACCCTAACTACTGTTCTGTCGGTTTTATGTTATAGTTGTTATGTTGGACTTGATTTTATTATGCAAGGTATTATGTATTTTGAGTAGCACTGTAGCACTGTCCCCCCGTTGTTCAATTTGCTCGAGCGGGCCCAGTAACGTTTTCATTGTGAGACTTGTTACTGTGTTTGGCATATCGAATACATCACGGATAGCTTGCCAGGCTTTGCTGTGTGGGCGAGATACTCTCGGTAGCTTGCCGGCCTCTCCGAGAGGGGCGAAGAAATCGAACCCGGTCAGCCAGGTAAGCCGCGTGCAAGGCAAACGCCCTACCTGTGTGCTATTGCTCCAGTATTTTGAGTGTGAAAAACAAATCACAATCCCTGGCACCCTATACGGAAAAAAAGTAAAGTTTTTTAGGAATGGAGCAGTAGTGGAGTGGGTAGGGCACCTACCTTGCCTGGGTTTGATCTACGGCGTCCCATCCTCAGCCCTGCCAGGAGTGATCTCTGAGCGTCTCTGGGTGTGGCCCAAAAGTAGAAAAGAAAAAAAGATTGGGTATGTGGCTCTGTTGGCAAGGGTTTTCTGTTCTGTTTTGTTTGGGTTCTTTGAGGGAGCTTTCAGGAGGGCACAGGGAAGCAGAATCCATTCCCACTGATGCTGGATCAGTCAGGTCAGTTGGGCCTTCTGATGGGGAGCTGCTTAGGCCTTTGGTGCCAAGCCTGATGTCAGGGACCACCAGAACCACTACAAAGAGCTTGGGGGTTTCCAGACCACACGTGGTTTTGCTGGAGGCTCCAGGGCTTCATCCATTAAGTGTTAGGCCATATTGTGCCAGGTTTGAACTCAGGTGCTAGGCCCTTGCGAAGCTCCGGAGCTATGTCCCAGTCCCTTTACAAGATTTTGTTCATTTGGGTCACATCCAGTGGTGCTCACGCCTTACTCCTGGCTCTGGGCTCAGAGATCACTCCTGGTGGTCTTGGGGGTCTCTATATTATACTGGGGATTGAACTTGAATTGGCCATATGTGAGGCAAGTGCCTGATCCACTGTACTACCACTCTGGTGTACCCCTTGAGAAGGGCTGGAGCGATAGCACAGTGGTAGGATGTTTGCCTTCTGCGCAGCCAGCCTCGCCGAGCCAGGTCCGATTCCTCCACCCCTCTCAGAGAGCCCGGCAAGCTACTGAGAGTATCTCACCCGCATGGCAAAGCCTGGCAAACTACCCATGACATATTCAATATGCCAAACACAGTAACAACAAGTCTCAAAATGGAGACTTACTGGACCCGCTCGAGCAAATCGATGAACAATGGGAGGACAGATAAGATTTTATATAAACAAACTATAGGAAGAATATTGAGTATCATTCACATCTCTTTCCTTTCAAGATAAATTTCCCTTTCCTTCGCTTCTGTGGTTTTAATGCCCAGAGGTTGCACATACATAGCGCTGATCGTTCTCGCACAGTTGATTTTAGTGCTTGCACACTTGGTCACTGAGCAGGGGGCTAAGAGTGTCAGGGTTGTCACATGTTTTTAATTTAGTGCTTGCTGGTTTCTGGTTGTAATGCTTCTTGGAGGTCACACTCTTGGCTACAGTGCTCACTCATTTTTAGTTGTGATGCTCACCTGGGAACCATAAACTTCAGCTGTATCCTTGTACATGTTTGTCTGTTTGCTGGACATTGGGCACTTGGTTGCAGCAGAGCTGACTGTGTGAGCAGCAATGAGTGTCAAATCCAGCCTCACGCTTGCAAGGCAGGCGCTTTTGCCACTGAGCTATTCCTAAGCCCCACCTTACTTATTTTCTCTAGCCTCTCTTTTTACTGTCTTGATTCAATAGATGCGTTTTTTTTCTCTTGAAAATTCAAAGTATTCTTTTTTAATTCTGTTTAATAATAATGCTAATAATCAGTAATATTTGAGAATTCTACTATAATTTTTACTTGCATTATGCCAGTTACGGTAATTCTTATAAAGCCAGTATTCTTCTTTATTTTCTTCTAGAGGAGATACTGAATATGAGATTAAGTCATTTGGTCATGGTCACACTGCTGGAATTCATATTCTTGCATACTGACCTTATTTCCACAAGGTACAGGTCTTCATTCTCTTTTTCTTTTTTTTTGTCCTTTTTTATTTTATTATTTGGGGGGCGGTTTGGGGGGTTGCACGTGTAACTGCTCAGGAGAGTGTCATGTCAGGGATTGAATCTGGACTCCTCCATGTGAAGTCTATACTTAACCCAGTTGTGCTGTCTCCAGCCCACTATTCTCTTTCTGTATAGTCTTGGAAAAGAAGGGTCTATTCTATACTCATTAATCCTGTTCCCACCATCTCACTTTCACTCACTGTAAGTATGTTAAACGATGAGTGGTAGTATGAAGAGAAATAAAGGAAGGGGACTAGGAAGAGGTGACAGACAGAATTTTATGTAACATAGAGAAATCCTCATGATAGTGGTATGAAGTAAACATTTAAAAGAGATGAGGAGGGAGAGAGCTCAATTGATGCATACCCCAACCCTACGCGGTCCCCTGAGCACTGCTGGGAGTGATCCCCAGAAGAAGTTGGGACATTCACATATTCAGCTCTGCTGCAACTAAATGCCTAATGTCGAGCAAACAGCCAGCAAGCATTCCGGTTATGGCCTCAACACCACCTTTCCTCTGCAAAAAAAAAAAAAAAAAAAAAAGATAAAAGAGGTGAGGGAGTGAGTCTTAATCTAAATGAGTTGAAAATCTTCCTTGAAAAAGAAATAATACCGAGTGTGTAGTAGGATGTCAGTGGGACATTAAAGAAGTCAGTAAGACTGGAGCAGAGAAAAGTAAGGTAGTAGTCAAAGATGAGTTTAGAATGATAAAGTAGGGGGATGCTTGTCACATTGGCCACGAAGGATTTTGACTTACATACTCACCGTAATGAGAAACCCCTGAAAAGCTTTGCATCAGTCAGTGACACGATCTTTTGATTAAGAATCACACTGACCATGATACGGAAAATGTTGGTTTTGGAGGGGTGTGTATGTGTGTGTGGGGGGGCAGCAATTAGAACAAGAATAGGAAGGAAGACCTGTCTAGTGGCTAATGGAATAATTCAAGCTGGGGAGAATGGTAGTCACGGTAGAATTAGGACATATTATAAAGATAGAACTAACAGAGTTTCTTCATACAGTGGATGTGGGAGGTAATATAGAATATGTGAAATCAAGCTAAATATGCTTCTAACACCATTATGCATTGAGCTGTGCTCTGAAGAGATTTGTTAAAATCCTAATTTGTGGTTTCTGTCAGTGTGACTTTATTTGGAAGTCAATTTATATAATCAAATACAATCAAATTTAGAAAAGTCATTAGGATCAGCCCCTATTTCATATGACTGGCCTTACAAGAGATAGATTCGCACACACAAGGGAAGATGAAGACAGAAAGAGGGAGAATTGTGTAATAAATAAATGTAGGTAGAGGTGAAGAGATACAACGGTAAGCCAAGAACAGCAACAATTGCCAACCACCTCAGGAAGTTGGTAAGAGGCAAAGAATGATTCCGGAGTGAAGTCGAGTCGCCTAAGAGGATCAGTTCTATGAATATTGTTCTGAAATCGGTACATTCCCCCAAAAATGAACCGAGCACAGCATATTGAGAAGAGTCTTGCTAAGAAAATTCAGTGGAGAACAGCCATTGACTCAGCTCTGAAGCACAGCGCTGCAGACAAGACTCTAGGAGTGCTTCCAGTGGTGAGGAGGGAAAGGAGAGACTGAAGAGAAATGGGACTGGCAGGCCAGTGCCAGATGTAAGATGCCAGCCTAGGGCAAGGGGGTGCTTAACACAGCAGGCTTAAAGAACGTCGCATTATGCTAGTACTAGCTGAGATGGAAAATGCGTCTAGTCTTGTTGAATCCCCAAAGTGGGTTGACTCCTCCAGAAAGGCCCCAAGTTGGAACAGCCATTCCTTTGATGAACATGACCTCGGGTTGCTGCCTTAACTGCCCAATTGGCTCATTACCCAAGTAGACCTGCCTGTCCCACCTGGCAGGTTCTTGCTGGGGTGCTGAATGTTTTTCACGAAATTTTGTTCTTAAATTCATCATTGGTTGTAGACCCTTGTTAAACCCAACAGTGGGCGTGGCCACAACATCTGGTCTGGATTGGAACTACTATTTCTGTGGTGAGTATGGTGCAATAAGGTCACAGCCTTGGCTCCTCCACCTCCAGCAGGGTTACACCTCATTCTCACATGTGTACTGTCTTGGCTGTGCCCCAACAGTTCCAAAGCTTTGGCCTTACTCCACAAGTTAAAGCTGTGGTACAATCTTGACACATTTATAGCTGCAGCTACTCAGAACGAAGTGGCACTCAGGGCATGGACTGACACCCACAGACAGGC
>JAOXYA010000037.1:23771357-23781432 GCA_028565675.1 Sorex palustris
GCCCGGCAAGCTACCGAGAGTATTCGATATGCCAGACACAGTAACAACAAAAGTCTCCAATGGAGACGTTACTGGGCATGCTCGAGCAAATCTGTCTATTGTACTTTTTGAAAAGAATTATATTCAAACTGATTCCTTAGAATTTAATATTTGTATATTGCTTTTTAATTTAGTATAATTAAAAACACATATGCTATTGCTAGGATTACAACTTTGATTGTGTTCACTACTGCATAATATTATGTAATATAGATAGTCACAACATTTACCTTTCCAAATATGTGGAGTTTTAAGTTTTGTTTTTTTAAGGTTTGTTTGTTATGGTTAATCATAAAGTGAATATTTGTGTGCAAGTATTTCTTATTTTAATTTTTACATGAATAAATGAGATAAAAACCTACCAGCAATATTATTGATTTCCATAATTGACATTTGCTAAAAGTTTAAAGAGACAGAATGTATATTTGTGTACATATGTTGAGCAATTGAATATGTAGAGATATTATAATACTTTATTAAATCTTGTAACTTACATTCTTGTTTCCTAGCTAATAGAAAGTAAATGCTTGAACTATGTTGTCAAAATTGTATGCTATCAATTTTCCCTTATAGTTTGCACTTTTGCCTTCACAATATTTTTCTTTCACAGTGCAATTAAATTTTCTTCTACATATTCTGGAAGCTAAAGAATTTCAACTTGTATATTAGTATTATGCATTTTTATTTACTTATTACTTTTATATTTCTTGAATCTCTCAACATAGAATAAGGCAATGATATTGTCACTGTTCCTACCCATGGTGATCGGAGGGTCCCCTTGGTGCATTTGGGATCAAATCACCATCCCCCCTGCTGGCTAACAGTGACAGATGAACGAAGCGGTGGGGGCCACCAGGCTGGTTGGTAGTTAGTGGCCGTTTATTCAAGTCTCACAGCGTTAGTTATAGAGAAATAATGAAGGGTTGGGGGTAGCAATTACACATAGGTGTGGTTGAACGTTATCATAAACAATGAACAAATGTAAACCCCTTCCTTCAGGGGAAGTTCTTCTATGATATTTATTTACTCAAGAATAAAATCTCATATAAGTGCCCAGCACTCTAGATTCTTGCTAGAGATCCACCAACAGCAGAATTCCATCTAAGGGGTGTGTTGCTTTCTTCTTTCCATAGCCAGTATCCATTTAAACAAAACAAACAAGCAAGCACTGTCTTCCATTTGTTCATCGATTTGCTCTAGCAGGCCCAGTAATGTCTTCCATTTTGAGACTTGTTGTTACTGTGTTTGGCATATTGAATATGTCACTGGTAGCTTGCCAGGCTTTGCCATGCGGGCGAGATATTCTTGGTAGCTTACCGGGCTCTCTGAGAGGGGCGGAGGAATCGAACCCTCTCGGTCAGGCTGGCTGTGCACAAGAAAAACGCCCTACTGCTAAACAATCATCTTTAATTTACTTCTTAATAATATTTCTAGTCATTCTAGTCATTTTGTATGAGTCTAGTAAGAGATATTAAGGTTAAAAGGTGGCTCTTCCTGGAGACATCTCACTATATATTCCAGACTACAGTCCTCAAGCCAGGTTAATCTTTTCTAACCCCAGCAGGGTCTATATTCAGTCATGTGTTTTTGTGTCATGTCAGAGTTTCTTCCGTGACTGTGCTCTAACTTGTTATACTTCTTAGGGCAATTAACCTATCCCTTTTCTATACCAGGGTAGCTTTCAGCTTGCCCTGGGTCCATCCTTGTCCCTCGTCAGGAGCCCCTTTGGGGTGTATTAGGAACTAAGGCAATTTAGGTTTAAGTCAAGTAGGAACTAAACATGACATAAGTCCAGGAGTAAATATTATTCAGAGTCAATTAACTCCCAAGTTACAAAAGCATAGCATAAACTGTCTTCCTGTGACTATGCAAAAAGGACATTGCACTAAAATGAACTGCAAAGCACATAAGGTAAGAGAAAACAATTACACTTACAACAAGTCTCACAATGGAGACGTTTCTGGGCCCGCTCAAGCAAATTGATAAACAATGGGAGGATGGGAGGATAGTGACAGTGACAGTGATACAAATCCGAAGTCCTCAGAAGAACTTGACTTTATAAATTACAGAATCTGATTTGAGGACATAAGTGATTAACAGGGGAAGAAGAGCACAAAGGAGAGGTTAAGATAAACACAAAGGATTGGGAGTGCCTGATGGAATTGGGTGTGCCTCGGGAGCACTGTGATGGGACTAACTCAATAAACATAAGCTCCCTGTGAGGGGAGAAAGGACATAAAATGTTATTTCTTAAAATGTTTAGAACTATAATCCAAAAGATAGCCTGTGAGGACATTTTATGGAAAAGTTTAGCTGGTTTATATCAATAGTCAAGTAAAAGGCTTTCTTAGAAGTGTATCCTCCATTCCCAGTTAAAAATTTATCTAACTGTAGCTAAGTTAAGTTCTTGCCTCACAGTATATGGGAGGGAGACCTTATATAGAATCACCAAGCTAAAAAGTTCCTACTTTTTGAACTCTTGGAAACTCATATAATACATATTTATTGTTTTAAGTACAAGTTAAAATATTCTATAACTTATTTTTCAGTAATTGATGATGAATGCATTCATTTTGGTTCTTAATTGTCCAGATAAATACTTTTTTAAATTGTCAACTGCTTCTTCAGAATTCTGTGATTTAAAATTTTCCGTATTTTATTGTGATATATCTTGTCGGTGCATGCTCATTTATTTTTTAACTTGATCAGTAAAAAACATTCTGAGATGGAATGCAGAGCAAAATGTATGCAGAAAACAGTGCATGCATTATATTTGAATAGTAGACTCACTGGATTGCAATGGATAATTTAATTTAGATATATATTGTTTATGTTATTGAAAGAGAAAAAATTATAACAGAATTTAATAATTGTCAAGCCAAAAATTTGTATTATCCATACAATCCAGTTAAAAAGAGAAACCTGAGGGAATATATCAAAGCACTAGTAACATGAAAGGAAAATGCAGTTGGGAAGGAATGGGTTTGCAAACAGATCAAGGTTCAAAGGGTGTTATTGTGTGTATGTGTGTTTGTGTATGTGTATGGGGTTGGTGTTATGGGATGGAACAGAAATAGAAATGTAAAGGGAAGAAAATTTAGGATTTTTATACTTGATAGAGGAGAAATGGAAGTTGTATAAGAGTGATTGCAATATCTAGAAAAACATCAGATGGCAGATATTCATTTGACTTCCTTTTTCCTTCCTTCCTTCCTTCCTTCCTTCCTTCCTTCCTTCCTTCCTTCCTTCCCTCCTTCCTTCTTATACCAGGGTATTCTTAGAACTTTATTCGTGGCTCTGTGCTCAGGAAACACTACTGGCTCTGTTCAGGAGACCTTGTGTCATGTTGGAAATTGATTCTGCATCAACAACATGCAAGGCAAGTGCATTATTATCTTAAGTACTGTTCACTTTTATTTTCAAGTCAACCAAATTAAATAGAAGTAGCCTTAGAGAAAAGACTTGGATGTCAATTCTAAATATAGATTTGAAATCTAGTTCAGTCATTAGTGACTATGTGGTATAAGAAAGTAAAACAAGACCTCTAAATAATAGTTGTGCATTTTACACATTGAAATAATTCTTGGGAATAATAACTTGCTTTTCAGAGACAGGTAATTAGATTAATAGAAATAAGAAATTTCCATTTGAGTAAGGATATTAACAACCTAAGGGAACTAAAACATAGACTAATTTAGAGGTCTTTTTAATGATCAACTGTTCTTAGAAGAAATGAACAAATGAACAATACTCGTATTCTGAAAGACTTGTATGGCCCTGTGCCTGATGGCATATTCCAACAACTTTTCCCATATACATGGATGACACCACTCTGTTTTGGTTTTTATTTTTACAAATTCTCCCCTACCAATACAAGAATCCCTTCTCTTATGTGCATTTAACATTCAAGCTTATCTATAGGTAACCTCCATAAGCCTTGCATGTAATATGTGGAAACATCTATTTATTTATTTATTTGGAGATTTCCAAGTCATGCTGAGGGTTGGGGGAGGCTCGGGTCTGTTTATGGTATTACTCTGCCTACAAAACCTGCATTTCATTGATTGGGTCTGAGGATGTGCTGCTTAGCCCCACCGTGATGCTGAAAGGCCTCTAGGGTCATACCCAGCAATGCTTAATCAAGTAGTGTTGGGGTTTAAATTCCAACTGGGTACATGCTCGTCATGTACTCTAAGCACTGGACTAGCTCCTTGCCTTGGGAATATTGTACTAAATGTTAATGTAAGATGATTGAATTCACAAATGTCAAGTATGAACTAATTTACTTTGGAGAGCGAATTTCTGAGTATAGTTGTTTCTAGTAATGTGTTTGGGTAGCTCTTATAAGAAAGCACAGTAGTTGATCAGATGTGTCTTGTATCAGCCTTTGATTATAAACACCGTAGTGATTAATAAAAGACTTGGTAAGCTGTTGATGTCAGACCAACCCTGGCATTTGCTTCCTTTCCAGATTGTGGTGCCAGGAGGTTCCCGCTCAGTGAATCTGGAGCGACTGATTCCGGACACACCCTATGATGTGAAAATCATCGCTATCTACTCGGATGGAGAGGGGAATCCCAGTCCTGGCCAAGGCCGAACACGTGAGGCAGATTCTCTGGTCTATTCCCTTTTAACTAGTTTGGCAGGGATTCTCCGAATGAGTGATGAGTGGGAGGTAGGCGGCGAGTGAGAGGGGGCGGGAGCCTTCTCCACTCAGATCTATGATTGTCTTGGATTTCCCCACATTCACATCTGCAGGCTAAGGTGAACTTCTTAGCCACACTATGTTTACTGCAGATCTTTCAGTCATTTTTCCACCCGACATCTAAGTGTAAGAATGGTTTCTTCCTGCTTTCTGCTCTACAGGGTCCCTTTTACCAAATGGGCACTTGGGAACTGACCACTACATTTTTTTATTTTTCATTTTGACCTTTACATTTTCTGACACAGCAGGTGGTTATAGTGTTAAAACGCTTTCTTTATGGGTATGTAGTTAGGTTCAAATCTAGCTCCATGTCGCCGAGAGTTCAGTATGTAACCAGAGCTCTGAATTGTAGCACTTCCTACTCTTTATTTTTCACGTTAAAACAGTGAGGGGGATATGTATTTTATTTTAAGGGCATTGTGAAATAAATGGTGACATACCTGCAAGTAAATTACTTAATTTGACTTTTACATTTTTTTCTTTCCCATGACCACAGTGTGTACAGGCAAGCAACTAATGAATGTCATTGTATTTTATTTTAGTCCCACGAAGTGGACCAAGAAACCTTCGAGTCTTTGGGGAGACAACCAATAGCCTCTCTGTCACTTGGGATCACGCTGATGGGCCTGTTCAGCAGTACCGGATCATTTATTCACCCACCGTTGGTGATCCAATTGATGAATATGTATGTATGATATCCGTTTATTTAAACATTTCATAGTATTTTCACGATTGGAGGGTGAAATGAAGCTTTGTTCTTTGGGAGTATTCTGTAATTAGGGTCCAGCATAAAAGCTGACTTTAGTGTGACAGCTCTCCCCACCCCCACCGCTAAGGATTAAACTTCCGGTCTCACACCTGCAAGATAGGTGATTGACCACTGACTCTAGTTGCACTTTTTGGTGATTCTCTCAAACATGATATTGGGATCACTAAATGTGCCTGCTGTGGCTACTTCAGAGAATATGTCTTTGGCCTCATTTATATTTTCAAAACAGATGGAAAGACTGTTTCAGGTCACAAAAGGTTTTGTTTTGGGGCTACACCTGGTTGTGCTCAGGGATTGCTTCTAGCTCCATGCTCAGGGATCCCTCCTGACGTTGCTAAGTGGACCGTATATGGTGCCAGGGATTAAACCCAGTGTGCAAGGCAGACCATTTACTAGCTGTGCTTTCCCTCTGATCAATAGTTATTATTCTGAGCTACCTAAATTAATGAATGTTCAAATGTTGTGACTTCTGGAACCTATCATTTATAAATGCAATTCCTGTACAAGAAATTCCTTAAATACCCAAGTCCCAATTGATATAAATACACATATATACAAAATTGATATATATTTATTTGAATGGAAACTTTTTCAGTATTAGTTTTAGTTTTGGAATCTACTGATTCTTATTTTAGCTTCAAACTTTCGATGATCATATTTTTTCTTTCTAGAACAAGGTTCATGTTTCCTGCAGCTTCTTCTATTTGTAGATATTTGCTATGGATGTAAACACCACATTTTTTGAAGTTTAGTAATTAATTGATGTGACGGTTTAGCAGAAGAGTACACAAAATCTTGATCGCAAAGCACCTAGAGCTAGGCTTTGTAACTATTTTTGATAATTCTCCTTCCATTAACACACATTGTAAAATATTTCATCTACTTGAAATTTTAACCTTAAATTATAATTTATGCCACCATTTTATTAATCAGGAAAACATGTAACTTAGAGTTCTTATTTTTTTTATCAAATTGATATACAGTATTTTGCATTTAATTTTTCAAAACAAAGATATTGCTTTAGTATGCTTTAGTATTTGTTCAGCTTTGCTGTGGACAAGGGATGAAAATTTCCCTTTGCTTTCTGAAAAACGTTATAAACAGAACTCTGTCCATCAGCTCAACATTTATAATCAGGGATTTCATTCTGGAAATCACTAGCAACCATGTTGTTTGCAAAAGGGATGGGGTGTTGTAAGAGAGATGGTGAGATGATTCATTTCCTTTTCATGAATGCAGTTAATTGTGTCTTTCATTTCTTCTTTTCCATATATATATATTTTGCCTATTTAATACTAGACTGATTTTGAAAAACAGTCAGTTCTGGTTTACATGATGTCTATGCTTCAGGAGCACAGTTTTAACATCTCTTTCAAAAATCATGTTACTATTCTGCAGCCACCTTCCAAGTATTAATATATTTCCATCATAGTTCACTAGATCCTTTTTTCCCTTGGGTACATGCCCTCTTCCCTTGGTAATCTCTATTATGTACTCAGAGCCTAAGGATTTACTTTTGTTTGTTTTTGTATTTTTCCTTGTTTTACTTCTTTTTATCTCTCATTTGAAGAAGATTGCCTGGCAGTTTTGTCTTTCTCCTAATTTATTTTGCTTAACATGACAGTTCTATACTTGTTGCATAAGACAGGATTCCATTTTCTCAAAGCTGAGTAATATTCTGTTAACATACATATATAAATAGATAGATAGATAGATAGATATCTATTTGTATCTATCCACCAAATTTCACGATGGAGACATTACTGGGCCTGCTCGAGCAAATTGATGAACAACGGGAGGACCGTGACTATGATCTATCCACCCATCACAACTTCTTAAACTCATTTTTTCATTGTCTCTTGGTTTGTTTCCATACATGCCTACTGTTAAGAGCACTGCAGTGAACAGAGGTTTGCATAATTTTTTTTGCTTTTTTTTGGCGGGGGGGTCACACCCGGCGATGCTCAGGGGTTACTCCTGGCTCTGCACTCGGGAATTACTCCTGGTGGTGCTCGGGGGACCATATGGGATGCTGGGAATCGAACCCGGGTTGGCGGCGTACAAGGCAAATGCCTTACCCGCTGTGCTATTTCTCCAGCCCCTGCACAATCTTTTTGGATGAGTGTTGTGTTCTTTAGAGAGATGCCTAACTGTGGACTTGCTGGATCATACTTGATAGGTCTATATTAATATTTGAAGAAATCTCCAAACTTTTACATACAGCCTGGATGAATTTACAGTCCCATCAATAGTGTACATGGATATCTTTTAGCCTACTGCCTTGCCAGTACTCCTGGTTTTTGGGCTTTTTGATAAAGGCTATTCTCATAGATGTGAAGTGATTCTCATAGTAGTTTTCATGTGTATTTTGCTGATTTTAAGTGATAATGAAGATTTTTCTTTTTGTTTTTTGAATTTTTTTTGAAAAACTGATTCCTATTTACAATACCATTGACATTTATGGTTTTGGTAGACACAGTTACCTCACCTCACCACCACCAAGGTGCCAAGACCCCTAACCTGGGGAGAAGGTGGCTCTTCCCCAGGCCCCTGTGACAATTTTCTATTGAGTTTCATTCCTTCTTCACATCTCCCTTTATTTCATGTCATTGATGTTGTTGTTCTTACAAATGAAGGTTGCACACACACCTGACAGTGACACTTGCAGTTTTCAGTTGTGTTTGCCAGGGGTCTAACATCATTTGTGGCACTTTTACACTTGGTTGTAGTGCTTATGGGGGGCGATTGCTTTATGGTTGTGGTGCTTGCCACTGGTCACGCTTCCTGTGATGAAACTGGCACTTGTGGCACTTGGGAATCACAGGCAGCAGAGCAGCCAGGCTATAACTGTAGAGCTGCCAGGATGGCACTTGGCATTGTAAGGTACTGGTAATTTGAACTCACAACCACACACTTGCAAGGCTGGTGATCAACACAATGAAGCCATTTCTCTGGCTCAGTGAGTGTTTTTTCATACCCCTGTTTGCCACCTGTATGTCATCTGTAAAGTGACGGTTCAACCTTTCTTCCCACTTTGTTAGAAACTGTTTTCTTGTTCCTGAGTTTTATGAGTTATTTGCTTACTTGGACTATACCCCTTTGTCAGATGTATGGTGTATAAATATTTTCTTTAGTTCAGGAGGATGTCTCTTTGTTTTAAAAGACTGATTCTTTCACTGTGCTTTTTAGTTTGATTAATATCTGATAATTGACATTTTTTTTCTACTGTTGGAATGGAATTTCTGGAGACATCAGGGAAACAAATATCATGTCCAATTTCTTTTCTTGTGGGTCGAAACTGGGTTCATTTTTACTCATTGATGTATTCCAGTCAGCTGATATTATGCCCATAGTGGGTACTTGATACATATTTGATGAAGGATACATGAAATATAATCTATACATAAAATATAACATATCAATATGATATGACAAAAAAGGCTATTGATCACTTTTGTACTCAGTAATTGTGCTGAAGTTTCATCCTCTTAATTTTCTTCTGAGATTCTAACTCATAAGTGACTTGAATTTTGAGCCCAGATCTGCTTGACTGAGTGTCATCTTTTCACATTTCCCAGAAGCGGTTTAGACCATTGGGTTTTGCATGAGCATTAGCAATAAAAAAAATGAAGACACCATTACTCTATGTGAAAATATACAAAACAATGTTGTCTTTCGATTTGAAAGTCTCTTAACGAGTAATAAATATATACTTTGACTTTCTACAGACCACGGTCCCAGGCAGAAGAAATAATGTAATACTGCAACCCCTTCAGTCTGATACTCCATATAAAATTACTGTTATTTCTATTTATGAAGATGGAGATGGTGGACATCTAACAGGAAATGGACGGACTGGTAAGTGTCATACGCTATTACAAATCTATAAATTTTGTCTTTACCCAAATGCATTTCAAATACAATATATTAATACTGCATTATTATTGATTTTTGTCAAAGTTGCATGAGAACAGAATTTTTTCAAGTTTATATACATATTTCCTATAAGATTATAAATAATGACTCAGTGACTGCTTAATATGCTACTTAATAATGTTGCAATTTTCAAGGGGTGAAGCTGAATGAGTGCTTTTGGGGGCTTGGATATGTTCCCTAAGGGGGGACAGAGTAATGTTGGTGAAAAGCATCGTTTTAGTCACTTGCTTACTGTGTGGCCAAGCAATTTATATCTTTGTTATGCAATAAGGTAGTTGGAATAGTTAGTCTCTAAATTGCTTTTTGATTATCTGTAGTCTATAGAATTCTAAAAATGGTATGAGATCTTTTCTTTTTCTCTCTGTATCGAATAGCACCAGATATATAAATTATGTGCACATTTATGCGAGTCTCTGTCTGAATTTGAAAACTAAGCTTGCTGTGGAACATTTCAAAGCATTTTAACTGTTTTCTAAACAAGGACGTTATAGGACACTGTTAAATTGTTTTGGGAGAAGGAGAGAGAGAACACAGGGGATTGCCCTGCCACAGAGGCGGGGGGGGGATGGGGGGATGGGGTGGGGGGGATATTATCCATGGTGGGGGAAAAGGGGCACTGGTGGAGG
>JAOXYA010000037.1:23877274-23888043 GCA_028565675.1 Sorex palustris
TTCCTTCCTTCCTTCCTTCCTTCCTTCCTTCCTTCCTTCCCTTGTGGTTTTTGGGCCACACCATGTGATGCTCAGGGGTTACTCCTGGCTCTGCACTTACGAATCACTCCTGGTGATGCTTGGGGGGACCGTATGGGATGCGGAGGGTTGAACCTTGGTGGCCACATGTAAGGCAAGTGCTCTGCCACTGTGTATCTCTGCAGCCCCAGTATTCAGTCTAAGCATTGAAGCTGCATGCGAACTTTCTGTGTGCATACCTGGAGATGCCAGCATAGAGGCTGGTAGATACTTAATATGTAGCCTCTAAATATTCGTTGTGTTTCTGCTGTTAATGTTCTTAGACTGGCCTCAATGTAGGAGAAAGACTCTTAAAATTTCACATGTAAGCAGTGGAAATTATAGCAGGCTTTATATTCTGCTACATTAGAGTTTTTAAAGCTGTCTCTGGGGGTTTGAGGTGCCTCGGAGTAGACAGCTGTGTTCTTACAGCCTGAAAACCTCTGAGTGGTGTTTTTGTATTTATTTTGTCTTTACCATGCACAATAACTTCAGTATTTTCACTTGGCCTTCAAAGCCTTTAATATTTATTCTGGCTTTATAGGAACAAGTTAGCCAGTTGTTGCTTCAGAGTCGTGATTCTGAAATGTGAGTGCCAGAGTCCCTTAGACAACTTGTTGAAATGCAGAGCGCCCACCTGCCTAGTCTCTGCTTCATAAGGTCTAGGTTGGAGCCTGAATATTTGCTAAGCTGCTGGTCTTTGAGAATACTCCCACAGACCACCACCTGCCCCTGAATTTAAACATTGGCTTGGGCTAAACGGATATTAATGTGGCCTACGTAAAATCATAGTCATCTTGCTATAGCAAGTATGTTGTGTTTGTTCCCAGTTTTTATTTTTTGTTCCCAGATGACAAATAATCCAGCTAGATTGTTTTTTTCTAGAATATCTTGTGTTCAGTTTTGCAAAAACAGCTATTATAATGATTTGTTGAAAGTTTCCTGGAGTCATTTTT
This sequence comes from Sorex palustris, assembly GCA_028565675.1. Taxonomy (NCBI): domain Eukaryota; kingdom Metazoa; phylum Chordata; class Mammalia; order Eulipotyphla; family Soricidae; genus Sorex; species Sorex palustris. The sequence goes on from JAOXYA010000037.1 coordinate 23,878,288, forward strand.
CCCACTCATAAACGTCTATCTGACCTCTTAAAAATAAAAAAAGAAACAGGCTGGATCAATAGCACAGCGAGTAGGGCGTTTGCCTTGCACGCGGCCGACCCAGGTTCAATTCCCAGCTCCCATATGGTCTTCTCAGGCATCACCGGGGGTAATTCCTGAGTGCATGAGCCAGGAGTAACCCCTGTGCGTTGCCGGGTGTGACCCCAAAAGCAAAAATAAATAAATAATTAATTTTAAAAAGTTCATACTCTAAAACTTTTATTAGTTAAAAATTTCCCAAGTGTTCCTTCAGCCCAAGGGTGTTTTTTCCCTTTCCAGGAAGTTGGAGCTGACATTTTTCAGCTGTGTGTGACATAATCAGTGGGTGGAATAATTCATCTTTATCAAGAAAGAAACAACAAAAGACTTTCAGTTTCACTTCCTTAAATTACTCTGCATTAAAAACTTGGTGGAGTGGAAGAGTCCCCCTTTGCTCTCCATCTGAATGTCCTACAGAAATGGTTAAGTTGTTAAAATGAGAAGTTCAAAGAAAAATGCCTGTTTTTCTTAAGTCTCATTACCAACTTCCACCTGCAAAAGAAAATAAAGAATGAGCCTTTGTGTGAGTCTACCTGTCATTTGCAGAGCTAATTAGAGTGTGATTGTTAAATTAATTCCAAGTTTAAAATTCATACAGGGAAGTGGGGCTTGGGCTGTGGTTCAGCAGTAGCATATTATGTGTCTTGCACATGTGAGACTCTTGGCTTGATCTCCGACACTGCAAAAAAAATAATTAACACCGAGAATTATTTCTATCATAGTTATCATTTGGGCTGGAGCAATAGCACAGCAGGTAGGGCGTTTGCCTTGCAAGCCGCCAACATGGCCAACCCGGGTTCGATTCCTCTGCCCCTCTCGGAGAGCCCGGCAAGCTACTGAGAGTATCTTGCCTGCACGACAAAGCTTGGCAAGCTACCCATTACATATTTGATATGCCAAACACAGTAACAATCGTCACACTGGAGATGTTATTGGGCCTGCTTGAGCAAATCAATAAACAACGGGAGGACAGTGACAGTAACAGTTTTCATTTGGCTAGATCAGTTCAAAAGTAATATATGTAATAGTTACATATACAATGTATATAACAGTAGGAAGTGAAATTTCATTGTGTGTTGAGAAGTTACCTTTTGGCATGATTTTCTACCTATTACATGAGAACAATAACAAAAATTAAAACCTTCAGGGTTGGGAAGTAAGTGAAACTTATATTCTGCTACGTTATGGTTATGGCATTAAAAATGAGCACATGGAATTTTGGGGAAGCAGTTTGGCAATAGATATCAACAAGAAAAACATTTTGTTTGAAAATATGTATAAAATGGTTATTATCATAGTGAAAAATCTAAATTTGGATATAGCTACTTGATAAAACTGTAGTTATATGAAGCATTTTGAAAAAATGCTTCGGATGAAATCTTCAAACAATAAAATTTAGAATAAAACTTATAAAAGAAGAGGTGGTCATGACAAATGATAAGTATACTAATATTGAAGCATACAAATAAATCCCTGATGCTTAGGAAATATATATATATATTATATTATTGGCTTAGCACTGTGCTAATACCTTATTATTTAAAGATAACCATCACAACAGTCCTGCTAGTTAGGCTGTCTCCAAGACTCCCTCCCCAGATGAGGTCACCCCGGCACAGAGCAGTGGCATGCCAGGAGTTAATGCCGGTAATGAGTGGAGCTGAGATTCAAAACAGGTCGGCACCCTGGTGTCCACCTTAAGCCATGTCACCAGACTGGACTGCCTGGTGCACAGGCAAGTGTGACACGAGGATATACAATGCAGGAAAAACAAACAGACAAGCTCCGGGCAGGTCTGAATTCTCTGACCAAGCCATAGTGAGCCTCATGAGAAAATGCCAGGTGTTTTTGGTTTGTTCTTGTTTTTATTTCCCTCTAGTGTCCTTTGTTGTTGTGATGATCGGTGGTTGGGAGGGTGGGGGGTGGTCCACAGGCAGCTTGTTTGTGGTCATGCACGCCTGGCCTTGGTGCTCGCTGGCATTGCATACTTTAGTTGTGGTTTAGCTTGCACACATTCTAGAGGCAATGCTCCTGGGACAAGGGGCGGGGGAGGGGGGTGGTGGAGGAAAGGAGAAGTGTCATCTGTAAACCCCTGGCTGAGTGTAGAAAAAAAAAAAACAAGAGTGTGTGGTAGCTGCTGTTCTGTGAGACTTTGGGCCATTGCTAATCCAGGGGCTTCTTGGCCCCTGATGGGGCCTGTGGGGGGCACACAGCGATGTCTGCTGTGTCTGTTGGAGGCGGGGAGGGGTTCTGGGAGTGTCTCCAAACAGAATCATGTCCCTAGGGCAGCTTGAGGGAAAAACAGGGACAAAGACAAAGCCATCCAAGGTGGCAGAATGCTCATTCTATAATGTAGCTAATTAAATTGTTTTTACAACAAAGGACATCTGTGTAATTGGAGGTGAAATTTCTAATAGTACTGCTGGTCCACATTTAACCCCTGTTGACTCACCTTCCTCCTGCCTGCGGTGCCAGGGGACTCCGGGCTAAAGGAGAGCCCTGCCAGCTCTTTCACAAGTACCTCTCTCTGTCACTCTGATTGTAGAGCAAGTCGAAGGCCAAGTTGCCATTGGGATAAGGAGGGCCAGGCTCCTGCTCTTGTCCTCCTGCTTTGATCCTGCAGAAGGAAGCTTCCAGATACTTCACCTTCTCTGAGAGCCTTTTCTCTCACCAGGCCCAGGAGACTGGCCTAACCTTAAGTAGTAGTGTGCAAAAGGTGCTGTGTTAGTCTCTTTGACCTTGTGCTATGATGGATTTGTCCCCAGGTGACACCTTCCTGAATTGTCTGTTTGCAGATATCTGCCTTTTTTTGCTCTGATATACTGAGCTTCTTAAATACACTGTCTGGTCTGGTAGCCCCCATCCAGTGAAGTCCTTCTTCCACCCCCTGCCTTCCTCCTCGGGCACATCACTGTCACCTCTGCCCATGCAGGGCTGGAAGCAAGCTTGAATTCCCGCAAGCTTTTGTCTTTCTAACCTCTACAATTGCAACGAATTGATTTGTATGTGAGTCCTTCTCTTTTATTGGAGGCTTGTTTCTTGAGGGCAGGGCCATTTCATAAATCTTTATATTCATTAGTGCTTGCTGCATAATAGACTTTCAACCTGATTAAATTTTACCGTTTAGTGAGTCTTCAGGAAATATAGAATGTATAAATGAAAGTGAATGTTGATATATTTTTCTGTACTCAGAGCCTGTAATCCAAAGTGACAGAAAGTACCAACATGAAGAGACCTCTAGTATACCACTTTCAACCCCCACCCCCTTCCCTTGTAAATGTGCCATCGTGAGATCACACTTGTATAGAGGCGGTTAGAGCTGTGTCAGGGTCTTCACACAGACTGCCAACTGCCATTTATCATCAGTACAGAACAGGACCAAAAGTATAGCAGAGAAGTAAGTCTTCATATTTAATTTGTGTGTGTATGTTTTTCTTGTGGAGATAACCTTCTTGGTTGGCACTCAGGGACCCAGAGGGCACTCATGATGCTTCTTGGGCTTGGCCGTGCTCAGGGTCATCAGGCTGTGCCCTATGGGTTGTGCCATACAGGGCTCAGGGAGCCATGCAGTGCTGGGGAAACTCAGGGCCTTATATAAGTCATTCCTGCCCCTTCCCCAAACTATTCTCTAGCACCTTACAACAGAGCTATGCGAGTTATCTGAAGATGTAAGTTATATGAAGAAGATAACAAAGAACAGCCCTTAAATGCTCAGAGAAATGAGGGTATCAAAAGAACTTCCACAGACAGAAAGTAGGAGAAAAAAGTTTATGAAAAGTCTAGACAGAAATCATAGAGCTAAAGAGAACAGTGTCTGAACTGAGAGAGAGAGAGAGAGAGAGAGAGAGAGAGACAGAGACAGAGACAGAGAGAGAGAGAGAGAGAAACAGAGACAGAGACAGAGACAGGACAGAGATAGAGATAGATTCAACAGCAGAATGGAAAAAGTCAAAAAAAGATGAGCACACAGAAGGAAAATTATTAAAACCAAAGAAGAAAATATGCAGGCTGTATGGGACATCAAGAAGAGTGAGCTCTGTTTCAAAAGATCCAAATACAAATTTTAGAACTGAAAAATACAATATCTGAAATTGGAAATTCTCTAAACTTAATAGTATGAAGGTAACAAGGAATAAAACCATAAGCTTTAAAGAGTATTCATTCTTCGCATTCACAGTATAGGGTTTCCAGGAGGAGAGAAGGGGGCAGAAGTCTGTATGAAGAAATGATAGCTAATAACTTTCTCAGCTGAGAAAGGAGTCAGGATGCCAGATTCGGGAAGTTCAAAGACTTCCAGACAAGCAGCAGCCCAGCCCTGTGATCTGCTTAGTTCAGTGTCACAGGTCCAGAATACAAAGACAATCTATAGAATGGGAAAGGATGTTTGCCCAATACCCATCTGATAAGGGGTTGATATCAAGGATATACAGGCACTGGTTGAACTCTATAAGAAGAAAACGTCCAATCCCATCAGAAAATGGGTGATGAAATGAACAGAAACTTTCTCAAAGAAGATATCTGAATGGCCAAAAGGAACATGATAAAATGCTCTTCATCACTAATCATCAGGGAGATGCAGGTCAAAACAACAATGAGATATCACTTCACACCACAGAAACTAGCCCACATCCAAAAGAACAAAAGCAACGGGTGTTGGCACGGATGTGGGGAGAAAGGGACCCTCCTTCACTGCTGGTGGGAATGCCTACTGGTTCAGCCCTTTTGGAAAACAGTATGGACGCTTCTCAAAAACTTAGAAATTGAGCTCCCATTTGACCGACCAATACCACTCTTGGGAATATATCCCAGAGAGGCAAAAAAGTATAGTCGAAGTGGTATCTGCACTTGTATGTTCATTGCAGCACTGTTTACAATAGCCAGAATCTGGAAAAAACCTGAGTGCCTGAGAACAGATGACTGCTTAAAGAAACTTTGGTACATCTATAAAATGGAGTACTATGCAGCTGTTAGAAAAAAATGAAATCATGAAATTTGCATATAAGTAGATCAACATGGAAAGTATCATGTTACGTGAAATGAGTCAGAAGGAGAGGGACAGACATAGAAAGATGACACTCATTTGTGGAATATAAAGTAACAGAAAGGGAGACTAACACCCAAGAATAGTAGAGATAAGCACCAAGAGGATTGCTCCACGGCTTGGAAGCCAGCCTCATAAGCTGGTGGAAAAGGCAGTTGATCTAGAGAAGGGACCACCAAGTAAAGGGTGGGAGATGCATGCTGAAAATAGACTATAGACTATGATGGCCACCTAATACCTCTATTGCAAACCACAACACCCAAAAGGAGAGAAGGAGCAAAAGGGAATGCCCTGCCACAGAAGTGAGACGAGGTGGGGGGGATGTGTCGGGGTGTGGGGGAGGCACACTGGGTTCATTGATGGTAGAGAATGGGCACTGGTGGAGGGGTGGGTACTCCATCATTGTGTGATGAAACGTAACCACGAAAAGTTTGTAAGTCTGTAACTGTACCCCACCGGGATACACTTAAAAAAATGTTTTTTAAGAAGAAAAAACAATATTTCAAGAACACTTAAACTTTTTTCTTTATTTTCAAAATAGAAAACTTTTTGCAAATATAGAGAATAACAGATATTGGAGGCAACTGAACTATTTGCATTACGGATATCATGCTACATCCTAAGGTCATCACCTACTCTACCTCAAATTAGCCTTATTTTTAGACTATTTAATTTTACATTTGTTCTCATACAATACGATTTTTTTTATCCATTACATTGTCATTCTTTCCTGATCCAGAAAAACAGACTGGAGAAGATAGCCATAATATTTCAGCACAATTTGGGCTACTATTTGTATAAGAGCATGGTAAATTTTGCCGTAAGTACATGAGAGACGTTGTAAGTATTTTTATAACTACCCAGTTGAATTTGTATGTACTGAGTCTTAAGTAAGTGTAAATAAGAGTCCCATTTGCAAGGCATAATATTATGAGCACTTTTAATGGAGTAAAGATTTAACAAGTGAAGGTAAAATCAATTAGAGGAACCAAAAAATACTTGCATCTGTTTCTTCAGAAAACTTATAAAAGGTTAATGCTCTGCTATGTCTTTGGCTATGCAACAAAATTAGAAAGTGATTTATATTTCTGTTTAGCAATGTTTGGTCCTGAACTTAAAAAATATTCCTGTTTATAAATTTACTTTCAAAATTATTGCTTGGTAGTTTAGAAATCTTGAAAATGTTGGATGTTCCAAAGGAAAGGAGAAACCAGCTGCATGTTGATCTAAGCAACTTAAACTTCTTTCCAAACATTTTTGGGGTCTATAAAATCTAAATTTATTTTCTCAGAAATCATCAAATATTTGTTTTATTAAGGAATGGAGCCATTTTTACCAGTCTTTCATTTAATTTATACTGCTTTTTAAGAACAGCTTTTTCTTTTGAAGACTGAGTTTCTCTATTGGAATTACAAGAAGAAATCTGAAGAACTAATAGGAATAGACTGCTCTTAATTTTAGTTTTAAAGTGGTATGAAACTTCGGACACTATTTTTCCACGTAAATTAAAGAGAAAAATTTCTTTAATATCTCTCAATGGTCTTTGATCTCCCAAACAAAAGTTAATTGTAAGTCGAATACTATTTAAATGAACTCAAAAATATAATGGAGGGAAATGTAATCATGTAATTACAAAACTATGACTTTTTCATCTGATAGGTTACTTTACATTTGAATCAAAGACTAATAATTTTAAAGAAAAGACATCTTTTATCACATCAAAACATACTCAGACAATTCAGTAAATTATCATTATAAATTATTATACATGAGTAGGTTAATACACTTACATTTATAAATTCAGAAAATGTTCATTTGATTAAATTCTGGGTTTCAAAATCCATTCTAGACTATGCATAGTGTTGTTTAAAAAAAGATAAATTTCTGTTCTCACAGAATTAACACTTTACTGGTAAGCAACATATCATAAATAAGGTTATTTCAGGATAAAATTAAGAAGGGGCTAAAGTACATAGTGACAGCAGATGGAAGAACATTTAGCTATGGAAGTCATAAAAGATTTTTTGTAATAAGGAGGTGTTTCATGAGCTGAGCTTTGAATAAGTTCAGTAGAAAGATTTGAAATCCCAGTTAGTTGAGGAAGGAACAAGTGTGAAAAACATTTAGCAGGAATAATCATTGAGTAGTCCTGTGATGGATTAAAGATAGCAAGTTCTTAGATTCTTTTTCATCTTTTCTTTTTAAATATGTGAAGGTTAACAGCTATTATGATCCAAAAAGTTTGGTTTAAATGAGGTTTCTTCAGGAAGACTTGGGGCTTGAAAAACTGAAAGCTTCCATTCAATTCCTCAGAGCCTTCAGCAGACTTTCAACATCAACCTTCTTTGAGAGAATGAAATGGAATGGTCCTGGGGCTATATAGTTCAGAGTGACAGAAAACGGTTTGACTGTGTAAGGCCTTTCACACTAGATTCAGAGGGACACACTAAACTAAGGAGGCTTTTTCTACTTCGTAAAAGGCCAGGTTCTCTCTTGAACATATATCTCTCTCTCATGTTTCTCTAAGTAAATTTCTTTCAATGAAACTACTAGCTTCACTAAATAACAAAAAAGGCAAAAGATTAATTAATATTTTTGAAAAGCTTTTGTTAAGTGTGGGAATATGGTTAATAGATTGAAAGAATGTTTTATCTTATATAAAAGGTATTAAATAATTGAAATAGTTATAAGAGATCATTCAATATGAAAAAGGAATTAAACTTGAAAAGGAGAGAGAGAAAGAGATAAAATACTTGAACAGATAAGAGCAAGGTGTTTGCACTCAGGGGTTGTAAAGATGTAGAAATGAATAGTTGAGGTGCATCCAGTATGTGTTTTTAAAACTTACTAGAGATAAGTAGTCTGAGGTCAAATATCTGAATTAGGAGCAGTGTGAAGGAGAGGTGTAGAATAACTTTCTTAAAATGTTGTAATGGAAATTAAGTAGAAAAATGGAGAAATTTTAGCCAGCACTGCAGACCATTGGGATTTATGGTCATTAATCTAATATGAGATCATTGAGAAGAGATATTTTCTCCAAGAGAATCTAAATTTAGGGCTTTTCTGAGAATAAAGTAAAATGAGACTGAAGAAAGATGGTTTGCAAATTAGTAATTTTAGTGACAGATGATGTGAATAAGGAAGAAATTAAACAGGAGGGCTGTAGGCAGAGTATTGAAAAAGGGAGTCAGAGGAGTAAGGGTCACGAGATGTCGAAGAACTGTGGGTACTGGAATGACTTGACCAGAAGAATAGAAGCTAGTAACTAAGACTCAGATTCCTGAAATCAAGGTTTGGGAGTTTATATCAATACTACTGATTCAGAACTATAGGAAAGGTCAGAAAAGACTGGGTGAAATGGTTGGAGAAAAATCACTGCAGTGAAAGAAGTCAAGTGTGCAGACTTTCATATCAGGTAAATAATAAATGAGGCAAGAGCAAGTTTTATGAGTCCTGATTTTTTTCTTACGCTATTAGGAGCTGAAAAGATAGTACAATGGGTAGTGTACTTTTTTTCACATGGCCAACTCAGATATTATCTCGGTACCACATATAATCCCTGATCCCAGCAAGAATGAACTCTGAGCACTGGTAGGCATAGCTCAGAAACCAAAATTAAATAAATAATTAAATAAATAGGCTCCCATTGTTCATTGATTTGCCTGAGCTGACACCAGTAAAGTCTCCATTGTGAGTCTTGTTGCTACTGTTTTTGGCATATCGAATACATCATGGGTTGCTTGCCAGGCTCTGCTGTGCGGACGGGACATTCTTGGTAGATTAAATAATTAAATAAATAAGGAAAGAAAAATAAATGTCAATGACTCAGGTACTAACAACTATATTTTGATAAATATGGAAACCTAAGTTTTGCTTTTCATTTCACAAAGTAAGATTTTGGGGGGCGGGTGGACAGGGGGTTGAGGGTCCCACCCAACTGTGTTCTGGGTTTCTTCTTATGCCTTAGATTACTCCTGTTAGTGTACAGAGGAAATATGTCACTAACTCGTGTTAGTGGCCAGGGTTCTAGCCCTGGTCAGCCACATGCTAGGCACAAACCTTACCTGTTGTACTATTATTCCAGCTCCTCACAAAGTGAGGTTCTTGGGGAAACCCTAGGGTAAATCTGATGATATCTATACATAAAAATACATAACAAATAGAAGCTCGTTCCAGAAATGAGACACAGCAAAAATGATATGAATACTTTTGCTGTGTGGTTCATCATTTCCTTTATGCTGCAAATTAAAAATTGTATCAACTCAAAAGTATACAATAATCCAATATTTTTATCTTATAATTTCTCCTTGGAATGTTGATTTGAAAGAAATCTTACAATTTCTATATCTGCTAGGTACATGTATAGTCCTATGTGTTTGCAGAAAATAAATCTGAAAAAAGTCAAAAGGATTGAAAATAAACACATTTGCTTCGTATTTTCTTATAAAAAAATATTTGCTATGTGAACTCAAGTTATCGTAAAGTGTTGGAGTACACAGAGCTTAGGTTTATCAGGTTACACCCATCACAGTGCTCCCGAGTCATTCCTATTACTTTGTTTGTCTGTAACCACTTCTATGCTCTCTTCCCCAACCAATTTGTAAGATCTCATCCTTCTTAGACACTGAAGCTGTACT
>JAOXYA010000037.1:23937118-23947716 GCA_028565675.1 Sorex palustris
TCCTTCCTTCCTTCCTTCCTTCCTTCCTTCCTTCCTTCCTCCCTCCCTCCCTCCCTCCCTCCCTCCCTCCCTCCCTCACTTCTTTATTTTTCCTTTCTGTTTTTTTTTCTTGGCAATACCCAGCAGTGCTCAGGCTTACTCCTGGTTCTTCACTCAGCAATCAATTCTGGTAGCTTAGGGACTTTATGCCGCGTTCAGGATCAAACCCAGGCTGTTCAGCGCTAGACAAGAGCCCTGCTAACACTCTGGGTTCCATGTCTGTTCTTTCTTAAAGGGACTAATTTTGGGGTTAGAGAGGAAAGAATTAACATTCTATCTCCTGCACCCTTGCCTTCTATCAACACACTCTCTCTCTTTTTTTTTTGTTTGCTTTTTGGGTCACACCTGGCAGTGCACAAGGGTTCCTCCTGGCTCATGCACTCAAGAATTACTCCTGGCGGTGCTCGGGGGACCATATGGGAGGCTGGGAATCGAACCTGGGTGGGCTGCATGCAAGGCAAACGCCCTACCCGCTGTGCTATCGCTCCAGCCCCTCCGTACACATTCTCTTGGCTGAAGTTCTGCATGGTCTGAGACGGTGAACCTGGTTTCTAACATGTGGCCAGCATTGCTTGCTTTCTGATAAATATATTTTTCATTTTGTTTCCTTTTTTTTTTGTTTTGGTGGCCAGCTAGAATCTTGAGTGTCTTGATTTGTTGATCCTGCTTGGAGTTATCTGGCTTCAAATGGCAAATGTTTATACCAAGAAATAGAACCAATAGTTTCTGCTTTGTGGTAACTTTTTGGGAAGAGTAGGAAAGATGGACGACAGTATAAAATAAAGGAGAATTTAGTTTTAGTCTTTCATCTGCAAAATGTACTACACACATAGCAAAACACATTTGGAACATAGTTAAAAATAAATAGGGCGTAAAATTCTTTACTTCTATGCAATAATAAGGGATGGTCAGGACCAAAGCAATAGTACAGTGGGTAGGACACTAACCTTGAATGCAGCTGACTCAGATTCGATCCCTGGCACCCTATATGGTCCCCCGAGCACTGCCAGGAGTAATTCCTGAGTTCAGAGCCAGGAGTGAATCCTGAGCATTTGCAGGTGTGGCCAAAAATTAAAAAAAAAAAAGAATAAGGGTCATGATAATAGTGGAATTCCTTAGCCAAATTCAGCAATTCAGAAAGAGGGTGGCAAGCTGTAGTCCCCAAGTCTTATGCGACACTGTCCTCTCCTTGTGCATAGTTCAGAAAATAAGCCGGGCATTGGGTGACTCTGAGGTCCTCTTTCCAGAACATACCCTACTGCAGTTCATCTGAAATAGTATCTTATGTGTATATTGTGGATTATAAGTATGCTCTACTTACTATTTGTCTCTAAAGTAGAACTGGTGATGATTAAACAGCTTGTGGATTTAACAAAAGCCCACAATGACAAACATGTGCCTCTTTTTCTCTATTTGTGGAGTATTCTCGTCTGAAGCATGAAGTGGGATTTCAGAAGGATTCTGAGCAGAAGATGCATTGATGTGAGTGTGCCTTGGGGCAGGGAAACATTTCTGGACAGGCCTTCAGAAGTGGAAGCACACTAGGCCAGGCCCTGGGAAAACCTCCTCCTCCAGCCAGAGGTGACCGGGAGGTCAGATTTGCATACCACCTCAGAAACTGACTTGTCAGCCATAGCTGTCCTCAGATCAGATCTGAGACATATTAAAAGGATTGATGAGCCTGTGCTACTTATAGAGAAATTCTTGACACCTCATTTGTGCTCTCATTAGAGTATCTCGCCCTAGGCATTGCAGACGGCACCCTAAGCATTGCAGCGTCTCAGAAGAAGAGTTCCCCAATCCCATTGAGCACTGCTTAAAGAGTCAGCTTTTTCCCAAATTGTGTGGGTAACTGAGAATCCAGGTGCATCCTGTGAGATGGGAGGATGAGTGTATTTTTCAGGGGTGGTGCTGGGTGTGTGTGTGTGTAAAGGGAACCGGGTGGACAGAAAGGCAGTAGTGTGGATGTGGCACAGGAAACAGCCTGGATGGCGATGATGCCTTTCAATATCTCTTTGGGAGTCCTTACCTGTCCTGAGGTCCTAGCTGTGACTCCCCCACCTCCCCAGGCTGTCTCTGTACCATTTCTGGCCATGAAATGCCACGGCTGGCTCCTGAGTCACCTTCTGACCCCGGAAGTCTCCAGCATGCATCTCCTTTTCCCAACGTCCTTTCCCATGGTGTTGGATGGGCAGGATGGGTGACTCTTGGGTGTCTGAGGCTTCCCTTTACCTACTAGTTTGTTCTGGATTCAGTTTTATTTTGTAGGTCACTCCCTGAGATTCTGTGGGTTACTCCCTGTGGGTCACTCAGGGGCTCCTGACTCTGAGTTTGAGTGAGCCCTGGAGGTGCTAAGGAGACCATAGGTAGTGCTGCACATTTGAACCAGGAAAGCATGCGCTCAGCCTGTTGAGGTCTATAGTCTATTAAAAAGCATGATTTTTATATTTCAGTCTGAAATCTGTTTGTATTTTCTCAAGTGAGACCAGTCAGTTAAGAACCAATCAATTAAAAAGAGATAAAAGCAGTCACACTGGCTAGCTATAGACATCTTTTTAATGTTTCACTTTAAAACAAAGATTCCTAGTAAAAGAGAGCAAAGAAAATTACATTTTAATGTTAGCTTGAAATGGATACAATATTCCTGATTTATTTGTTTTCAGGAAACAGACAATTGTATTGTCATACATGACTTTTAGAACTGCTCATTTAAATGCACATAATTAAATTAAAGTTTCTCATACAAAAACACAGCCATGTCATTTAAGGCAAAAAATACCAGCTTCTGGGGAGATAAGTTAACATTTATGAAATCTTCTCAATCTGAGTGAATGAAATGATCCATTAATCTGAATTTCATCATTCCTTTTGGTTTGATTTTGCAAATGGGCATAAAAATTAATCATTTTGTGCCTGATTTCCTCCTCTCTATTATTTAACTGGCAAAGTAAGAACTCTCAGAATCACCGAGCCAATGGGAGGTGAGAAAGGCACCTTAGAACAGAAGAAATAGACTTAAAAACTCAAGTGTCTTACTTGAAACAAAACTTGCAGTCTACAGATGTTAATTCATTTAAGTTGAACAAAATGCAAACACTTAAATCAGACGTAGCAAATATTTTTAGTTAACCTCCTACATGGGATGTTTGTAATTGTTAGCTCGATCATCCTTACATTTTTGAAGAAGGCAAACCTGAACCGAGACAGCCTATGGCTACTCAGTGCTCAGTGAAATTGTGCTTCAAGACACCATTTGGAATTGACCAATGGGACTTTGTTAAGTGTAAGTGGGAGACCCCTCTCAACACCACAGAGAATGATGTAACAGACAGAGAACCCTCGCGTTCTCACACAATACAATAAGCTCTCAACAGCCAAGAATTTTTGTGCTAGGATAAAGTTGACACAAAATAATCATGGCTTCACTGTATAAAAGTTTTCCACAACAGGTTTTATCCAATTTTGTTCATGATTAAGACCTTGGTGATGCGTTGAGATTTTTTTTCGTGGATTTTCAGATTTCCGCAATGCTGGCTGAATTGTACTGTGCTTGAGGCCTAATGGACCTATGGAGGGGCCCCCAATACATTCAGAATTCCTGCTGCCAGTGGGCGTTTGGCCCAGGACAGAGTACGTTGAAGAATCAGTGCTACCTGAAAGCTGCTATTTTCTTTTGTCCTTGGCTGGTACTTGGAGAGAGCCTGCCCTAATGCAATAGGTGTCTGGCTTTAGGTCAGGATAGGTGTGTGTGTGTGTGTGTGTGTGTGTGTGTGTGTGTGTGTGTGTGTGTTTGACACATCCATCTTCTTTGGGAGGATGTATCACAATTGCAGGGTGGTTGGAGAGAGGGATGCCATGAAATGTTACATGTAATAACTTACTAAAACTCTACCATTTGAAACTGAAAATTGCCTTACAAAGCCGGCAAATCTGTTTGAACTGAACTGGAAAACCTAAACTCTAGCTCCTGTGTCTGTCTTCAGCAGCCATGAAGATTCTGAACATTGCACTCCAGCAGAGTGTACTAGAATCCAAGGGAAGAGGGCGTGGTAGGAAGAGGAAGTTTCAAAAATTCTATCAAAAGGGACCAAGGTTAAAAAAAGGTGAAGAAGCACAACTGCAGGTAGATTGGCAAGGGGACTTACTTGGAGATGGAGGCTGGCTAGTGCCTGGTGATGTTCAGGAGAAAACAGTGGAGGGACTCCAGAAGCAGCTAACGGAGAAGAAGAGTGGAGGGACAGGCAGTAGGGGAGGGTCCAGGGAAGGGCTGGTTGGTTGGCAACCTCCTGCCTTTGGATACTTGGTTGCTAGCCCAGCTCAGTGGCTCGAGCTGAACAGAACCAATACACTGTCTCCTGCTCCCTTGCCTTCTATAGGCTACTATCTTGGCTGAAGTTCTACATGGTCTGAGACAGTTAGCCTGAGACAGTAACACGTGGCCAGCATTGCTTGCTTTCTGGTAAATATATTTTTCATTTTGTTTCCCTTGGTGTGTGTTTTTGTTTTTTTGTTTTTTGTTTTTTTTTTGTTTTTTGCAGCCAGGCTAGAATGTTGGGTGTTTCGATTTGTCAGTCCTACCTGGTGTTACCTGGCTTCTAAGGGCAAATATTGATCTCAAGAAATGGAACCAATAATTTCTGCGTTGGGGCAACATTTTGGGGGAGAATAGAAAAGGTGGACTACCGTATAAAAAGTAAAGGAGATTTAGTTTCAGCCTTTTCATATGCAAAATGCACTACATACATAATAGCAAAAACACATTCAGGACATAGTAAAAAATAAATACCTCACAAAATTCTCTGCTTCTATATAAGAATAAGGGATGATAGGTAGCGGAACCCCCCGGCAATATTCATTTTCCAAAAAGTTGAGTTCTGTGATTTTGGTTTGTTTTTCTTCTTCTCATTCCCTTTGAGGTTGTGGAGTCCATTTCTTTAACTTCACCTACTTCCAGACATCCGGTCTGGATTTTTTTTTGAACCTTTTCTGTCCTACTCTCCCTCAGGTGTCAGCTTCTTGGGGTCCCATGTGTCTGTCAGTTCAGTAGAAAATGCTCCTCACCATCCCCCGTGAGGGGACAGCATGATTGTCTTGGGAGGCTCCTTTCCCGAGATTGCCTTGGTTGCCTGGGTCACCCGGGGAAGCTCTTTTCCCAAGCGATCACCCTGAAGCACTGACCCATTGCTGATCATCGCTTCCCTTGTCAGAAGCTGACCACCTAAGTCAGTTAGGGACAGTGTCCCAATGAAGTCAAAAGTGTCAAGTTGTCTGGTTGCCCCACTGGCCCTGAACTGCATGATTTGCACACATTCTAATCAGGGACCATTCGCTCCTAAAGAACAACATGAAAATGATGTGCAAAGTTGCTAGCCACAGCATTAAATCACCAAAAGCACACATATTGACATTCAAATGACATCAGTAATAAAATGGCTGAATAGGAACAGGTTGGCAAATATATCTGGAAATAAGCAGCCATTTCTATTATTCCCCGATTCTGTTTTACTTACACCTTTTAGCAGCTGTTGATGAGAGCCATTGTGTTTAAATGTACATTATGGCCTAATTTAAAAAGTGTATTTTGTATTGAATCACAAAGCAGAAATGCCTAAAATTTGAAGGTGTTAACTCCCATCGTTAAAAAATTACAGTCAGTCAGATCTTCTAAGTGGCCAAGGCTTGACATTTTCACACACCCCAGAGCATCAGCGGAGTTTGGCTTCTCAGAATTTTAAACTCAAGGTACGTTACTGAACCGTGGGTTAATGTTGATGTACCTTGGAATTTCAGCCATCCCTAAACATGCATTTTCATGCAATTAAAAGATAACGGGCTTGTACACGGCCTGTCATGTTCTTCCTGATTCTTGCAATTTCAACTTTTTAGAAGGGCTTTCAAAATAGTTCATGCAATGATATGTATGGCTAAAGGAACAGCTATGCTTAGAAAGGAAACAGAACTTATTTCAGTTTGACAGGAGGCAAGTTGAGGGCGTCTGTACTTTCTCCCGCCTTGCAAATGCTCTGAGATGATCTCGATCTTCCAGTCCTTAGAGAGTCTGAAGCAAAAGCCGTTTCCCGGGCTGGCGGCTGAACGGCATCAAAAGTGTCTGTCTCCATCTCTTCGGGACCTGCCTCTTCATCAGTAATGAACAATTTGGACTCCCTCCACTTGGGGTAGAAATCTTGGCTGCCTCGGGAGCCACTCGACTCACTCCCTGAAAGCTGGATGTTCAGTTCCTCAGTCGACCGGATCAGGTTTTGTACAGACAAAGATTTGCCCAAGTCCTTGGGTACCACGGGCTGGACAGACAATAGAGTTTCTCCTCCCATGTCAAAGCTTTTCCTCAGAGCCCGGTCCTTGGTCACGTTTGATTGTGTGACCTGAGCATTTTCCTTGGAGGCAACAAGGCAGGTGGTGACATCGGAAATGCTTTCCTGGAAGCCTGCAGGGTTCGGGTGGAGGGTCTCTGGCCGGGGCAGATGCTTGATGGTTGGGAGAGGAGGCGGGATCTGTAAAGTCGTCGGGGCTGCTGGCTTGGGGGCCGCATTTATTTGGTTTGCAATGTGGTTGGTGGCTGCCACCGTGGAGCCATCACCTTGACTCAGTGCCACCTGGGGCGCTTGACTGTGCATAGTCGGGCTCAGTGCGTAGAAAGTTTGGGCACTGAACTCATTTGGTGTCAGAATGAACTGCAGGCCTCGAGAGATGTTGGCACTAGCTGACCTGGATAAGCAGCCACTGTTTTGGGCCGAACTGGACAGGTCTTTGCTATCCACAGGGCTCTGGTAGTCAGATGTCTGTTCACATTCAAAGGGTGGGATCTGGAATGAAGCCAAAGTGAGGGCAGAGGCGGAACCTTTCCGGAGGACCTGTTGGTAGATGTCCAGGAGGCAGTCGAGTTTGGACTCAATGGACTGAACCTGAAAAGGGGTGAAATGATTATTTAGGAGGACAACCAGTGAAGAATGGGCTTTTCTGCAGAGAGTGGACTTCTTATTTAATCTAACTGATTTATCTATTTACTTTTGGGTTTTGGAACATACTCTGAGGTGCTCAGGGTTTATTCCTGGCTCTATGCTTAGGGATCACTCCTGGAAGTTCTTGGGGGACCAAATGTGGTGCCAGGGAATGAACCAGTGTTGGCTACATGCACGCTAAGTATTCTCTTTCTGGTTCAGGATGTGTTTTTTTTTTTTTATATCAAGTAGAATGCAGTCCTGACTATCATGACTAGCTTAGGACACACCATCTCGACCCTGCTAGAAGGAGCAATACTTTGACCTCCACACAATCTCCACCAGCACATTTCCCCCCTAATTAATAAAAAAGAACAAGTGATGTCCTCAAAGACCATGTTTTTTTTTTTCTTTTTGGGTCACACCCAGCAATGCACAGGCGTTCCTCCTGGCTCTGCACTCAGGAATTACTCCTGGCGGTGCTCAGGGGACCATATGGGATGCTGGGAATCGAACCCGGGTTGGCCGCATGCAAGGCAAACGCCCTACCCGCTGTGCTATCACTCCAGCTCCAGAGAAGAATTTTTAAATGAGAAAATGGACCCTGCAAATGTAGGTCAGTAGTAAAGCAATTGCCTTGCATTTGTTAGAGCCTGGGTTCGATCCCCTAGACCTAAATAAATAATATGAGAAAAGGCCAATAGTGCTTTGCCAGGTTCCTCTGCATTCACAGCATAACACTATAGTAATTAAGAAATAAACTAGTTTTTGCCCAACACAAAGCTCAGTGCACATGAAGGTCAAATATTTATGAATTCTCTCTTCCCCCAGGCCATCGTGGTCTCATAAATGATGTTTCTCTATCTTTGACCTCATTTGCTACTATGGGATTTCTAAACTCCCACGAACTACAACTTATACTCATAATACTCATATCGGGTCTGCCTGGACCGATAGCTCAAAGGGGGGAGTGCAGTTTTGTATGTCGGAGACTGGGGTTCCATTCCCGTTACTATATGTTTCCCCTGTGCACTACAGATTGTGGCCCTACATCTCTCTCCCCAGAAAAATTACATTGGGTCCCCAGAAAGTATTAAGGAAATTTTTTATGGTCTCTTGGTTGCTGATTTTTCAGTTCTGGGTCTTCCAGTCTCTTTGCCGCTAGCTCCTCTATACGGATATTATGTGCTAGACTTTTGCCAACAAATAGATTAAGGTTCACTGAGCACTATCATGCTGCCAAGGACCATTATTAAGATCTATGAGTTGATTGGCTGTGCCCAGCCACCAGAATTGCTGTTACCGCAGGAACCTCTTTGTTGCTATGCCATGGTCCATCCTGTTTGTGGAAGTTACTGGTTCCAGTTGCCAATGGAATTAAGACACACTGAGATACGGGCCCCTGACAAAATGCTTCTAGTATGCTAGAGATTGCTAAGGACCCTCCAAACTTCTTCAAAAAACCAAAAAGACCTTTGCATGCTAAGTTTAATGTTCTTTTTCTTTTAATGATGACATTATTATGATTATTTTGGTTCGGGGTCCACAGCAAGCAGTAAACAGGACTTCCTCCTGGTTCTGAGCTCAGGAATTACTTCTGGCATTGTTTGTAAGACCATATGTGGTACCAGGCATGAAATCCAGATCGAAAGCATGCAAGGCAATCACCCACTATGCTATCACCCTAGCACTTAACTTTATTATTATTTTTTGTCATTAACTAGAAGAACAATTGTACTGTCCCACATTTCTACTGATTTAAAGATACAACAGATAAGAGCAAAAAGGATGAAATATTTGCTTATCATATAATGACTTTTGAGCAATTATACAGAATAATAAAAGATACTTTAAGGTTTTGGGTAAACTGTAAAATAAAGACAAAAAAGTAAAAGAAACCTTTGCATTAAGTATCTTTGTACTTCATAGATCTGCTTTGCCCCTCCAGATCCAGTTTCTACCTTCTCCCATCTACTGCTATTCCCTGGAGCCTGAAGAGCAGGGCTTAGATAGGCCAGTTTGTCAGCCATCAGGCTTTGGGTTGAGTCAAGCTAATCTGAAGCTCACCCAGAACAGCAAAAGAAAAGAGAAGTATGAAGATAGAATATTTATTGGGGCAATGTATTTGGGTTGAATACCCCAGACAAAGGCCTTCATTCTGGTAAAATGCCTTTTTCAAATAGCTTTACTCTTAGTTCCTTCCTCTGACTCTTCAAACCCAATGCTGGTAAACTTCCCCATTAACAGGAATGTGGGAGTACTGCGCTGTCTCCTTTATTTTCTTGTATTCCACCCCCACATTCATTAAGCTCTTCAAATTGCTCAGTTTGAGTGTGCCATTTGTTTCTTGTACTGATTGAAGCACTCATTCTACTGAAAAACAAAAATCTGTATATAAGTCACTTAGTATATTTCTATAAACTGGACTGTCTTCTCTATTGTCCTCGGTTTTAATAATATGCATATTTTAGAGAAAAAGGTAGAAGTGTAAATCTCTCTACTCAGTTCTTCCACTAGCTAATGATGGCTTCTCTAGAGCCTCTATTGTCTTAGGAGCAAAATGAGGACATCAGACTACACCATCTTTTAAGATTGTTTCTAGATCTTCAATTCCCTAATAAATGACTCCATGGAAACTTTCACTACTTCCACTACCCAGCCGCCGCCATGCTGCAGGCCAGTTTCTGGACACTTGGGCCCATACTCATGCACGAGTGAAGCCTCACAGAAGCAGGTAAGTGGAACTCTGTGACCTTGAACTCCAGGCTCAAAAGGACTTCAGGCTCAACCAGGAACAGAGATTCTCTGTCTGCTCACACCAATCTCCTGCGACCCAGGGATCACACCCAGAAGACCCACCTTGCCGGAGCCAGATAAATAGCGAACCAGACAATCTCCACTACTTTCACTACCCAGCCATCGCCACACTTCAGGCCACTTTCTGAACACATCATAAGACACTTAATACCCATCTTCCAAGATTACTGCACTATATTTTATGAGTTCAAATATGGTTTAAGCTATGGGAGCACCTGCAAGGGTGATTAGAGGCCACCCTAAAAGCTTATATTCCTCTCGGAGATCCTAGCAAGCTACTGAGAGTATTTCGCCCACATGGCAGAGCCTGGCAAGCTATCTGTGGCATATTCAATATGCCAAAACCAATAAATACAATGGGTCTCATTCCCCTGACCCTGAAAGAGCACAATATGGCAGTGTTAAGAAGGATGAGGAATGAAAGGCAGATAAAATCTCAGGGGGAACTAGGCTAAAAAAACAAAGAAGGACAAAAAATGACTGTCTGTACTTTCAGTGCACATATGCTGGCATCAGATGCATCCATCAAGAACCTGATGATGCAAGCACGAAAGATTAAGTACAACATCATTGCTCTGACCGAGACGAGAAGGCATCAATCACATCATGCCGTTTTCAACACTGCAGAAGATCTGTTCCTCAGAACAAATGACAAAAGAGGAGTCAGTGGTGTCAGTGTCCTTGTCAACACAAATTTGTCCATGAGCATTCATTCATCCGAATGCCTAACAACCCAAATTAGATGATTACACTTGAATAGATATGGCTCACTGCCAGCAGTTT
>JAOXYA010000037.1:23974449-23991787 GCA_028565675.1 Sorex palustris
GGGGGGGGGGGGGGGGGGGAGGAATCCTATAATTAGTAACAAGCAACAGTATAACCATGCAGGCATAACCCAATCAGGGAAATAGGAAAAACCATTAACGTGAAATGTTCGCTTATAGAAGGGTATTTTAGCAGCAGTAATGCTTCGAATATGTCTATGACATTATCAAGATGCCACACATTTATTTCCAATCACATTTGATGTAAAAAAGATTGTACATTTGTGAGCTCTGCCTCATTCCAGCACAACTTTCCATTTTTAAGCAATAGTAAACCATGACTGAAATGTCTCATTAAGGAAAAGCGTCGTTTGTGGGAAATCTAAAGTTAAATCTCCAACTGAATGTGCTAAACCCCTTTCCAAATGGGAAAACTCAGCAAGAATGCTTCTTCCGAATTTTGAAAGCCATCAGCAAGGCATAGCTTTAAATGATCATGGCTCTTGTGCAAACACAGAGGAGCACTGTGCGAGGACCCTCACATTTGCTGCTCTGTGTATTCCCTGTGGGCTGTGCCAACCCACTCTCTCCCCAGTAATGACTCTTTGTTTTCTACTCAGTCCCCAAGGGCTGGGGAGAGCGCAGCAGCGAGGAGGGGGAGGGGCGGATGGAATGCAGCTGCAGGCGCTCAAACAATGCTGAGTCCATATATTTTGTTCCCAGTTCAAATAATAAAAAGGAGACGGAGTAAGGCGTTGAGGAGACAGAACTGGAATTAGCAAGGTAGGGTCAGCTTTCACCCCACAGCCCTGCCAGGCTCCCACTGGCTCTACCACATCCAGTCACCATTCATTTCCCTTTAAACACCAAAGACCCCTTTCAGATCTATCTCTAGGAGTGATATACATTTGAAATGCTCTAGAAAAAAAAGACAAGTGGAGTCATTTTATTTAGGAAATATGAGAGAAACAAGAGAGAAAAAGGTACTGGAAATTTTTAAAAATTAGAATCCTCCTGCCTCCCCCCCCCTTTCCCTTATGCATTGGCCTCTGCTTGCTGAGTCACCCAGGCCCACCAATACTACCTCCAGGACATTCTGAAAGTAGTGTGTCTGTAGGCAGTCCCATAACTTTATCACAGGGTCTATTACCTGGTCTATTTGGCTACTGGGGATCAAAGGCAGGACCACAAGCAGGTGTTGTACTGCTAAGCCATCTCCCTGGCCCAGCAACCATTCTCTTCTATTCATCACTTGCTGGGTCAAACTTACAAAATTAACTATCACAGCACGGAGGTATACAGGAAGGAGCAGAGTATATACAGGACTACGACTGACTCTGTGTGGCTTCAAGCATAAACTGGCATTCTGGAAACTGTCTCTTCTAGGAGTATTGAAGAGCTACTTGTGTACTTAAATTCAGGCAACAGGCAGAGAAGAGAGACTTGAACAGGCAAAGACAAACTGGGGCAACTGGACTCATGAGACAGAAGAGCTGGCACACCAAGGCAGAGAATGCAGTGAAGGAGGAGGTTTAAGGTCTCCAACATATACTGCCTACTTGGCAATGCTTCCTGGAGCCTAGGGGCAAGTGGCATGCCAGCAAAAGTCATATTTCCTCTAATTACCATAATCTGCACATCTCTAATCAAGACTTTGGAAGACAGCACACAGCCCAGATTACAGTTGGTAGTGGGGTAAAAGTCGTTCAAACCTTGCTATGTGCTTCTAGCTATGATCATCTTCTCTCCGACAACACTTTATAGAAAATCAATGGAACCATGTAGGGTTCATAGACTCAGTCAATGAACGCAGGAAACCTCAAATAAACAACCAAAATGAATTCCTTAAATGAAATCAAGCACGTGCAAGACTATCTTACAAAGCCATACAACAGAACTCAGAACATTTCTCCCAATTAGGACCCTATTCATGAAAACTCAGTTACTGGGGGAAGAAGGAAAACATTTTTCACTGCAAAGCATTCACACAGAAGCAAAGCACTGCCTTCACGTGCAAAGGTCTCCTCAAGTCAGTGTCATACAAGACTTAAAAGCACTACTTTCAGCTTCGATGAAATTAACCTCTAACTCTTGGAAAGCTTTCAAGTCAGAACATCCAGAAAGCCTGTTTCTTTACCCTGCACTTTTGCATTTTTGCGATATAACAAAAACTCACAAGTATACAGATTCCTGTAAAAGCAGACATGAGACTTTCTCCTTGCAGCCTGCCTTTTTCTGCTAAAGCCAGCTCAAAGGGCTGGAGTGAATGTCATGCATGCTCAAGGCCCTGAGTTTGACTTCTGGCACTGCATGCCCCAGTCTCCAGCATGGCTGTTGTTTCTGTGGTCCCGGCACAGAACAGACCCTTCTGTGAAACAGCACTGAAGCAGCAAGCTGACAGAGCTTGGGTGATACTACCAGGAATGGCCCTCCGGCCCCCAAGCACTGCTTGGGAGGCCAATAAATAAATAAAACTCAATCATAGATTGTCCAGATCTCCATACCATCACCAATATGCAGAGACAAATTCAGAAGTGCATATTAATTTAGCTGAAGGAATAACTGAAGTCTATTGTGTATTAATAGAAAATAATCATCGTAATCATTAAAATTACTGATAAAACTGCTATAATTTTTATCATCTATTATAAATACAAAATTCATAGGTCTACTTTATTAGAAATTTTAATTTACTGTGCTCTAAAATACAGCAGTAAAATAATCATAATACTTTGCTCATTCTCTGTACTGAAGAAAACCCAATTTTCTCTTTGCATGTTTCATTTCCTAGAATATACAATCAAAGAAATTAAGGCTATAGATCCAAATCACATAACCATAATTCGCTGATAATAAGTAGTGCATTAAGGGTGCTTAATTAAAGTAAATTAAAAACATTCTCTTAGAACTTTGGGCCAGAGCGATAGCATAGCAGGTAGGGCGTTTGCCTTGCACGTGGCGGACCTGGGTTCAATTCCTCCACCCCTCTCAAAGAGCCCGGCAAGCTACCAAAAGTATTCCGCCCACACAGCAAAGCCTGGCAAGCTACCCGTGACATATTCGATATGCCAAAAACAGTAACAAGTCTCATAATGGAGACATTATTGGTGCCCACTCGAGAAAATCAATGAACAATGGGAGGACAGTGCTATAGTGCTACAGTGCTCTTAGAACTTTGGTGTATGTTAAAAAATTAGGGGGACATCCAGAATGACAGAATGACAGAATGAGAGTTGAACATTCGTGTTGCATGCTGTTGACCCAGATTTGATCCCCAGCACCACATATGGTCTTCTGAGCATGTCCAAGAGTAATTCCTGAGTGCAGTGCCAGAAGTAATCCCTGAGCATCGCTGAGTGTGGCCCCCAAACCAATAAATAAATGAATGAATAAGTACATAAATGCAATTACCTGGGATAATTATCTGGGGCAGGTGGAATTGAGTGGTTGGGGGTTTGAATCCTGGTACCACATTTGTCCCCCAAACACTGCCAGGGGGAGCCCTAAGGGCTCCCAAGCACTTTTGGGATAGAGCAAGTCTGCACCCTCAGCCCAAGCAATGAGCTGTCAGGAGAGTAGCCAAGACTCTCAGGACGCCCCCAAAGCAATTATCTATGATCTGGAAAAAGTCTCTCAGTAAGTGCATATTAATTATTTTAAAGATAATGAAGAAAAGAACATAAGTTGAGTTTTTGTGTGTGTGTGTGTGCGCACGCGCGCATCCCAGGAATCAACCCGAGGGCTTCATACACACAAGACTTACCCTGTACCACTGAGCTACACCCCAATCTCCCAAGCACAAGGGTCTGAAGGAATCAGAAATTTGTCCATAAGATAGGGGTGACATTGATCAAGAGGCAGAGGTAAAAACAGAGTTTAAGAGTTAAAAAATAAGAGCGTAAAGGAGATTTGACTTTCTTGCCCACTCAAGGTGAGTACTTACCCCTTGGAGCCCCTGGAACTGAATCGAAGGTCGAAAAGGAGTTAAATTCTAGGAAAAGAAAGAAAAGAAACATTAAAAAACATGTAGGCTAATTGGATTCTGTGATACAGAACTAAAATCTGAAACTCTTGGTTCATGCATTTACTCAGCAGCCTTGAAGATTACCTTTCACCACATACACGTTGGCACACTGAGACATCTGGGTGAACAATATGGCACTTTTTATCTGAATCACACACACAAAAAAAGGTATTGCTGGCAATGCAGTAGACATGATTTGGCAAAAATTACAGGAGGCTAATTAAATATTTTTGTTAAAAATATTACTTTTTTGGATATATTTAAAAATATTTTAAACATACATATTTAAAAACATATAAATATTTAAAATATATATATTTTTTAAAGGAGGGAAGACAGGGAAGAAATAATTGAAGGAACTTGGGAAAGCTCTAACAAGAGTCTAGAAATGTTTTTAAAGATTTTGTGGGTGCAAGAACGATAGCACAGTGGTAGGGCATTTGCCTTGCACGCAGCCAGCCTGGCCGAGCTGGGTTCGATTCCTCTGCCCCTCTCGGAGAGCCCGGCAAGCTACTGAGAGTATCTTGCCCACACGGCAAAGCCTGGCAAGGTACCCGTGATGTAGTCAATATGCCAAACACAGTAACAACAAATCTCAAAATGAAGACGTTACTGGGTCCACTTGAGCAAATCGATGAACAACAGGAGGACAGTGTTTGTTTGTTTGTGGGTGCAAGACAATCCCTCCAGGATACTCATGGCCAATGAGGTCTGTAGTTCATGTAAAGACAAGGTGCTCTGTGGGTCCTTGTGTGTTCGGGGTCACCCAGGCACTCCATTGGTACTGGGGACCTTTAGATCACACTGGCCTGCACCTAGAGATGCTCAGGGGACCATGTGGTATTGGAGATCAAACTAGGGTTAGCCACAGGCAAGGGCATAGCCCCTCTCTATCAGGCCCCTTGAAATAGAAAATTTTGAAGATCAGTATGAGTCTGGAAGAGACAGAGATTGGAATAAATGACAACTGATCACCAATGAGCTTGGTGGCCCTGTTCCCTCCTTCATGCCCTGGTTAACAGCAGTGGCTGAGATGGGGAAGCAGCTCATGGTAACCAAACGCACATGGCGAGTGCGTTTTTTTTTAACACACACATGTGATCAATGTTTATGCACTAATACTGTCTTGAGCAATGTTAAAAACATTATTAAACATAAAAACCTTCCTATGATAAGAACTTCCTATAATAAGAATTAATAGCTAATTTAAAATTTCTTTGGAAAGAATTTCTCAAAGAAATGCTCAATATACTTCATACATAAAAGCCAAAAAAGTGGGATTTGTAAATACTCATAATAGCTGAGATCCTTGGGTGTTGATAATTGTGAATAAAAAGTGACGTGTTGATTATCTCATGGCTCAATAAAGCCTTTATACCATCCAACAAAAAGCATTATTAGTAAGAAACAATTGCTAACATTTATTTAACCAGGAATAAGTAATAGAAGAACAGATTGTAAAAGTTTTTAGAAAGCATTTTATATTAATGTAAGGAAGTTACTGGTATCATCAAAGGCAAGAGTATCTTTGTTTATTCCACAGATTTTCACAATGTCTTATTCTTAGATTAGCCGGGAAATGGAAACCAGGGCATATATTTGGGCTGAATATAACTAACAGCACATTATACTATGTTATAAGAAGAGCTGTCTAACTGGTTTGCTTAGAGAAAGGTTGTAAGATTTTCAGTATGAACCATAGGAGTAACTTTGACTGGTTATCAAGTTTTTCTGTAAGCACGAAGCAATCATTTTAGACACATGGTTTCAGGTATAGGTTGTAACCAGGTGCTTCCTCAAAGGTAGATTTATACCAGCTATGTTGTTTAAATAATTTCCCCTCCCCCTCCCCCTTTAAAAACCAATTGCACTAACTTCATCACAGTAATGCCAATAAGAAGAAATGGAAAAAGCTGGTCTTCAAGAAAAGCTCATTATCAGAACAAAAATTTCTTCAGGAAAACCTGATCTTAAATTATTTTAGACAAATCTAAAGCAATTTAAAAGGACAAAAAATAATGGGAAAAAAGGAGATAACAATAAAAAAATAACTTCAGGAAAATTGACTCTCTTATTCTTTCAGAATAAATCTAAAGTAACTCTAAAGAAAAAATAATTATAAGATACACCATTAAGTGGAGCAACAGATGATCCTCCTTTTTTTTCTTTTTGGGGCACACCTGACGATGCACAGGGGTTGCTCCTGGCTCTTACACTCAGGAATGACTCCTGGCGGTGCTCGGGGGACCATATGGGATTCTGGGAATTGAACCCTGGTTGGCTGCATGCAAGGCAAATGTCCTACCTGCTGTGATATCACTCTAGCCCCTGATCTTCTTTTTTGGAGGGAGACTTCTCAAGCAGAACTAAGGAGGTCTGTGAGGCCCCACTAGAGATTTTTGGTCAACTGGCCAGTGGTTTAATGCAAGGACCTGCGGATGCAATGCTGCTTAAGTCCCAAGATGCTGGGGATTTCCTGGGCCAGACTGGTAGTGCTGGGGACCTCCAGGGCTATACCAAGTAATGTTCAGGGAACTATGTGATGCAGGGAATCAAACCTGGGTCTTGCATCCTAATTGCTGAATTATCGCCTGATCTCCAGAAGATCCTCTTTTCCTGTAGCTGCCAATGCCCCGATAACAGAATGACTGCCTCTGGCCCCTCCTCCACCTCCTCTTCCATCAATGTTCTTTAGACGTGATTTCAAAATTTAGCACCTCTCCTTACTGAAACCTCCAACCTCTAAACCTTTTCTGTGCTTAAGATGTGGTTCTTTTATGAAATCTTTAGATAATTTTTATTCTTCTTCTTATAAAGGGTTGAAGCAATAGTATGGGCACAGCAGGTAGAGTGTTTGCCTTGCACGCGGCCAACCCGGGTTTGATTCCTCTGCCCGCACTGCAGAGCTTGGCAAGCTCCCGGTGGCATATTCGATATGCCAAAAACAGTAACAGGTCTCACAATGGAGACATTACTGGTGTCCACTCCAGCAAATCGATGAACAACAGGAAGACAGTGCTACAGTGCTACTTATAAAGGTGTGTTCATCAACTGTCTACAATAGTGATGTCTACACCAACAGTATCCACCATCTTTGACTGGGTACTTTTGATTGTCTTAGCGACAGGTATTTATTGTTCATTGTCTCACTTAATTCCATGAGCTGGAACTAGTATTAGATGAATTGTCATTGTCCGTAAGCAGTGCTGATTAATTACAGAATCCTTCCAAAAGTTGGTAGGTGAACCAAATGCTTGGAAAGTTTAAGACACCCTCCTTATTTACTGTTTTTGGGTTACCTGCAGCTGTGCTCAGGACTTACTCCTGGCTCTTAACTCAGGGATCACTCCTGGAGGGGTGTAAGAGACCATACGGGGTGCCAGAGATTGAATCTGGGTTGGTCACATGCAAGGCAAGAGTCTTAGCTGCTGTGCTACTGCTCTAGCCCCAGCCCTATACATCCTCTTAATGGAAAGAGATTTTAAATTTGATTTAATATTTTTTTCTATTTTTAGGCTTTTAAAATAACATTTAACTTCTAAAATTTTAACTTTTGAAAATTGACATGTACGTAGCAGGAAAATAAAAAACATAAGAACTGAAGAACAAAGTCATACACAATTACAAACAGGTATGTCTGACATATCCTTCTAGGTCATGTTTTTATAACAACTGAACATTCATTAGGTTATTAAGATCATAGAACTATGTACTATAGTATTAAATATTTATCATTTCAAAGTCTCAAAGATACAAAAGTCTTTTTTTAAAAAATTTTATTGAATCACCATGAGATAATTACAAGTTTTCATGTTTAGGTTGCAATCACACAATGATCAAACACTCATCCCCCCCACCACTCACTGCACATTCCCCACCACCCATATCACCGGTAAACCCCCACTTTCCCACCCTCCCTCTGTCTCCATGGCAGCTATTATCCCCTATAATCTCTCTCTACTTTTGGGCATTATGGTTTGCAATACAGACCCTGAGAGGTTATCATGTTTGGTCCTTTATCTACTTTCTGCACACATCTTCCATCTCGACCGATTCCTCCAGCCATCTTTTTCTTAACAATCCCTTCTCTATTCCAGCTACCTTCTCCCCATTGCTCATGAGTCAGGCTTCCAGCTATGGAGCAATCTATCTGTCCTGAAATACACAAGTCTTTTAATGACCAAGAATATACTATGCTAACTAAATCTGGAAAAAAATATTTAGAATTCCTTGGCAACAAAGCATATTAAAAAAACAAAAAAGGCAACAGACCTTGGTGTAGTTACAATTAAAATATGGTATTCCCTTAATGTTCAGTTAAAAATGAGACAATGCAACAGAGTACACAAAACATAGTACTTCTAAGATAATTCACTATCTAATTTATGCTATTAAAATAGTTCATTTATGCTATTAAAATAGTAGCAAGGATAGGTAATGCTAATTAAAGAACTAACACTGCTATCCTGGGGTGCAGTCAAGGAGATGCACACACATCAATGGCTATCATTAAGTGAACAGCAGAGCAGTCACTTCCTTCAGTACTTAGATGGATCACAAATTGCATTTTGATACTTAATGTGGACATAAATATAAGGGTGA
Source organism: Sorex palustris (assembly GCA_028565675.1). Lineage (NCBI taxonomy): Eukaryota > Metazoa > Chordata > Mammalia > Eulipotyphla > Soricidae > Sorex > Sorex palustris. The sequence continues at coordinate 23,983,014 of JAOXYA010000037.1, forward strand.
CATTAAAAATGAAGGTGATTTCCTTTAGTTGTTAAAATCTAGCACTTAGAAAACATTCTGGATGCTTTGATTTACCTATTTATTCTGAATATTTACCTTGATATGAAGGTGTTCTTCATTTGCACAGTGATTTTTATCTAAAAATGTACTTAATTAAGATCATAGTTAATATTTAGTAAAAAGAATAATAGTCACGACTTTTTTTAAAATTAGACTGAAGACCTAATACATATTCTTCTCATATTGAGTAGATAAAATAAGTGCTCTTATTTGCCTTAGAATCTTTTTAGGCTCCAGTTTCACTGGTGAGTCACTTAATATCAACCAACCCACAATGGACCAACAAGACCTTTTTTGTTTCAGAAGTCTGGCATTTTAAAAGATTTTTACTTTCTTATTCAAGACTACATTAGAAAGTGAGAGACATATTTAGGCCATTCAAGGAACCCATTAAGTGTAGGCTAAACCTAAGTCAAAATACCAACACTGTAATGGAAATCAATGAGAACGTTTCTTCCCCTGAAAGTCACAAATATGACCTTGAAATACATGCTAAGTGGATTTTTCTGGCAAAGGAAACAAGCTGATGACTAAGTGAGAGGCATATTAAGAGTTTCCCACACACTGTTTAACACACAATCAGAAATTCTTATTAGTAATAAGGAGAGAGGGAGAGAAAGATAAAGAGAAAGATAAAGAGAGAGATGCTGAAATATACCCAACAACTACATCTCAATGGGAGGAAGTCTACCTGAGTATGTCAGTCATTTAAACATGTTAGAACCATTCAAAAGAGGGAAAACTAGACTTAAAGTAATACATTCATTATGACAGTTTAGAAGATAATAAATTGTCTTTCCTTGCAGGTTGGAAAAGATTCCTGTTGTTTCAGTTTAGACAGTTATCCGCCCCCTCTCCCACACCCCCCACTCCATGAGTCATAGATTTTCATTTGCTCTCTGCACATAAAAGTATTTTTAAGAATGTCAGATGATTTCTCTTTTGGGTTTTCCCACTTTCTTCCTTTCAAAATGTCCGATATTGCTGTGGGGGTTTAGTAGGAAGATTAGCTGCAAACCGAATTATTAAACCAATAGAATATTTTTATACTAAATGGCACAACCTTGCAAACATTTATTCGGATTTTAGAACAAATCTTAATGTTTGGGTGAACGCATGTGTAATTCTTACTTATTGTATTGCTGCTGTGCAACAAACGTATCTGCTGAATGCAAGGCTTGGGAAGTTTTCCTTATCCCTGACAAGATATCTAGCACTCATAAATAAACTTCTGATGAGTAATGAACAATGCGGCAATATTAACTTAAATCTGTGTTTCAAAGTACAAGCAAACAACTTGCCAAAATTTTAATCACAGTTTAAAAAACGATGCATCTTTATTTTGGCAAGAATCAGGCACTTAATAAGTATTAGTGATGATTTATAAGAGAGTTTCACTTTGCTGCACCAAAGAGATATAAAAACTTTAAAAAAATTTGCAAATACTGTGAATTTTCACACAACATCATCTTGAAATGTCTTAAGAAATAAAATGAAAAAAATATTCACTACATGAAAATCTGTGAAATTAGAGACATTTTTGCTTTAGTAGAAAACTATGCATTAGTTAGAGTAGACTCAAGTTATCAAATTCAGATCTTATAGAACTCTGTAATTTTAATGACCAATGAGCTAGTTATCAACTCTCTAGGATATAAATAACTAGTAGCAAGACAAAAAAACCCTTATGTCTATAGATATCAATAAATCTTGTCCACTGAAGGTTTAATGAACTTCCTTTCATGTTATGGAAGAAGTTGGTTCTGCCTCTCTTTGCATATGCAAATAGATGTGTTGTTGATATGTCTAAGTTTCCAGTATGTGAACTGTCCTTTGCACTCACCTTGATATTGATTTAAATGCAGAAAAATGAAGCCTTCAGTATGTGTCTATTTTCTATCATTTCAAAAGTCATCATTTCACTTTTCTTTATTTGGAAAGCTGTTCTTTAACAATCATACTAAGGAAAAGTCATCTTATGGGTGGAAAGTTTGAAATCAGGTGCCTATAATTTTAGTTCCCAGAAAGAGTTAAGAGTAACTCTCTCTCTCTCTCTCCTTCTCTCTCTCTTCCTTTTTCTCTCCCTTCCTCTCTCTCTCTCTCTCTCTCTCTCTCTCTCTCTCTTCCTCTCTCTGTTTTAGGGCCACACTCAGCAGTGGTCAGGTGTAACTCCTGGCTCTGTTCTGGCATGACCCCTGGTGGTGCTCTGGGGACCATTTGGGAACTGGGGATCAAATCTGGGTCAGGGCGTGGAAACAAGAGCCCTACCCACAGCACTATCTCTCCGAGCTTCTCTTTTTTCACATTTTGCATCAAAATTTAATTCCTTTATCTTTCACTTAGGTACCATGCTCTTTCTTTTTGACTCCAGATAATCTTTTTAATAAATGGTTAACTAATGTAACAACTGAAATTTAAATTGTGCTGTACCAACTCAAAACAAGCATTTTATCAACATTTTATTGACAATTAAAAATGTTATGTTTTACTTTGAGCAACAGTCTAACATTCAAAAATAGTACTGATGATTTAACTTTGTTGAACCAAATAGATGGGGTACTTTAGATGGTTATAAATGCTATACATTTTCATAAAATTGAATATTTGGAAGTTAATCTTTTTAATTGAGACCATTCATCATTATAATGTTTATATAAGGAACTCATTATGCTGTACTCATAGGCAACATGTCACAATATCCAAATAATAAAAAGTGATTTTTATACTTACTGTGCCCCACCAGAGAGCATCTGCATATGTAGAAAACTCTTTATTGGCATCCTTTTCCACCAGATAGACAAGAAAAGATGAAAAAATGAGAACCAAAAATCCTATGTACCATGCTGTGATTAATTCCTGGATGTAAAAAGGAATGAAATATTTTTAGAGGTGAAAAACTATGCATATGAGAAAACAATTTATGCCTAATTTCATTCATTTTACTACTTTGATATTTATGGCTTTTAAGTAATCCATTTACATTGTGTCCCCAGATTGCTTTAATCATTTCTGAAATGACAAAGTTTGCTTCTGAGCGAGAAGCTTGCTAAATATTACAGGAGTCCATGGAAATGTTAATAAATGCCTTGTTAATAAATAGCTTGTTCCATAAGCTCAGAAAGCAAATCTTACCTTGCTGTGGGCATAAACCACGGAGCCTAGTAATTTCCAAGTGCCTCCCCTCCGGTCCATGCGCACCATGCGGAGGATCTGTAGAAAACGGAGACTTCTCAGTGCAGACGTGGCAAAAATGTTACCCTGAGTTTTTGCAGAAACAACTGCGATTGAAGCAATAAGCACAATGGTATCTGAAAGAAACAGGTTGAAGCCGTCGTAAGTAGCATGACTAAGATTCCTGCCCCCCCCCAAAAAAAGTGTTTCTAAAGGGTTTACGTTGGACTTGGTTTGAACGACCCAAATCCAGATACGGAACCTAAGCCTGGAGCAGGAGCAGGAGAAGAGCACCTTCCTATTGTTTATGTTCTGAGTCCTTGCCCAGTCTATGCTTTGCCTTGGCAATTTTGAACCACTTACTAGATAACTGGACCAAGGTGTTCAAACAGTCCAGTGTTGCAGGGAGCCTTGGGATGATGGTGCAGAACACCACAACATTCTGGTTGTATTAGCATTCCTGTTCGGCAGCAAGAGCTTCTGCCTCAGCCCCATTCTCATGGCTTCCAGGTTGATGCCAAAGGATTATGGTCACCTACCCAGTTGTGGAACTGCAGCTTGCTTAATCATACTACTTGTTTTGTTGCCAATGGTGTTTGTAGCTTCTTTCTGTGAAAAACTCCCTTGTGTTGTTGAGTCTGCAATTTTATAGATTCTTTAAACAGAGGCTCAACTAGCTGAATAATCTCTCTCCAGAGAGTACTCTTTATATCTGGTCAGTTAATGATGAGTAAAATTTGTACACAAATGAAATCCTATCATCTATTTAGGTAGACTATGTAGTTAAACACACTGCATTTCGTGAAACTAATGTTTGACATATTGACATTTGGCTTAAAAAAGAGCTGTCCTTTCTAAGCTACAAAGTGAAAAAGAGCAGCCAATGAAGGCATGGAACATAAAAGAGGGACTTAATTGCTCCAAGAGTAAATAATTGCTCCAAGAGTGAAGGAAGCCGGCTTTGATGTAGGAGAAGTGAAGTGAGAATCAATGGTCTCCTATGGCAATTTTAAAATAAGTTCGTCTGACCTTAACATCCTCAGATAGAATTTCCTTCTGGCTGGAAGGATGTTGTGTGTGATTGGGAGCCCACAATCCAATGGGGAATTTCCCTTTAAGGGGGCGGCACTTATCCTATTTTGTGAGCCTCAGGATTAACTGCTCTATAAATGTCTTCATTCTGCTCTTCACTTGCACTGAGTAAGTCTCCTAGTGTGGCTAAAGACTTCTGCACTTGTAATTCTGATGCCCCATAGCAGTAAGCACTCAGAGGCAGGTGCCCAGGGATTGGCAGTACAAGGCTAAGCCCAGGGACCTTCTCCAGTCAGATCTGAATACCATGTGATGTTGTGGAGATGGGTGCAGGGAGCCACAAATGTGCACTGGAAATGAGAAGGAATGGAGTATGTTGACACAGACACCAAAGTAATTATTTGACTGAATGAAAGTCAACTGCAAAGCAATATACATAATGTCATCCTATTTTAATAAAACATAGATCATACGATTAAAAAGAACTATGTGACGATACATAGACTATTGCCGATAATTTCTCTAATGGGTGGAGGGACGGGGTTAGGTAGGTGAATAAAGGGGTTTTTAAGCTTCTGTTACTAATTTCAGTAATGGATTTTTAAACAATAATTTTTTAGAGTAGAAAAACAAACTTAAAACATGAGAATTCAGTAAAAGTATTTCTTGATTTTCATCATTGGGGAGATTTTCTCTTGAGACAAATGGTTTAATATAAGGGAAATTTCTTATATGACCTTGTTAGATATATGTTTGTTTTAATTTATCATTGTAATTCCTCTTCCTTCCGAGTATAAAGAGGGAGGACATTATTAAAACATCTAAAAGAGAATAGAAGGAATGACTTGTATGGGTGTTGAGAATACAGCACTTAGAAATTGCTTTGTGTTTGAAATTTCTTTACTATTAAAATTTTTTTTAGAATAATGTTATATAATGAAATCTTTATAACAACTATGTTAGGTATCCTATAGATCTTACTGTACAGACGGCAAAGCAAGGCACACAAAACATATATTGTATTACTCCAACAAAAATCAGCTATGCATTGATAAGCATAGCACAAAATTGTATGGTATGAGGTTAGTTCATTAGAGAAAACTTAAAAAAGATAAAAGGAACACTGGTGTGGCTTGGGATAATTAAAAAATTATACACACAGTGGATCATAACCAAAATGTTAGAAGTCACAAAATACTCAGAGGTAACCACAGATTTAATTTAAAACCCTCATTGTAATTCAGATCAGATGAGAAAGCTAGAGTTCAGTACAAGGAAATCATATAAGCAATCAAATGGCAAACAGTGAAAGCAGTCACAAGTAATTCACTAGAATTTTGCTACAGCACTGATGAAAACATTTATAGACCAATGTTATGTTGAAATTTATAAGCTATGAGTAATCTTTACTTTTACTTAAATATTTCTTACTTTTGTACTTCATTACTTTCTACACTAGAGCTTCCACAAAGTCGAGCACTTTTCTATATTCCCAACCACCTAAAAGAGTGTCCAGGTCATGGCAGGCATTCATTGATAGAATGAACTTAGATTAATAAACACTTCAAAAGTAGCTTGAGGGTCAGAGAGATCATTCAAAAGACTGAGTGCATGCTTTGCCTGTGAGCAATCAAATGGCAAACAGTGAAAGCAGTCACAAGTCATTCACTAGACTTTTGCTACATCCAAGCTTGGATCCAAGGTTCTGCATGGTCCCCTGAATAACTACATGGAGTAGGAGCAACCCCTGACCACCACTGGGTCAGGCCCCCAAACAAAAAGAAATAGAGTTTGAGGTTTGTCGGCTTCCCGTATCAGTGGCTTAATAATTAGAATAGCAATCTAAACTACCATTAAGTCAATCAAGAGATTGCTTCATTATCCTGTGCTGATTTCTATTACAATATTAGTTCATAGGTATCAGTCATTAAAGTTTATAAAAAATAAAATATATATTTTAGTTTAGTTGAACCTACCTAGTGGCATTCAAAAGGCCAGGGGCTCCACCAGTAATTCTCAGCACAATGGGGGCTAGGGAGCCGATGCCAGGGCCATTGCTCGGGTCCTGTGATGCTGATAATAACCCCAGCCACTTTGGTGGTGCTGGAGGCCTCTAGGACTGCCACTGATAAAGCTTGGGCATTGAATCCAGGTTTGTGCCTAGCATATGGCATAACTGCTATACAATTTCTGCTCCCTATTTTAAAAAATAAATAGGATAGGGGCAGTCTATTTTTTTTTTTTGCACCACACCTGGCAATGTTCAGGGGTAACTCCTGGATCTGCACTCAAGAAATACTCCTGGTAGTGTTTGGGGGTCTAAAAAAAGGTGCCAGGGATTGAACCTGGGTGGGCCAGATGTAAGGTTAAGGGCCCTACCTGCTGTACTATCTCTCCAGTCCCACGGATAGGGACAGTCTTTAAAGATGGTATCATAGAAGGTTTCTGAACTGTTCTCTGACAATAGGCTCTCCAAATGAACAGCTAAATGTGGCTTTGTTCTCCCTGAAAGGAGCCCAGAAATGGACTAAAGGACTAATGCATTTAATGCAAACAAGAATAATGCAAAATGCAAAAAATAATGCAAACATGTATCTATATGGGTTGGAAAACCTGAGATACATTCACTATAAACCCCACTTCCAGTAGTTTCAGACAAATAGGAGGAAACTTCTAACCCCTAGTTTCTCCAATAAGAAAAGTATTTGGATCCCATCTCTAGCACCTTACCTTTAAAGATTCCTATGTCAGATACCTCTCCCTACCTCACGCTTAGCTCTGAAAGTCAATAGACCCACAGGCAGGCCTAGAGCAAACAGAAAAGGTGTTATTAGTGGGTGTGAGCACTTGTATATTGTAGGACTTTGAAGAATGACAGGCAGAAATATCATCTCCCAGACTTTCTCTTAAAGGATTATATCCATGAATTTAAAAGCAGCTGCTGAGGGTCGGTCTCATTTAGGCTGTATCTCGGAGCTGCCTGCAATCTTTCCCAGATACTAGGGAAGCTTGGGACATCTGCCTAGCTTCTTCATCTAATGCATTCCAAGTTTGCAACTATTTCTTGAAAGGTGCTGTTGCCATATGTATCTGATTCACCAGCTTCTGAGACTGCTGCCTGAGGGAAGGATTCCTGAGTCATCTGGACTCAGATTTGCAGTCAGAAGTCCCACAAGACTAGAGAAAACCGTTATGTTCAGGAGCCTGCCACTGTGTCTGTATAACCAGACCTACTGCAGAGGGAGCTGGCAAAGCATCCATCTGAGGGATGGAGAGATAGCACAAGGGTCAAAGCACATATCTTGCGATGACTGGCCTTGATTGGATCCTGGCACCACATGGATCCTTGAGCATCACTTGTGCAGCCCTGGAGGCCTCTGAGCACTGCTGGATGACCCAGGCAATCCCTGGCACTGTAGGTCTCAGAGCAACCACATATCCTCAGGCCCAAGCACTGAACCACCTCCTTGGGAGACATCCCCCAAACCAATGCACCCTAACCTAACCAAAACCAAAGCAACCCAAAGCAACCCAATAAAAACCCAAACACCCATCTACTTTCTCCATGGAAGGGCCTAATTGTGTTTTTTTTCTAGTTGTTTCTACTTGTTTTTGAGGGTCCGGCTTCTAAAGGCCCCACTGTCTCTAGGTTCTGGTTGTCTCCTTTGGGACATGATGAATCTTGGCTCATAACTTAACTATTAAGGGCTACTAAGAACAAAGAAGATGGCTAGACAATTACAAAGGTTTATGTGACAAAATACTAACGTTGGTGAGACAGAAATACAGGCAGGCTCATTGGCCGACTTCATCTCCTACATGAGACCAATCTGTTAGGAAGAGGTAAGGTCACCTTACCAAGGACACAAAGAACAGGAATATGATCCAAATATGGGACAAATGGAGACGTTACCGGCGCCCGCTCGAGCAAATCGACAACTAATGGGAAGTTAAGTGATTAAGTGATTAAGTGATCCAAATAAAAGTATAATACAACACAAACCTTTAGAGACAGATTTTAGTGAAATAGTGGTAATTGATTTACCATAGTCATAAAGATACTGAGGTCAGAACAGTGCATGGACATAGTGAGAATTGCAACAAAAAGAAAATATAACAAAATAGAAATTGCAGAACTGAAGACTATAACTCAAAATGTATTAAATACCTAAATGATAAAATTTCCAGAAGAAACCATTAGGGATAAGCTCCTTGAACATAGGTGGGGCAATATTTTTTCCTGGATTTGATAACAAAAGGAAAGTTTACACAACAAGGCCAAAAATAAAAAGAAAGGGGGTGACTACATGAAGCTGAAAAGCTTCTGTACAGCAAAGAAAATGATCAAAAATGGAGAAAAGGTAATATATAGAGTGCAAGTGAACATTTTTTTTTATTTTTATTAGTAAAATATCATGAGGTATAGTTGTAGACTTACAAATGTTTGTGCTTGGGTTTCGATTATACAATGATCAAATACCCATCCCTCCACCAGTGCCCATTTTCCACCA
>JAOXYA010000037.1:24091444-24109772 GCA_028565675.1 Sorex palustris
TTGTATAATCGAAACCCAAGCACAAAAATTTGTAAATCTACAACTGTACCTCATGGTGTTTCACTAATAAAAAAATATAAAGTGATTCTGGTTCCTGAACACTTCTAATATATTAATGATCTCATAATGGTTTTTATATTTAATAGTTTACAATGTATAGAACACCATTAGAAACTTAAAAAGAACTTTTTATATATGGAATTTTTTGTATATGTAATTATTTTTATTTAAAATTTCTATTAATATGACCTACCTATGTTCTGCTGGTTTTTAATGATTGATGGCCCATAGACAGTTAAAAAAACTGAGGTTGATAAACCAATAAGTCTATTTAAATGTTTTTTTTTCCAGGGTTCTTGATACATTCAGCCTTATTCTTTTGAAAATAATTGTAACGTTTATCAGCAGAAACCCTTTGCCATATCTGGAAGTAGTCACACATATACAAAAATATTTATTCTCATATTCATAATATGAATTGTATTTAACTATTTACACTTAAATACCACACCTTTTACATTCAGCTCTTGGTAATTTATTTTTTCTGCTTCTATTTTTTGGACAAATCCTGTGCAGAAGTGATATTTTTTACCTCTATTTTTGTTTTTAAGGTAAGGAATTCATGGTCATTCATCTTGTCTGTCTTTTAATCAGTAATCATGATAAACCTGTACCTTATATATTTAAGAGAGAAGGAGGAGGAGAGAGAGATGTGGGAAAAGAAGAAAAAGGGGAGAAAGCATTTGGAATATCGTTGATGTGAATTAAATATTCAAATTATATTTTATTCACGTATTTACTACACTTCAGTAATTTAAACCACTGCCCACAACTTCCCCCTTTAATTACTTTCTTTTCTCTTTATCACCTCTTTCCTCTCTTTTAATTAATTAATTTATTATTGAATCACCTTTCATGATTGAGTTTGGGTCATAAAATGGCCAAACACCCATCTCTCCGCCAGCATGCATTTTCCACCACCAATGTTATCCCTGGTATCCCTCCCTCTATCCCCACCTGACCTCATCCTGTACCGCTATGGCACACAATTTCCTTCTTACTCTTTCTCTGCGTTGGGCATTATGATTTGCAATACAGATACTGAGAGGCCATCCTGTTTGGTCCTTTATCTATTTTCAGCACACATCTCCCATCCCAAACAATTCCTCCAACCATCATTAACTTAATGATCCCTTATATATCCCAGCTGACTTCTCAAGCTTCCAACCATGGATCAATATTTTTGGACCTTGTCTCTACTGTCCTTGTGTGTTAGTCTCATATTATGTTATTTTATATTTCACAAATGAGTGTAGTCATTCTATGTCTGTCCATCTTTTTCTGACTCATTTCTCTTAGCATGATACTCTCCATGTCCATACACTTAGAAGCAAATTTCATGACTTTATCTTTCCTACAGCTGCATAGTATTCCATTGTGTAGCTGTACCATAGTATCTTTAAGCAGTTGTCTGTTCTCAGGCATTTGGGTTGTTTATCACCTCTTTAGCCACTCCCTCTACCCCTAAACTTTACTTCTCCTTGAGCCACCCTTACTTTCATGGTAGTCGAATTGGTCTTTAGTTCCTGGTATGAAAAAGGAAATAGTCCAAGGACGTCCCGTGCTCTTCTTAACTCTTTCCTTTGTATGTCTCTCCCAAAGATGAGTCACACAACCTGCTAATCTTTTGTCTAACAAAGATGATGAGTTTATTTCATGAGCAAAAAACAAACAAGCAGAAACAAAAAAGCAGAGTATCAAAGGGCATAGAATTTGATAGATGTTCTACAGATTAAAGTTAGTTTTGAATCAGTATTTCATAAATTTTATGTAAATTTTATACCATTTAACAGTTAACAACCAACCATAGAATCTGTCTAGCAGAAGCTATTGTATATATTTATCTCAAGATAAAATGAAACAATACTGTACCTATAGATAAGGCATAGAGCAGACAATATTTTTAAGATCTCATTAAGTGTTTATTTATTGGGGCCAGGAGGCATTTCTTGATGTCTCCCAGGCCTAGTCACTTATCTACAATTACTGCTTCCTATTGAACATAAAATAATTACTTGTATTTAAAGCAAATAACTCCCAAATTATCATTAATTCTCTAATACCTAACTAATCACTAATTCCCTAAACCAGGATCTCGAGGAGAACTCCCCAAGCAGTGTGCGGGCTCAAGCCTTAGCACTCTTTTTTTTTTGGTCACATCCGATGATGCACAGGGGTTACTCCTGGCTTTACACTCAGGAATTACGCTCAGGGGAACCATATGGGATACTGGGAATCGAATCTGGGTCGGCTGTGTGCAAGGCAAACGCCTTACCCACTGTCCTATTGCCCTCTCTCCAGTACTTCTGCTCTAGCTTCTGCTCCAGCTCACAGAGTGCTCAGGTCGGGGATGTGTTCACTGAAGCTTGCTTGCGAGTCCTGTTCCTTCCCCTGAACAAATTTAAAATTTTAGAATTCTGTGAAGTAGTGTGTCATTTTGTAGTTGAAAAATAAGTTTACATCAATACTTCGGTGCTGTAACTGTATTTCACAGTGATTAAAATATTAATAACACTTTTTAAGTTTAATATGTCATTCAAAATATCATTAGAATAAACTGACCTACCATGTGAACTGAAATACAGAATCAATTTATGTATTTAAATTCACATTGCCTTTTTTTTTCCTTTATGAGTCACACCTGGCAATGCACAGGGGTTACTCCTGGTTCTGCACTCAGGAATGACCCCTGGCGGTGCTCAGGGAACCATATGTGATGCTGGGAATCGAACCCGGGTCGGCTGCATGCAAGGCAAACGCCCTACCCGCTCTACTATTGCTCCAGCCCCTTGCCTTTAGTTTTCACAAATGAAAGGGAGTTTCCTCCTCTTCTGTCAAGAATCAGGTGTGTGTGCGTGTGCATCTGCGTGCGTGTGCGTGTGTGTGCGTGTGCACACGCACGCACGTGCTTGACAACTGACATCCATTATCCATTCTCACTTTCAATCAAACGAACAAAGTCAATATAATTATAAAGTTGAACTTTTCTAATCTTCCTTTTCTCACTGTTATTTGTGACATATGCTGACTTGGGCCTGAGAAGTTCTTTATTTCAATTCCTATGTAAGAATGATGAGAAGAGAGAGATCCAGAAGGCTTTTTTTATAAGACAGGAAGAGCAGGATTGTAATAGAAGGAAAAGAAGGAGAGTATGTTTTTTACTGTTGTTTTTGTGTTCTCACCTAGGAAGGTATTTCTACCCTGGTGAAATAACTGAACTATACAGTAAAGTGACTGTCAACCATAGAAATATATCCCACTGGCATCAATGAATTGATTTCCTACTCAGTTTCAGTCTAGACAAATCCCAACATAAGGGCAAGTGTGATAGGAAGTCAAAGCAGACTACTGTTTATAAAAATTAAGACTAAAATACTTTTGCAAACTTACAGTGCATCATGGGAATATTTTAAGAACCTCTTGCAGAGACCTTCAAAGTGTTCTGTGCAAATAAGTTTCCTGAGCCTTAAATTTCTTTAGTTTCTCTGAGAGGCTATCATAACAAAATAAAATGTATACAAGCTAGGTGGAAGGTCAAGTGAGTTAAAACTGGAGGGATTTTTGTTGGATTTGTACTGGAAAACAGTCGTTCATGTTTACAGAAAGTAAGTGAAGATTTGGGTGAAAATTTTTGTATAAATAGCAATGTTAAATGACCAGCGGTGATATTGCTGGTAAAATCTCCAGGTATTTAGCTGTTAGATAATTAGGATCTTCTGTTATTTAAGTTCTGAAAAAAAAAAGGATTAAAAAACCCTTAATTTTAGTTAACTGCACATTCATGCCAGAAGTTTTGTTTTCTAGAGTTTAATTGTATACTTAATATTTAATATCTGTTGCCCAGTGTATAAATGAAGAGAATATGATTGAGAAGAAGTTTAGAATAAAGCTCTTCTCAAATAAATTTAGGTACTTTTCTACTTAAACCGCAACTTTGAGTTGTTTTTAAACTCAGCATAAATTAGTAGATTTCACATCTACACTTTGTTAAGTTTATTTTCAAACGCGATGCCTGGAAGAATTTCCTGACTCAGTTTTGTACTAATTGAATATAAACTTAATGGTTTTGCTCACAACTGACTGCAGTTCTGTTGTTAAAGTCAAATACAATTTTAGTCCAGATTATGTTATTTGTCTATATAATCATCAACATTAACTCCTTGAGAGCAGATCAGAGTGGAAATTAGAGAGTTGGATTTGGGAAGTGGAAGGGGAGTCTGATGCAAAGCCTCTCCTCCTCTCAGGCACACAGTAGCAGCTTTTTTCATGGCTTCCTCTGTTTACTCTATGGACAGAACCACTGCAAAGAAGGGCATAAGGAATTCACAGAGATGAGCAGTTATTTGGTAAAATCTGATTCTGGGGCCTTGAATGATCTGCAATCTGTTCCATGTAAATCAGCAGGAAGAAAAGTGATAGCAACAGAACTGTGATGAAGCATTGACAGAAGTGAAAAGATTTTCATTCAATTCTACACCAGCTCCCATCTGACTTGCCATGAGAGAAACCCTGTTTTGAGGTTGTATATATAGGTCACTTGTGCCCATTCTGTACCATCATCAACATTAAATCAGGCAATGTGTACTTTGTGAGCATTTGACTGGCTTCTTTTTCTCCATGTAAGAGTCATCTACTCTTGCTGTATTGGCAGTTTATTCATTCTCTTGTTAGATTATTTTTGGTTATTACAGTTTTATTTTATGCACCCACTTTATTTTATTGAAAGATTATTGACATTGCATTGTACGTTTGAGGCATGCAGCTTGTTGATTAAATTTATTTATTACCATATGATTACTACTGGCCAGAGTGATAGCATAGTGGGTAGGACATTTGCCTTGCACATGGCCGAACTAGGTTCAGTTCCTCCACCCCTCTCGGAGAGCCTGGCAAGCTACCGAGAGTATTCTGCCTGCACTGCAAAACCTGGCAAGCTATCTGTGATATATTCGATATGCCAAAAACAGTAACAACAAGTCTAACAATGGAGATGTTACTGGTGCCTGCTAGAGAAAATCAATGAACAATGGAAGGACAGTGCTATGATTACTTCAGTAGCATTACCTAATATCACTTAACACTTTGCATAATTATTATTTTTTTTCCTGTGGTGAAAAAATGAAAAGTTTAATTTCTTATATAGTGCTGTATGCTTTAATCACTATATTATGCACAAGAGCTCCAGAATTTATATTATAGTTGCAACAGTTTTGAGCTATTATAAATAAAACTACCATGAACATTTCTATAAAAGTATTTTTTTTCTGGACCTGTTTTTATTTCTCTAGGAATGAATTTGGTTGGCCAAAGATATGTGTTTATTTAACTTTATAAGATTCAAAAAACCTTAGTTCATAAAGTAATTCTGGGCAAGAAGTTTTTTCTCCTGGTAAATATTTGCCTTGCGTTATCTTTCTATGCAATAGCTTTGAAATATTTTATCCTCTTTGTCTACATTTCTTCCTTTATCTTAATATTGTCATGCAGTACCATCCATTGGTGCTCAGGGCTTACTTCTGACCCTGCTCAATAATCACTCCTGATGGGGCTCAGGAGGCTGGGGATGGAACCCGGGTCAGTCTGGTACAAAGCAAGTGTCCTGCTTTCTGTGTTTCTCTCCATCCCACCAATTTCATCTTGATAGCTAGCTTCTAAATTCTAATAGTAATGTAAAGTGGCAAAACAAAGTATATTATCATCTAGGCATTTAAAATTTTTATTTAATCCATCCCCCTCATTGAATATTTAAGGTTTTTCTAATTTTACAAATTAAGGCTGCAACAAACATTTAAATATTTATATGACTGTAAACTGATTTTTTAAATTGTAGATTTCAAGAAATGGAATTACTGGGTCAAAGAGCTTAAACCTTTTTCAAACATAATCTTATTTCTTCAATAGTATATTTGTATCGTCCCACACAGTGACTGAAAGCTCTCTGAATAGCCGGGAATTTATTTTCTGTAATTCAGTAATTTGTAATTTATTCATTTCAGAAACATCACCTGCTTATTTATATTTTGTCACTCTGCTGAATATATATTTGGGTGTGCTGGGGTTCATGTTTGGCCTGAATTTTTGTTCTTTACTATACTCATATGTATAAGTCGCAGGAGTTAAACATTTACACATACTCTACTTGGTCTCTCAAGTTGACTTGTGTCATGTAGATATTTTCAGATATTTTAAGAGCAGTGTAAAAGGCTGGACAGAATTTTTAAGAGAATTTTTATCTATCATACATAGAGTGAGAAAAATCTAAATAACATGTCAGTTTATACACACACATATCATAAGAGGAAAATATTGAAGACACTATTAAGAAGTGCCAGCTCTCAGAGAGCCCGGCAAGCTACCGAGAGTACCCTGCCCGCAAGGCTGAGCCTAGCAAGGTCCCCTTGGCGTATTCAATATGCTAAAAACAGTAACAACAAGTCTCACAATGGAGATGTTACTGGTGCTTGCTCAAGCAAATCGATGAACAACGAAGGACAGTGCTACAGTGCAGTGCAGTTGTCAGAAAAGTGAGTATAAACTTCGTGGAAAATGTTTGAAAATCTCACCTGGCATCTGAATTATACATTTCACAAAGTGTTCTCCTATTTTTCTTTTCATATCCATACATAGAAAAATCTAAATAACATGTCAGTTTATACACACATTATTCATTGTGAAATAATGCAGTGCGATGGAGAGAAATCATCTTCTGCATTAATGTGAATGCTGAATCAGGAAAAATATTAAACATAGTTTTTAATTCTTATAGAACTTTTGAGGCAGAAACACTTATTAATCATCTTTGCAGGGGACAAAGGAACACTTCTATAGATCTAACTCTGCAACCACTAGTCTCAATGAGATGTCTGTGATGTTAAAGTAGTGATGAGGACAGGAAGTCTAGTGATGGGGGATAGTTTACTACATGATTGCCTTTTAGGTGACTTATTGGTGCTTTTAGGTGGCAGGAGCCTATGGTGATACGTTCATTGAGATTCCTTTGAGAGATGAACCACCATATAGTTATTCACAGTGACTATACCCCCTTTTTTCCCACTTCATCTTTTTAAATAAAAACTTTCGACCTATGCACCTTATTCAGAGATTATCTTTTAAAATAAGCTTTAAATATAATTTCAGTTCACTGCATGTCAGAATGACTGGTAGATGCCCAAATTATAGAGAAAAAAAAGAATTAAATGATATAGGTTAAGGTTTCATGTGAAAAATAAAATCTAGCAAAAGCAAGCAAGTGCCTTCAAGTCTCTCCAGTGCTAAAACTATAAACAATTTAGTGACCAAAGGAAAGAAAACTATAATTATTGTTTCTAGGTATTGTAAATATATAACTAGTAGATTAATGTTTAATGGAGTTAATGAAGTAGAGATTTCCACAGCTTTTCCAGGCAGTATTGACAGTTGGGTTTGCAAGACTAAATGATTAGGGACCCCTTTTGCTTTCAGGGATGATAATGATGATGTGTTATCTCATGGTCAGGAATGAGAGGGAAGGATGTGAAATATGTGAACCATTACTGACCTGTTGGGCCACTACAATTCAATATGGGAACTAAGGTGTATATTGGGATTGGAGAGATAGTATGAAGGTAAGTTTAAGAAACTTGCCTGGCATGCAACTGTGCTCATAGCCCTGGTTTGACTCCTGAATCTGCATATAGTCCCCTAAAGCTAGAAACTGGCATAGCCTCTGAGCACAGAGCAGGAGTGGTCCCTAAGTATCTCCTTTTTTAATCCGTTAGAGTTTTCAAATGTTTTCAACTCAAAATTCTTGGAGACTGGGGAAAGCCTGAGCATTGAAGTCTGCTGAGAAAGACTGCTCCTATTTGCATTGAGTAGAGGGTGTGATCAATGTAGAACTGCATGCTGAGCTGTTTCAGATCTTCAAAAAAATCTTTAAGGCTCACTTTTATTTTCCTCTTGAGCTTTATTTTTTAATTTTAGTTTTTTTTTATTTTTTAATTTTAGTTTTTTATTTTTAGTTAGATAGCTGGATTTACAAAACTATTCCTAATAGAATATGAGGCATGCAATCTTTCAATCCACCACCAGTGTCAATTCTCTTCCACCAGTTTCCCTAGGTTCCCTCCCACCCCTTAGCCCTTAATAGGTGTATTACCCCTTTTGTTACTCTCCTTCCTTGTCTTTATCATTTGTATAACCTAGGGCTCAAGGTAATCTAGGTAGCCCACCCATTTTCTACCTTTCCTTCTTTTGTCCTGTTTTTTTTTATATATACCCAGATAAGTGAGATCATCCAGTGTTTGTCCTTCTCACTTATTTCACTTAACATACTGTCTTCCATTTTTATCCAACTTGCAGTGAGTAACATCATTTTATTATTCTTTGCAGCTTCATTGTATTTCATTATTTATATATACTACACCTTTATTATTCACTCATCTGTTGCTGGACATCTGAGTTTATTCTATATCCTAGCTATTGTGCTAAGTACAGCAATAAGTTAATGATGTGCATCTATCCTTTTGACAGAATGTTTTTGTTTCATGGAGGTAAATTACCTAGATCTTTACTATGTAAACACTACCATCTTCCATGATTTCCCAGCACCGACCCCGGATATTGTCAGCTTTTCATTCCTGCTGGCTATGTCACTCCCTGGTTTAAGTTTCTCAAATGATGTAAAGGTTTTAAACACAGACATAGACTTGTGCCCTGTCCAGTGACCCTCTAGATATCTGCATCAAGCCGATTAGGACATTCTAAAGCAGTTCTCTCTTTAGTTATTGTTCCCTACCCTTGGTCATCATCACTCTCTATTTAAAAAAAAATTTTTTTTTAAATTTTTAGTAGTGAGACATCATGAGGTACAGTTACAGACTTACACATTTTTGTGCTTGGGTTTCAATTATACAATGATCAAATACCCATCCCTCCACCAGTGCCCGTTTCCCTCCACCACAGATCCCAGTATCCCTCCCATCCCCCGTCCTCCTCAACACACCCTAACATTTTGTATCTATGCAAAATGACTAATATTATTAAGAAGTAGAATGAAGATGTCTGTTTAAATGATTATTGGACCAAGGAAAGGAGAAGCGCACCCAATAGATAGGATTTCACCCTTAGGCAAGTCTTCTTGCTGAATGAGAGTTTGTCCTGGAGGAAGATTCCCCCCCCCCCCAGGGAGGGACCTTACATCTGTTGAGTGTATGACCACACCTATGTGTAATTGCTACCCCAACCCCCTCTTTATTTGGGAAATAACTAAGGCAAGGGAAGGAGTCTCAGAAGAGAATGGAGACGAAATTGGAATAAACTGCAATTGAGAACAAACTGCAGCCTGACCCTCGTTTTCGCCTTTGTCTACCCTTCTCTATCAGCTGTCCTGGATGGGGAAGCAGCACGAGACCACTGAACGAAGATGGTGGAAGAGAGATAGCCGTGGCATTCCTATTCATTTTTTGAATACACAACAGATAGATAGAGAGAATTGATAATAATGCTGAGAAGAAGCCATCAGAATGTATTTCCATTTTTGGTGAGCATTTTGGCTAACTGGTGGGAACATAAACCACATGGTCACAGAGGAAGGGTGGCCAGATGCCACAAATAAAAATATAGGATACCATGTTAGATTTAAATTTCCAATAAATAAGATCTAATTTTTAAATGTTGCTTCATTGCAGTAATTTAAATGGCAAGCCATCAAAATTTCACTGACTGTCTCATATTATATCAGGCAACCTCTATACTGAAGTCTTGAGCGGGGTCTTGGATGCACAACAGAAGAGTCCTCTTTGAAGTCCGGTGATAAAGGAATGAGGAGGGAGTACATTGGCCATTCTATTTAACGAGAGAGAGAGAGAGAGAGAGAGAGAGAGAGAGAGAGAGTTCCTGTAGTTGTGAAGATCTGACCCATATTATCAGAAAGCATCAAAACTGTATTCTCTATAGGTGGGTGTGTGGTAACATTTGGAGGAGGGCATAATGTTATAAAATACACACTTTGAGCAGTATTTAGATACAATGACACTACAATATATCTTTGGTGATTAAAAGTAATTAACAATGGGGATAAGCAATAAAATAGGGTGATTGCCTTGCATGCGACTCACCAGGATTCATACCCAGCACCTCATATGTTCCCCCAAGCCTTCCCAGGAATGATCCCTGAGCACAGAGTCAGGAATAAGCACCAAACACAGCAAGATCTGGTCTAAAAACAAAGCAACAAAGACTAAAGACATCAAGCTCTACCTCAGTGTAAGAGGCCTTCTGAGAGTATAATAAGTATGATGCCATTCTGTGATGGCCGTGCTATGGATCACGCTTGGGTCACCACAGGGCTGAAGATGCCATGCTTTCAGCGGTCTCTGAGGGGGGCCATGGATGGAAGCATTCTGTGCAAGGTGGATGGAGGGAGCAATAGATGGCTGCTTGGCTCTTCCTTGGAGGAGGAAGAAGAGGGACTGAATGTGCTTTGAAGAAACAATTTACAGAGCTCATGAGTGAACCAAGCTGCAAGGACTGAGTTCTCAAAGCTACTCAAATACCATGAAAGTGATTGTTGTGACTGACACAGAACTGAAGCATTTCTGCTTTGGGGCTGGAGATAAGGGGATACTCAAAGGTCAGTGCCCCCATTTCTATTGATGTGCCATGATTTACAAGTACTGTCAATGATAGGATTACAGAGTTTCACGCACACATCCTCCCAGAATGCCCATTTTCCTTCTTCAAGTCCTAAGGTTCCCCTTCACACACCTGAATCCCCCAACGCTCAGCAGCTCAATTTTGTAGATAGACTCCTTTGTTCTCTGGCCATTTGGTACTACCTCATCAAAACAGTCAATTGACACTTCAAAGGATAAACACTGATTTCAGCTAAAGTTTGTTCTACGTTCTCTATTCATTCTCTGAGAGCACTATATAATATATGCAAACTTTGATGATGCAAAAGGAGGGGCAGTCAGAAGAAAATGGACTTGAGGAAAATTTATAGGGAGTTAGGGGTCTGGAGAAATGTTATTCCACCCCTTATCTCATGGCCTCTGGGATAACAGCAGTTACATAGAACCTGCAAGGACCACTGAGGCAAATACCTCTGTGTGTGTGTGGGGGGGGATGGTTTGGTCCTTTCCCTTCTGGTAGATTCCTCATTCTTGGGGAGCTCACATAAGCAGCAGCACAGAGCAGAGGATACAGTGTTTCACCGGGTAATTTCATTTAGCTGGGACTTTGTTTTGATCCCTTGGTTTGGTAACACCTAGCTGTGCTCAGAGATCACTTCCGGTGGTGATGCGTGGGGCACCATATGCTGTTCCTGGAATTGAATCAGGGTCAGCAAAGCAAATGCAAACACCTTATTCTTTTTCCCACTCTAGCACTAACCAACACTGTGACTTTTGTCCTGTTACACTGTTGTACTGTTGTGAGAATTTAATGTATTCCTGTAGCTGGTTGTAACAAACCAAATATTCTTTACAGGAATAATTTCTTTAATGTTTCATCTTGATAGGGAACTCCTTTAAGATAGGATCAGTTCTGTTTTTTTTCCCCATTTAATTTTATTCAGGTTTTTGGTTCACCTGGAAGTGTCCAGAGGCTACGCCTGACTCTGCTCAGAATGTGCTCTCAGTGGTACTATGGGAGGGGTGGAGGGTGAGGGCCGGAGGTGCAAAGCAGGCATCTTAACTCCTGTACTAGCTCTCTGGCCCAAGTTCTTCTTTTTATTTTAGAATTAGAAACACTGAAATTTACATTATTCATTTTTAACATTCAAGGTACTTAATATTTACTACTCAACAAAATCATTAAGCGTGTTCACTCATATCTATGGCTGCGATTTCCAGAAAGTAATTGTGAGTCAAGAAGAAACCATGAAGGATTTAGCAAAACTAGTCTTCCTCCAGCTGCTTCCTCTCCATTGTTGTAAATTATAATATTGATGTAGGATTACATTGATGATTGTTGAAATTATAATATTGATGTAGGATTACCTGACTGGGAAGGGTTTCCCCTTTTCTCTCTCTGTCTAGACCAAGGAATCTAAAGCGATGTCATTTGCATCACATTTGAGTGGGAGATGAGTCCCTGTCTGAGCATGGACAATGAATAGCTCTATGATTGCCGTGAATGGAACTCATCAGTAGTCAACTTCCTGTTGACCCAGCCAAACACAATTTCAACCAAAACACGATGAACTCAATAGGGTAAAATTTGCCCAGCTGGAGTCGGAGTGATGGTACATGCGGTAGGGCTCTTATCTTGCATGTGGTTGACTGGGATTTCATTCCAGCATCCACTATGATTCCCTGAGCCCACCAGAAGGAATTCCTGAGGTAAACTCAGGAGTAAATCCTGAACACTGCTGGATGTAGCCCCCCGCCACTGCACCCCCTTCACTCCAAATTTAGGCATCTATTTTAAATGCATTTCAAAACTAATGTAGTAATGGGTCTCAAACGATTTCATTGTCTCAAATCTGAAGTTGATTTAGCTGTCCTTATTTTGCTTTACAGAGTTAAAAAAAAGTGTGATCAGCAAAAAGATTCTTAGAGGGTAGGAATAGATCTCAATAGTTTATTTATGATGAAGTATGTAGTGTTTACTAGGTATTTTTTTTTAGGATGACGACTGTAAATATATGTACACAATTTTGTAGAGGAAAATAATTGTGAAATTAAATGAAGAAAGATAGTGCTTTCTCCCATATTATTTTTAAGAAACTTATCCACTACATTTGAAGATACTCCTACTCATTCCCTAAGACTATATTGAAGATATAAGATATATAAGATTATAATATAAGATATATAAGATTATATTGAAGATGGTCTGGAGTGGTAGCAGAGTGGGTAAGGTGTTTGCCTTGCATACGACCAACCTGGGTTCGATTCCTCTGCCCCTCTCAGAGAGCCTAGCAAGCTACTGAGAGTATCTCACCTACACGACCAAGCCTGGCAAGCTACCCATGACGTATATGATATGCCACAAACAGCAACAACAAGTGTCACAATTTGTTGTGAGAGGTTACTGGTGCCCGCTCAAGCAAATTGATGAACTATGGGAGGACAGTACTACAGTGCATATTGAAGATGACTTCATGTATTATTTGGTTTGTTAAGTTGGCCTACTAAGGAAATACTCCAAAAATCACCAGGGTTCAGAAAGAAATTGGTATAAAGAGGTTAACAGACGCAAAATTAATATTCTGATGTCACATAGCTTGAAAGGATTCGGCAACTGGACAGCAGAGTTGTCTCTTTATTAGTACACTCAAACAGCAGCAGAAAAACAACCTTCCATTTGATTCTTACTGAGATTTATTATTTTTAATGCCACTTTTCAGAAGTATAGTCATGTGCTCACTTAGACAGGCTGACAAAGTGAAAACTTATATGTGATGCGAAATACCCTTTGGGCCATTAATTTAGACATATACAGTGCAGTGACAAGTCAAAGTCAAATGCCCACAGCAGACAACAAGTCCCAGCCTCCCCTCCCCAGGATCTGGCTCCCAATTTGCACCATAACCCCACAATGGATATCTGGCAAAACATAGAACACGGATGGCTACTGACTGACATGAAAAGTAAATTTTATTAAACATGTTTACATACATGAGTTGGAAGTTCATTTAAAAGCACAGGGGAGTGTTAAGACAAGTGGTCAAAATAGAAAGGTACTACCCAATTATAATTAGTTGATTGTTGGCCACTAAGACAGAACGGAATCTAGTAGAAGTGCACCAATGCTTCAGTTCTTCCTGCTCAGCACAAGGAGCAGTGGTCAATCTGTGCCCTGTGGACTCATGGGCAGATAATTCTGGCATGTGTAAATAATAATAAATAATTCACTTGGTGCAGGCAGTATGTCTATGGATTAAAACCTAGTGTGTACACAGTGTCTACATGTGTTACAGTCCCACAGTAGGAATCTACGCCAAAATATTGATTAGGAGGAATTTGGTCCGTACTACATCACGTTTTCCAGAGGGTATAAAATAAAGTCCATCTATAGACATTTCACCCCAGACTCACAGACTGAATCTGGCTAAAACCTGCAAAATGTCTATAACAAAAATGGATGGCTTAGATTTCTTGGTTATTTCAGTATAGTAAGTAACAAGCAAACTGTACAAGTACATGCAACATACAAGCTGGCCTATATTGAACTAACATACATTATTAAATAACCTTTTGTTTCTTTTCTTTTTCATTAATTTTTTTTTTACAAAAGTGCATGCAGCTTTGAACAGTTCCAAGTCATGCTGCTCTATTTGTGTAATCACAAAAGTTGAATGACTCATAAAAGGAGGAGAAACGTATCGATGCATCTGCAGAACCTGCAGTTTGTAGCACATAGATAGGATGTCACAAGGGAAATCCAAGGCCAAGGAAAACTCAAAGGAAGAAAATGCAAATTGAAATTTGACTGGTTTATTCTCATTTCCCCGGCCCCCGCCCCCCAAAGTAAGATCCTTTGCATTAAAAAAAATCAAGCTTTGTGCTTGCGTCAATCTCAACGAAATGTAAACTAAAATTTGATAAAAACATTAGTTTAGTGCAGAATATTTCAACTGGAATTTCCAGTGGAATATTGAATAGCTCATACCATGCTCTTTTCAGGGCAGATGGATGGGTCTACTCTGAGACATGGCCAAGAAGCCTGGGCATAGCTGAAAGTGTCTTAGGCTCAAATCCATTTCTAGTCACCATTTTGGGAAGTCAAAAATATACTTTATACACATGGGTGTAAACTTATTTTTTGGGTGTGTATGATATGAGGAAGAAAAGGCATGACAAGGAGCGTTTCCGAGGAACAATTACGTGGTTAAATTTTAGTTTCCAGCATTCGTTGCAGATTGACTTCTTTAAAAGTCTTCCATGCAAAATAACAGGAAACAAATAAATTTGCTAGAATGCAAACAGATATGCTCTTTATTTAAAGAAGCAATTCTGTAATAATTTGTTTCAGAGGGTAAATTTTTTGTTTTCCAGCTCTCCCCACATAAGACTTCGAAGAATCATAAAATGAAAGTCAATGGATCCCCTTCTGGGCCTTATCTTATCTAGTTATTAAATGCTTTGGGGAGATGTTACAGAGACTGCTTCAGCCCTTTTTGTTTCGGTGATTTGGAAAAAGAAAGGAAGGGTCTCTGTCAACATCATGAGGCCCATGAGGCCTGTCATGACACAGTCCCAAACAGGTGGAAATAATGAACACAGTAAAAACAAAAACTAACAGAAATCTCACAAAACCAAAACCTAACACACACACACGAAACACAAAAAAAAGAAGAAAAACTTCTTGAACACCAGGGAAATAAACACTGTTTGTGGTCTGTGAAGAAACGTGTAAAGTACAATTTTTCAGAGTGAGAGTTTCCAGTTTATTCAATTTGGGGTGTGTGTGTGTGTGTGTGTGTGTGTGTGTGTGTGTGTGTGAGTGTGATTTCTTCTTTCGCTATCTGATAGAAGCATCAGTGACTCTCACTAGCACGTTGACTCTTTGTGTAATTCGATAGATTGCCTTGTTCTGTCATATGAAGCCAGGTTTTAAAAAACAATTGGGACATGTTATCGGGAAACTACTACAGGCAAAACACAAGTTGATTGTCTGTCTCCAACAATGCTTTTGATCATGAAATTTCTGGTTCAGATTATTATCCTGAAGGATAGTTTTATTGGGATGACTCTGGGATGAGTTCACTATGATCGGATGCAAGGAGGCCCAGTTGAACTTTCCAGAGATGATTGGGAAGCCCGGCGGGTTAGGGGAGTGAGAGTGGGATCCACCAAGGATGATGGTGGGAACAATTTGTACCATCCGATTACCATACTGGACAAGTCAAGTTCTTCCAATAAGATCTGAGCCACACCCATAAAGCATTTATGGTCCATTCTGCCATAGTCGCCCCAGACAATCACCTGTAGACACAGAGGAAAACAATGTAACTTGAGCTTCTCTCACATTTGGAAGGTTGAAAGTTGCTATTTTATGCAAGTGAGACATTCAGGGAAGGAAGAAAATGAATTCAATTAACTCTAAGGAGGGGAAACAGTTAAGAAATATCTACTCTCCTTCAATAACTTACACTC
Organism: Sorex palustris; assembly: GCA_028565675.1. Lineage (NCBI taxonomy): Eukaryota > Metazoa > Chordata > Mammalia > Eulipotyphla > Soricidae > Sorex > Sorex palustris. The sequence continues at coordinate 24,107,587 of JAOXYA010000037.1, forward strand.
ATAAAATCTAAATGATGTTTTCCTATTCAAGAAGGGATCATAGCTATAGAAATGTATAAACAAATCACTACACATGTTTATTTAAATGGAGACCCAACACATGCTGTTTTGGGGCCACACCCACCAGTGCTCAAGTCTTACTCCTGGCTCTGTGCTCAGATGGGGATCAGAGGGCCATATGTGGTGCTAGGGGTCAAACATGGGTTGGCCATGTGCAAGACAAGTGACTTACTCTCTCAGGTCCCAAAACTCAACATATTCTTTTTAAAAAAAAATTATTTACTTATATTTATTTTTGCTTTTTGGGTCACACCTCGTGAAGCACAGGGGTTACTTCTGGCTCTGCACTCAGGAATTACTCCTGGCGTTGCTCAGGGGACCATAGGGGATGTTGGGAATCGAACCCAGGTTGGCTGCGTGCAAGGCAAATGCCCTACCCGCTGTGCTATCACTCCAGCCCCTCAACATATTCTTTTGTAGGTACTATATAGTAAGTAATTTACAGGGCCACTAAGCTATATAAATTAAAAATTGTGTAACATAGGAAAAGAAATGAAACCTATCAGCATCAATGGTATATACAACTGAAGTATATATAAAGAATAAAAAGGCTCATAATTTTTTTTCTGTATTATAGACTTGTTAATAAAGCAATAGGTTGAAAAATGACCCTAAGCTGGCACATTTTGAGTACTTGTCTGACAATTTTGATTTGACCAGATGATAAGTAAATCAGTGATTCACTAACAAAAATCTCAATCTGGTCCAGTTCTGCTTGTATGGGACAGGTCTTTCATTCCATTTATTCCTCTGTTTTATCTTCCAATACTTTAGTCATCTGTAAAAGCTTCAGCTGCTCTCATTTACTGCACAGATAGCAAGTGTGGAGCCTGTCTTTTCAATTACTGGAGAACTCTGTCAAATCACACAATCACAAAAGATTTTTGTGATCTCCAGACATAATCTCAATGAGCATAATGGAATTACTGCACATGGCAGTAAAAACTTTTTTTTTTTTTTAAAGGCCAGAGCAATAGTACAGTGGATAGGGTGTTTGCCCTGCATGCGACTGACCCAGGTTCAGTCCCGGCATCCCATATGGTTCTCCAGCACTGCCAGGAGTGATTCCTGAGTGCAGGGCCAGGAGTTACCCCTGATCATCTCCAGGTGTGACCGCCCCAAAACAAAAAGAATTAAACAAATAAATTTAAAAAGTAATTCATGTGAGCATCTAACAACAATGCAGCTGGCATTTAATCCCATACTCTGTCCTTCCTGATCTTTATATACTTTTTTTATCTTTCATTCTTTTCATATCACTTGTCAGGCACAGAGTAGCTTAATAAACTACTTGTACTATTTGTCTTGCTATCTACAATACGGGGAATTGGACAAAAGTAGTAAAGGATGTAGAAAAGTAAAGATAGAAGAATGAAAATAAAATTTTCTTTTTCATTAGATGCACCATATATTTTTTTAATATTATTATTTACATTTTAAAATAATAAATCTTTGGATTCTTTTACTACTTGGAATGTTATACTACAGGTTTTTCTTAGTGAATTTTACTCTTTCAGTGTTTGATCAGCTTTTCAGAATTTATGGATAATGCTTGTATTACAGTGTAAAAATTGTCAAATAATACTGACCTGAAGAACTTTACCCTGTGGACTTTCATCAAAAACCAGGGACTGTTGATACAAAGGATCCAGGGTTTTTCTTGCAATCCTTGTCTTCTTCTTGGCTATACAGGCCCCATTTTCCAAAAGATACACTTTGACATATGGAGCTAAACAAAAGAAATATTAATGTGTAAGAAGTAAATCCCAAATTTTATTAGGAAATAACTTCTTACAGACACATTTGGAAAGTTTCCCATTCACTACTAAACATTTTAAATTTAAAGTGCTTCATAAATTTTATTTATAAAAATTAATGTCACCACTACTTCCATATTCATCATTTCAAATAAATGTATACAATGTAAACATAAGAGTTCGGGTTTTTGATTCTAGCTGGCATGACAATTCTGAATTATTACCTTAAAACTCCCTGCTTCCTTTTTATGATGAGAACTAGATTTTTTTGTCATATGTGCAGAAAAACCTAATACTGAGACAATTATAACAAATACATCTTACTATAACACTCGACCTAATACTTTCTAAATTAATCTCAACTCAGAT
>JAOXYA010000037.1:24203809-24217758 GCA_028565675.1 Sorex palustris
TTAGTCAATGTCTCAATCAGTACAGGACAGAGAGTTACAATTCAGAACTTTTAAACTTTCGTTCATTTCATTAAAAAGTTTCATTTTGGGTGAGGAGTGGGATAAAGATAAAAGTTTCATTTATTCTGGATTTTTACTCATCCCCGATATTACACACACAAGTACACATCACTTACATTTGAAAGTGTAGAAATAGTTTTATAAGTCATTTTAACAGATAATTTTATAAGATTTTGTTTTCTATTCTATACTTGAATGGCATATCTTTAATGTCCATCTATACGTAGATAGCTATGAATAGTAATACTCATATAAAATAAAAAAAAATAGTTTCACCTACTTTGTAGTTTTTTGCTAGAGCTTTCTCCATGAACATGTCGCCTTGGCATGAAAGGTGATGGCTGAGGAAGAGGTAGTGAAGACTCATCGTGTGTCTGAAGTTTATACCAGTGGGGCTCATCATCTAAGAGTGCTGTCTCCAGTTCTATGAGGATCTGAAACGGCAGTTCTCAAATGAGAGGGAACACTTCCTTCAAAACACAATGCAAAAGCATTCACGGTTAATGCATCGCATGCGTTTCATGAAACATATGACTTGAGTCTACAATATACGTCACCTCTCCAAGAAATTCACTCTCTTCTTCTTGGACTCTTGGTTGATCCCACACAGTAATTTCTAACATTCGTTCTCGAAAATCTCTACGATGTACATGTGAATAGACGAAAGTTTGATTCCATTTGGGTTCTAGTATTTTCTTTACCGTTTTAGTCCTCCTTTTACTTTTGTCACTGAAAAATAAGAAAGTCTTGTAAGTGAAAAATCAGAAACAAGGACATGCTGCCCTCTACTGTAATACTGTTACATGTAATATTGCTACATGTATTACTGTTACAGAAATTACATTCGTTTTCATTAAGATTTTTCATATAAAAGAAAATAAAATGTAATTGGATCGATTTTAACATTTCTAATTTCAACTACAAGGTAAGCAAAAATGTAAGTATCAGAAGTATATCCCAAGTGACTTAAAACTATTAAAGGCTAATAGACACTTAAACTTAGTAATGTATTTTTAGATGTTTATCAGATTGAGAGAAATAAAAGGCTTGAAGAACTGTTGGGCATAACCATCTTTCGAGAATTACTGATATTATTTTTACATTATATCACTGGTATATTAAATACTTTGAAATATGAGTTACATTAAACATATGCAATTTTTGGTCATTTTTATAGCAATAAATCTTTAAAATGTATATGACACTATGAAACAAGGAGATGAATTTTTTTCTTCAATTTATATTTTGGCATATTCCCCCAAAGCTATTCACTACCTTCTATCTGGAAGAAAATACATTTTCACATAGGGGTTCCTGGGACGCCCATCTACTCTAGGGGGCAGATCTGTTGCTTGCAGAACATTCACGATCAGTTGGTGCCCCACTTTATCATACCACAGCTTCACCTAAAAGCGAGGCAGAAAGAAATAATTTGATCTGTGAAAGTCATGAGTTTTTATTAAAAAAAACTTTCAAGGAAAATTCTACAGAGCAACACAAATAAAGCATGTACAATTTTGAAATGAACAGCAATTTCAAAGCATAACCACCAGGAACTGAATTCTTTATGGTTTTTGTAGGCCAATAGCCAGCAGGTCTTAGGAAGCTCAGGGCCACTCATATCATGGAGATATTTGGCCTGGTGCTGAAAGGCCTAAATGTTCTGTGTTTGGGCCTTGGATCTGATCTTACTGGGGTTTGGCAGAGCTCAAGGGTGTCATGTAGTACCAGGGATTAAATTAGGCATATTCAAGTATAAAACTATTTGTCTCCCTGGCAGTTTAAATATAACTAAAAACTGACAAGACTTGCAGTGTTAATTTATACTTATATTGTGTCTGGCAATGAAAATAAAACCTACAAGAGTTTACTTATAAATGATGAAGGAAGAGAAAGATATCAAAATAATTATTATTTTTAATGTTAAATGCAAGTCTTTGGTTATTACAAACGTCTTAATGATGATAATATGGCTATGGATTTTAAGTATCACATGTAGTTGAGATGGATTGTTTCAATGTTAGGAATATTATATACAAATAATGGGAAGATATCAAGGGACACATTTACTGTGAGTCTACTTTATTCCAAGAATTGCTACATGTTTGTGGATTTTTTTTCTCATTTAATTTCATTTTGCTTTGTTTTGTTTGTTTGTTTGGGAGACACACTCAATGATGCTCATCGTTTGCTCCTGGCTCTGCACTTGGGAATTACTCCTGGCATTCCTTGGAAAACTGTATAGTATTCCTGGGATGGAACCTAGGTTTGACCACACATAATCCAAGTGCCCAAGTGCCCTACCCACTCTACTGTAACTCCGGTCCCATTTATTTTTTTAAAAAAAAACAATTCATCTATAGGCTAATTTACTGAAAGGAAGGAAAAAATTAAAAAGAACACAATCGGGGCTGGAGCAATAGCACAGTGGGTAGGGCATTTGCCTTGCATGCGGCCAACATGGCCGACCCTGGTTTGATTCCCAGCATTCCATATGGTCCCTGGAGCGCTGCCAGGAGTAATTCCTGAGTGCATGAGCCAGGAGTAACCCCTGAGCATCGCCGGGTATGACCCAAAAAGCAAAAATAAATAAATAAATAAATAAAGAGGGCTAGAGCGATAGCACAGGATAGCACAGCAGGTAAGGTGTTTGCCTTGCACGCAGCCGACCCAGGTTCAATCCTCAGCATCCCATATGGTCCCCCGAGCACTGCCAGGAGTGATTCCTGAGTTCATGAGCCAGGGATAACCCCTGTGCATCACCGGGTGTGACCCAAAAAGCAAAACGAATAAATAAATAATAAAGAGCTGGTATTTGCAGAGAAGTAGACAGCCAAGGTTGGACCTGCCATGGACTGTTGTCACCTGCAAAATGAAGCACTTAGATCCAGGGATGTGGCTTGGCAGCAGAGCACTCGCCTTGCTTGTGTGAAACCCTGAGTTTGATCCCTGAGACCACGTGACCAAAAGTGAAGCTTTCAGACAACCCTCTCTGGAGCACCACCACCCATTGGTGAATGCTTCGGCTGCAATGGATGGGTCCAGAATGGAGCAGAGACCCATGAGTCTCTGCTCTAGAGGCTGAGCCGCCAAGGAACACAGGTGCATCTCTCCTTACCAAGGGGATACACCTGGGCGCTCATGGCCACCTCCCACGGGAGCAGACAGCAGCTGGCCCCAGGAAGCAGGATTAGGGTGAGATTAGTAAATGAGGTTTAGAGGGGCTTTGGCGCCTGCAAGCCAGCCCGGGAGTCTGGAAGGGCACACAAGACTGGGTGTGGGAGGAAGGGGGAACAGACGGAGACGGGAGGGCCAGCAAGCTGACTCTTGGGCCGTGAAAATTACATTTCTCAGCAACTAAATTCTCAAGAAGTTTAGTTACAAAACCAAGACATCCCCATCACACACAAAAAAATGTGGACCATGTGGAAATATGCAAATTAGAAAGGGGAAAATCTTGACCCAAGGATGTGGTTCAGTGGTACAGCACATGCTTCGCACATGTGAGATCCTGGACTCGCTCCCAGGAACTTGCAAACCACACACACAAACTTCCTTTCCTCCCGTTCCCTACCTTTTTTTTTTCTTTTTGGGTCACACCCGGCGGTGTTTAGGGGCTAATCCTGACTCTGCACTCAGGAATTACTCCTGGCGGTGCTCAGGGGACCATATGGGATGCTGGGGGTTGAGCCTGGGTTGGTGGCATGCAAGGCAAACACCCGAACTGCTGTGCTTTAGCCCCTCCCTACCTATTTCGACTTGGCACCACCTTCGTTTTAGTATAGAGCCTCTTGAACCTCATGGTTTGAGGCTCTTGAGCATAGTACTTTGTTTGTTTGGAGACACACCCAGCAGTTCTTACTCCTTGCAGTGCTCAGGGGACCAAATAGGATGCTGGGATCAAACTTGAGTCTCGCAGAAAGCAAGAGCCTTCCCCATTGGACTATCTTTCCGGTCCCTGCTTTTTTTTTTTTTTTTAATAGGTTAGACATTCATGAGGCCTGGGTTCAATCCTGGGACTGCAAACAAACAGAAAAGTACAGGGTGGCAAGGAACAGTTCAAAGGACTGGGTCACATGCTTTGCATGTGGGATGCCCAGGTTCAATCCCTGGCACTGCTGGGTGTGACCCCAAAACAAAAACAAAAATAGGAGAAGTGACTCAGTTGTGGGGTTTATGCTTTTGATGTTTGAAGCGTTGAGCGTGATTCCTGACAACACACACACACACACACACACACACACGAATAAATAGAAGAAAGTAACGTTTCAATATATTATACGTAATAGTTTTTTTTTGTTTGTTTTTTGGGTCACACCTGGTGATGTTCAGGGGTTACTCCTGGCTCATGCACTCGGGAGTTGCTCCTGGCGGTGCTCGGGGGACCATATGGGATGCTGGGAATCGAACCTGTGTCAACCATGTTGGCTGCGTGCAAGGCAAACGCCCTACCCGCTGTGCTATTGCTCCAGCCCCAAACCCAGCATAAGTCTTAACAGAAACCTGAAAGGAGGGAAATGGTCCAGGGTAGGGAAATGAGCCAAGCAAAAATGTGCTCAAGGTTTTCCTTGACTAATGGACAAGAGCTGCCAACAAATCGTGGCACAGAAATATCCACTCTGCGGAAGCCAAGCTTTGCACTATGAGCAAATCAGCAGCCACTGGCTACCTGCTCTTGGGAGGAAAAGGCCAATGAAAACTGCCATGCTTCTCTGGGTGGTGCCATGCCCACTGGCCAAGAATAACTGTCCAAACAGGGTTTGGAACAGGTGAGGGCTATTTGCCAAAGCATTTACCACAGCCGAGGATGAGTACCCACTCCTATGTCTCTGGATGAACTCCAGGAATATCTGCCATAATTACTTTGTATACACCTACCAAAGACTCACCTGTGTTTCCACTTTGTGTTATGTGAGTGTAACCCTAGATATACTGCCACGATGAAAAGCTTCTGGGAAAACTGGGGGGAAATTTAAAAGAATTACAGTCTAGGGCAGATAGCAAAATGGGCTAGTGTTCACACTTTGGATGCAAGAGGGCTGGGTTCAATTCCTGGCACTGCATGGTCACCTGAGCAGTGCTGTGAGAGACCTCTGAGCAGCATGCAGGAACTATCCTGGAGCACCAACAAGTGTGGGGCCCCTCACCTCCGAAAAGGAATAAATTCAAGTGAAACAAGTAGCAGAGGTGTTCAGCATTGTTTTATATGTACACATATATGAAGCTATAAAATTTTATTCATGTATTTGTCAAGGTGAAGACACAACACGCCCTTTTATTTAGAACACAGCAGACCATCTCTACACGTACTAAAATGACATTTACAGGGATTATTATAGGTTAACTAAATTTTTGTACTATTTCCATGATTAAACATAATAATCATATTGAACAATTTCAATTTCTTCTTCTGATTGCTTTTTTGATTGTTGATCTCTTTTGATTGATCACACATATCACTGTAATTATTAGTTACTGTGCAAAAATTGATGGATTTTGTTTTTTACTTGCTCCAGCTTCCTGTAAACCTCTCCTACCTTTTTCACTCCAGGATTTCTAAGCATCAAAATACTCTTATTTTGCCCTAGGTTCTTTACTATAAGACTACAAGTGAAGCATTTTTTTCTTCAACAAAGAACTGCTTCTCGAAGACCTTCTATTGCCAGTTACATGTGGAATGAAAAAAGAAAGCTTCAAGGAGGCTATAATTTCTGTGGCCAAGGAGGAGGCCCAAGTGGTAGAACACGAGCCTGATATGTGCAAAGCCCCGAATTGGCTTCCTGGTCCAGCATGCCCCCCCAGCACCACTGGTGAAGCCTGATGGGCCTCCATTAGCTGAACACTGCTGGGTGTCGCCCAGGCACTCTTACCCCCTCTGCCTGGGGTGTGACCCTCCCAAAAGCCCTTTTTCCAATAATTTGTATATAGCTATTAAAATCTTAAGGGTCTTGGAAGTATTTCAGTTTTTCTGAGGGAGGAGAGGCCCAAGCCGTGTTTGGGAGTAGAGGGCCAGGGACCACTCTTGGTTACACTTTGCTTAGTGCTCAGAGACATGGAGTTGCTCATGCCCAGCTCTGCTGAGGGACAGGAGGATGCTGGAGTTAAGACTCAGGTCTAGGATGTGCCAGGCACGCACTTCGGTAATGTGAGTTACCTTCCTAGGACCAAGGGAATTATTTTTAGGATGTTTTCTAATTACCATGTTTTCTAATCTCTAGTAATTGAGTCACAAAACTAAGAAAAAAAATCAACAGGTCCAGGACACCAGGGACCCATTACAAAAAGTTTTCTCTGGAATTTTTTAAAAAGTAAACTATTAATACTCTTGTCATAAATATATTTTTATATTTATATTTTGTGATACACTATCACAAAGTATATTATTTTCTTCCTATCTGTCCTGAAAACAAGTTGTAGTTTTTAACACTGTTAAACATCTTCCCCACCCTCACCCCAAAATTGCTCCTGTGGGAACAGAGTTTGAGTGAAGGGAGAAAAGAAAATGGAAAATGTGAAAAAGGAGAGTGGGCTTAGTCATTATTGTAATGGATGCATAACTGGAAGCTGGGGAGGGAAGGGGGGAGCAGGGAAGGAGAGGGGATGTTTATGTCACATATTTTACACCTTAAAGATGTTGATATTCAAAATTTACTGCAAATTAAGTGATTTATTTCTCTGGGAGCTATAAAATATGATTTTTTAAAATAAAAAGTTTATATCTGGTATGAGAAAAAGCTACTGGAAAAATTGGGGAAAATTCAAAAGAACTGAGGTCCAGGAATCACGAAAGAGATGCCAAGCCAATGAAATGCTCAGGTACACAGGTCTCTGGGCTAAAAACTCTAGGGCCTTTTGGGTAGGGAGGCGGACCAAGTCCCCACACCCCATGTTCTCTGACATATTAACATCCCAGCTTCACAGCTTTACAATTAATCTCAAGAGATACTCAATCCAGTTCTACAGCTCCTGGAGTGAGTAGAACACCTCCAAGTTTCACAATACTGATCGCCCTGTAGGAGCACAGCAAATTAGATGGGAAAGTAGCAAAGAATCCCACTACACTCAAGCAAAAACAGTAACAATAACTTGCAACAAACAGCTCAGAAAATTCTCAGTCAATGACTTTAATAACACCACTTTGAGATACAACAATTTTTACAAGTTTTCTTTTACTGAACTATTTTTTTTATAATTCCATTTACCATTTGATTGTTACATGCAGGATAAAATAAATCATTTTCTGCTTCTAAGAGGGAAGGCTTGAGGGATAGATGGGAATCTGGGGACAAGGGTGGAAGAAAAGTCACACTGATGGTGGGACTGATGTCGAAACATTAAATGCCTGAAACAATTGTAGTGTGAGCAACTTTGTAAACCACAGTGTTTAAATAAAGTTAGAAAAAAATTAAGAACTGGGCAGATTGTTCAAAGGACCAGTGTTCATGCTTTGAATGCAAGAGGCCTGGTTTTGATCCCTGGCACTGCATGCTTCCCCCCCCAACCCCCTCCCCCCCCATCAGCCCTGTGAATGATCTCTGAGCAAAATGCTGGGAAGAGACTTTAAATACCACCAAGTGTGGAACCCTTGCCTCAGAAAATGAATAAATTCAAGTCAACAGATAGCAGATGTCTTCAGCTATCCTTGTTCCAGCTTTTTGTAAACCTCATCTACGTTTTTTTACTCCAGGTTTTCTGCACATAAAATTACTCTTAATGTTTCCTGAATCCTTAACTATAATAGTTACTACAAGTAAAGTGGTCTGTTCTTCAACAATGAAGAACAGAAAATTTGGGACCTAAAGAAAGTCTATTCCTAATATGTAAACTTACATATTAAAAAAAAAAAGCCTGAAAAGCCCATGCTGATTTTTTCAAATTTACCATAACCCTTGCTTTTTCACAAATGTCCCTTGCCTAAAGAAAAGTGAGTTAATAAAACCACAGATTTCATTTTATGACTCGCTACAAAAAGAGTTTTAAAGGATTTCCATCAACAACATATAAAACTATCAACAGCAAAAGAAAAGGACTAAGCCAAAAAATATAAATAAAATAGATATTCAATACCAATGAAAATATAAAAACAAGCGTTTAGACTATGCTTGCAAGCATGACATTTCAAATCTACCTCAGAGTTTCCTGAGGATCAAGAGAGGAAAAAAGGTTAGCATTGATTTTTTAGGTTATGAGCTGTTAGGTAACATGCTGTTCTATCCACAGAGGTAAAACTCTGTCTAACAGACACTTTTTAAGTGGACTAAAACTTTGTAGCCTTGAGGGACAGGACTGGAAATGTCCTCAACATGAAGATCTGGGGCCCAAATCCACATGTTTAGTAGGAGCTCCTGAAAAATTCCATTAAGGGACAAGTTCCCCAAAATCTCCCATATAATAGGACCACCAAGAGTGCAAGGTTTCCCTGAGACAACACCCAGATTAATTTTTATGTCTTCAACAATCTCTAGGCCAAGACAATTTGGAGAAATTCTATATCATCTTCTCCCAAAAACATCTCTCTACTTTTGCCCCTGTGGAGAAGCCCATGCTCTCTTTTCAACATGCATCTCTTTCTTTCTCCTCCCCCTCACATTTCTCTGAATTTCTTTCAATAAAAACTATTTTGCTTCCCTAAAAACAATAACAACAAGACTTTCAAAGAGTCCAGGCTCCTTTACCATATTGTAAGCATGCCCAAAAAACAATTTGTGGGAGTAGAGGAGTGGGGAGAACTACAGAATATCTCAGACAGAGTTTGCTTTTTTAAAATGCTATAGGACCACATTCTTCCCAGGATAATGAATCTGTAGTACTGTCCTCCACTTGTTCCTCAATTTGCTCGAGCAGGCACCAATAACGTCTCCATTGTGAGACTTGCTGTGACTGTTTGTGGCATATCGAATACATCTTGGGTAGCTTGCCTGGCTTTGCCATGAGGGCAAGATACTCTTAGTAGCTTGCCGAGCTCTCTGAGAGGGCCAGAGGAATCGAACCCTGGTCAGCCGCGTACAAGGCAAACACCCTACCTGCTGTGCTATCGCTCCAGCCCAATGACTCTGTATACAATATTATTGTTATGTAGTTGTTCCCTGTCCAGCCTGCTCTCCCATTACACGACACTATTATTATTACATGGTTCTATGCATCAATTACTGTCTTCTGAGTTCCTCATCATCTCACAGAGCCTTCATACCCAGCCCACTCAACAAAGATGGAGAGACCACCTTTCCTGTGTGTGCCTCTCCATACTTCCTGGTAATCTGCTGGAGATAAGATAACTACAGTCTGAAAATAAATGCCTTCACTCAGCACTACTTCAGCCCACCACTCAAAGAGAAACATGGGTGTAGCTGTTCAGAGAAAAATTATGGCAATTCTCAGAAACAGGAAATAGGGTAATTCTAGCCATCAACAAAGGCAGTAAGAAGGAAAAAGACTGAAATGAGGCTCAAAAGAAACCCCCAGAAACACAGCCATGCCCCAACTATGATCAGGGCAGGTTTGTTAAGACATGAACATGAACATGAACATGATGTGCAACAGGAAGCACTCTAAGGACTGGAAGAAAGTGCTTCTGGAGTCCGGGCTCAAGAGCTGCTTCTACCTCAGTGCAGTCAATGCTTTACTCTCAAGATACTTAAGGCAACAAGGCAACACCCACAGTTCCCCAAACACTTTTACATACCCAGTGTCCGGTACCCTGCTGCAATGCAGTGGGATGAAACAGTGTTATTTATCCCTTGGAAGGAAAGAAAACTGAGACTGAGGTCAACAACAGCCAAAGAGACAAGAGCAAAGGGACCTGCAAATCCGTCTTCTGGTTCCAGAGCTAATACCTTTTCTACTTGCCCAGACAGCAGCTTCTAGAGGTTGGAACCTAACATCCATCTCTGAGCCTCCATCTAGGATCAAGAACTTCATTAGTGAAGAAAGAGGTGCTCAAAGATGAAGCCATGTATCTCATGGCATGCACACATATACATACACACACTCACTCACTCACAGTGACTAGATGCCATGGCAGAGATGTGCTTCCTTCAGAGTATATAATCCAGTGGTCATAAAATGAATCCACATTTCATCTTAGCACTAGAGAGGATAGTCACTTCACAGAAATTTAAATAATCCTTTAAGGAAAAAGTAGGACAATTGGAAATACTCTTATTAATTAAAATCAAGTTACTTGTCTGAGTTTGTATTTTTGCACCTCATACAGACTTCTTTGAAGTGAGGCATATTTGTTGATCATCCTCACCACCACAATTAGTACCATTCTCATCATATCACAGGGGCCTGATAATGTCCAGATATATGGTAGGCTTCAAAAGATACCTGTGGACTCAATAACACTGAAAATTTGACATCCAAACTACAACCACCAAACTTTAAAATGTTCTGGTCAAGATGTTAGGTAGTGGGGGCTGTCGGGGGAAGGGCTGGGGCAGGAGGGAACGCAGAGACACTGGTGGATAGAATGTGACACTGATGGTGGGATTGGTATTAGAACATTATCTGTATAAAACTCCACTACCAACAACTTTATAAATCACAGTTCTTTTAATTAAATTTTTAAGTTTGAATTTTACAAAGGAATCTGTAGGGGCTGAAGTGATAGTACAGCAGGTAGGGTGCTTGCCTTACATGCAGCTGACCTGGGTTCGATTCCCAGCATACCATATGGTCCCCCAATCTCTGCCAGGAGTAATTCCTGAGTGTACAAGCCAGGAGTAATCCCTGTGCAATGCCAGGTGTGACCCAAAAAGCGAAAAAAAAAAAATAATAAAAATAAAAAGGAATCTGTAAAATAAATAAGGTCAAAGCACTCTATTATTGTCGTGTTAAAAAAACTGAGAAATGTATCTGTCCCTGAGTCATGGTAGGGATAGTGGCAGTCAACAAGGAGGCAATCCTTTTGAGTTGCGACAGTTTTTTAAAAACTTGGGATAAACAACCATTTCTTTCCAAAAATGTCTTCTGAGAGTAGATCTGATTTGTTTCATTTCTTGGAAGAAACCTATCCCTGAGCTTGGTAGAATGGCATAACATTTAAAAGGAAAGAAAGAACTTCTTTGCTCAGAGGCATTACCAGCTTCAGCAGACAGACTATAAAGTAAGAACAGATAAGCATCACCCCTTTCAAAGCAACCCTATTGGGATCTGTTTCAATGGAACACATCTATTTCATTGACACTAGTTTTGAACCTAACGGAAAAAAAAACACAACCCCCAAAATTGCAGAATGCTCCCCCTAGAACTGCCTTTATCTCAAAAATCAGATGAAGTGGCATACAATAAACAAATAAATAAAACAATTGTCAGATCATTTCTGGTTGTTCCTCACTCATTCTTAACCAAAAATCAGTCATTTCGATCCCCACATATTTAAGTGGCAGACTTAGTGGTGACGAGTTCTTGGCTAGCCCCGCCCCCCCATCAAATCCACCATCCAAAAATAAATAATGCTACCCATATAAAAAATTACCAGCAAAATATAAAAATTTTGGAATTTGCCAGATTCTAAACAGAGCTTTCAAAAATAACTTGTGCAGGGGCAGGATAGTATAGTAGTAGTATACTTGCCTTGCAAACGTCTGACCTGAGTTAGATCCCCCAGCCCTCCATATAGTCCCCTATGCCCACCAAGAGTGATCCCTAAGGGCAGAGCCAGGAGTAAGCCCTGAGGATGTGTCCCCAAAATAAAAACAAACAAACAAAAAAACAAACAAATTTTTAAAAAAGGCAAAGATACCTTGAGGCAACCTTACTGGAAAATGTATTAGTCTTCTCAAGATGAACTCCTACGCAATTCTCCTTAAACTGTAGTCTAACACTCTGAACAGTGGGGACCATCCTGTAGGGAACAATACATTCTGTAAATAACCATCCTTGTAGGTAAAAATATTTCAGTGATCTTTATGTTTTTTCTCTGACTTAGTGCCCTGTACTTAGTTAAGCATGTAGCAAATGCTTCTCAAAATGGATTTCTCTCAGAAATAATCAAAGCATATTTTTTAAACATTAGCCACAGCAGAGATTTATCTACTAGAAATTTTCTAAAGAGAAAATGTGTTCTTGTGTCTCTTTATTACAATAGGTGGGCTTGGCTGCTTTAAGCCTCTCCTCAAGAGATTCACCTAAAAATGTGTTTTATTTTATTGCTTTCTATATCCACTGGCAAATAGAAAAATGTGTCTCTCCAAACTGTCTCAGAAGAATGCCGTCTTTACTTTTAAAGAACTTTAATGAAGCTAAAGAGGTTTCAGAATCAATGTAATAGCACTACCATCTACAATTTAAAACAAACAAAAACACTGAGTAACTATGAGCCAGAAAGGTAGTACAGGGGTTTAGGTCCTTGCCTTGCATACGGCTGACCCCAACTCAATCCCCGGAATCACATAGGTCCCCTAAGCCCAGCAAGGAATGATCCTCAGTACAAAACCAGGAGGTAAGCCCCGAGCATTGCTAGACCAGGCCCACCAAAAAAAAAATTTTTTTTTGAGCAACTAGTAGCAATCAAAATTTTAAAAAAATGAGAATGACTATAGAAAATTTGCTATCCCAGACATCCCTCAGCAACCACCATGTAAAATAATTGTCCCACCTTCACAGATTCACAGCTAATCTCAGAAGAGATACAAGCCACGCTGCTAAAATTCACAGGTACACCAATCTCTTTGCTGAAAACTCTAGGGCACCTTCCTGGGGACAGCAGGCTTAGGCCCCACCCTGTTGAAGCCCTGGTAGCTGCACACACACCCCACAGCCACTGCCATGCGAAAGGTCCAGCTTCACAGCTTCACAAAATAATTTCTGCAGAGATGGCAAACAGACAAAACTCTAGATGCACTGGTTTTAGGGCTGTAAACTCTAAGGTCTTCTCGGAGTGGGG
This sequence comes from Sorex palustris, assembly GCA_028565675.1. Lineage (NCBI taxonomy): Eukaryota > Metazoa > Chordata > Mammalia > Eulipotyphla > Soricidae > Sorex > Sorex palustris. Next base: position 24,216,759 of record JAOXYA010000037.1, read on the forward strand.
GTGGGCAGCCTCCTACAGCCCCCTGTACTGCTGGAAGCCCTAGCAGCCACACCTATTTCCTACAGCTACTGCCATGTAAACTCGTCAGCCCAGTTCTGCAGATCCTGGAGAATGCAGTCACATATGCAGCTGTGTGATACCTCCAAACTCCACAATACTGACAGCCCAGTGGGAGCACATCCAACTAGATGGGGAAAATAGCATAGCAGCCAAATTAAGCTCAATAAGCAAAATCAATAACACAGGAGGCTCCACTACCAACAAACAGCTTAGTAAACCCTCAAGCAATGATTTCATGATCCTTCTGTGAGATATAACAATTTCTTTAACTGAAGTAATTTTCGATAATTCCACAAGCAATATAAAATAAATTATTTTGTGCCTGCTAAGGAGGCAGGCTTGGAGGTGGCTGGGAAACTGGGGACAATGATGGAAGGAAGGTGACACTGGTATTGGGGGTGGTGTTGGAACATTGAATGCCTGAAACAACTCCATTATGAACAACTTTGTAAACCGTGGTGTCTAAATAAAGTAAAAAATAAAAAGAGAAGTTGATGTCCCAGAAACGGTAATACAATTCACATTTATCCTGCTATGTATAATTATTAACAAACATGACCAAGTAAGTACTGTAATTCACATTTTTACAAAGAAAATTGGAACTTTCCAAAGTTAGGCATGGATATATCAGCTTGTATATTTACCAAAGGACAGAACTGAGTTGAGACTCCAGTTTGTCAAAATTGAAAGGCCTGGCCCCTACTTCTAAAATGTGGAGTGTCACAAGCTCAAGAACAAAAAAATGTGGAGAGATAAACACACTTCCCCAAAGAAGACATACAGGTGGTCAATAGGCATATGAAAAAGTGCCCATTATCACTTGAGACTAGGGGAATGCCAATCAAAACAATGAGATACATTTCACACCGTAATAATGGCACATATCTAAAAGTTATATATCATAAAGTCAACAGCTGAACCATGCCATGTCCCACTGCTG
>JAOXYA010000037.1:24478652-24489644 GCA_028565675.1 Sorex palustris
GCTTCAAACACACAGTTTCTCCCCCCACCCCCCGCCCTCACCCACCCCCAACCAATAACACTGAAGAGCCAAGTGTTTTGAGACATGAGAAGGCTGTTACTAGTCCTTGGGGAGAAGGGACATCTGATGCTATCCTTTCTCCAGCCATGAATCACATTGCAGTGCCACACAGTGTTGGCCACAAATTCCATATGCTCAGAGGCGTATTAAACAATCTCTATTTAACAGAGGCTCCTTGGGGCTGGAGCCATAGTACAGTGAGTAGGGAATTTGCCTTGTATGCAGCCATCAGAGATCCATCCCCATCACCCATATAGAACCTCTGAGCTCTCTCACCATCTGGTGGCTTCATTAGTAGACCCTACTTTCTACCAATACATGTAAATTACACTTTTGAAATTATCATTAAGTAATACTCAACTTTATGGCAACTCTTTTCTATTTCGTGTACTATTGTATGTAATTGGTGGTATAATCTGTCCAGCATGAGTGATACACACCACCCAAATGAGAGCTATTGGTGTTATTGTCACCTTGTCACCGTTGTTAAGGAAACAATCAGTAAGAGTTCTGTTCCCACCCGAACCCCCACTGTACCCAAGGTTACCACTGCCCCATTGGGTTGTTCTAATGATATCCCAGGTATATTGACTACTTTGGGAAATACAGTTCTAGATTTTAGGATCTTAAATTGAGTATTTCAACTTGGGGTGATGTAACTGATTGGGGGTGGAGGAGCACACCCCCCCCAAAAATAGTCTTTTATTTTATTTTTTGTTTTGTTTTTGGGCCACACCTGGCTGTTCTTCAGGTGTTACTCTAGGCTCTGCACTCAGAAATTACACCTGGCAGACTTCGGGAACTATATGGGATGTGGGGGTAGAAGCCCGGACCTCAGTATGCACAGCAAGTGTCTAATCTGCTGTACTAACTCTCTCCTCCCTGACCCAATGTGTCTTTTTAAAATGTGTTTCAGTAAAAGTTTTGAATGTGCAATGAGTAAGAATAGTTCAATGTTGAGCCAGAGAGACAGAAAAGGAGTTAAGGCATAAGTCTTGCACAAGGTCAATCCTAGTTCATTCAGCTCTAATCCCCAGAAAAACAGATCATCCCCTGAACCCTGCCAGTCAAGAGTAAGTCATGAGCACTGCTGAAGGGTGGCCCTTAAACAAACAAAAATTCATAGGACACATGTGAATTCTGGGGTCGAGTTAAAACTCCCATTTCTAAAATGCTACTGATTTTTAAAAGGTTTTCCTTTGAGAAGAAGCAACTGCAAGATAAGTGTATGGTCTAGTGGAATTTCCAAGAGTTCCCAGTTACGGGAGGCTGGTAATGCCTTTCAGTAACCAACTGAGCTTTATTGCAGCTAACCCAAGTCATTTCTATTTCAATAACTCTTTTTTTTATTTTAAAGAAAGAACACTGCAGCAGGATAAAGGAAATTTAAGTCATCTTTGGTGTCTGTGTGCCACTTTCTCGTGTTTAAGAAAACCAGCCTTCACTGATTTCCTTTCTTTGTCCCACTGACAAGCTACATCAATTCCCATGGGCAGAGCCTGGAGCCCTGGTGAGATCACAGGAAGACTCCCGTTAGGCTGTCAGAGGGTGTATGGCTACCGGAATCACTGTTTCTACCTTAAGCAGGCACTCAGGTTTTCGACCTAAAGTCTAAGTGGTAGGTGAGCCAGACAGAAGACTAGGAGAACGCTGAACCTAAGAATCTCACTCAGGTTTCAGGCTCTGAGAGGGAGGTTGGGGACAAAAATCACAGATCTCCCCCCCTCACCACCAGCACTAGCGCCCGATCGAATAGGTGAGAGCCGCAAGGATAGGACTGAGAAAATGAGAAAACTCTAGTCGGAAAGTCTGGAGGCTATTATACCCCAGAGCTCTCCAGGCCTCCTTCATTCAGGGTGCACTGTCGGGCCGGGAGAGGGGAGACGAGAAGGAAGTCTATGTATGAACAAGACTGAACACACAACGCCGAGAAGAATTTCTGGTGCTCAGAAATTCTTTATTCTAGACTGCTGGTGGGCGAGGCTCTTGCTGCCTTGCAGGTACCTTCTTAGGGTGAGGCTATGAACCGAACCCTGAACCCTCTTCCATCCCCATCCGATTACCTACAGCCTGAGACATATCCAGTAGAGCTGCTCACGGCCCCAAACACACACACAGCATCAACTGTTTGCCCATCTCACCGCATCCTCATCGCGCTGTAGAACCAGGGCGCTGTTTGGTGTGAGTTGCAGGATTCCACGCAGGAGACCCCGCCCCGCCCAGCTGCGGACTGAGCCCCAACCTAGCGGAGGACACGGGTTCTATTTCCACCTGGCCCTTTGCCACTGACCTTGGAGAAATCTCTGAAAATCCCGAAAGTCTTGGCTTTCTGGTGCAGAAAATAAAGATGATGCTACTTCCCGGGCCTCCTAGAAAGGAGGTCGTCGGGAGGGTCAAACGGAATTGCGTCTCCAAACGGCTCCAGACAACCAACCAACCAACAACAACCAAAAAAAACCAACTAAGTTCACCGTCCCCAGCAGGAGTTTTAGGAATTTCCGCCCAGTGATCTAACTGCAGTCCAGGCAGCATCCGTTCGGCTCGGCTTCTCAGGTGCCAACCACCTCGGTGCAATTAGCACCCCCTCTCCCGCCCCTCCCGCCACCCCTCCAGGGTCTAACTAGTGATTTCTGCCCTTCAGTGACAGCGCTTTGGGTTGCAGCTTTGGGTTGCAGCCCACCCAGCCCGCAGCCGGGCACTAAAGCTGGGATGCTTTTTGCCCTCTCGCCTCCCGAGTTTTCCGCACGTGAACGGGCTTTGCTGGCCGATCCCCCCAGACCTGGTTGTATTTCCGAAAGCCGAGAGCGTCCAGGGCCGCCCCCCGACTCGAGCCAGCAGCCACTCCCGCCCGAGATCGTGCGGCCCCGAGGGAGGGACCCTCCTCCCTCGCCCCCTCCCGCGGCGCAGCAGCCGCCCCCGGAGCTCGCTCGCGGGGCTGTGGGCGCAGACCCGGCAGAGCGCCGCTTCCCACCACCCCACCCCACCCCACCCCCACCTCGCCACCCCTCTCCGCCAGTAGCAGCGCTGCTGTCTTGCCACGGGCGGACTGGGAGGACACTGGAGTCTGCAGCGCCCCCGCCCCCTCGCTTTTTTTCTTTCTCTCTTTCTTTCTTTCCTTCCCGGCTTTGGGATCTTGCAGCCGGAGCCGGGAGAGGGACCCACCGAGCGGAGCGAGAGATCCGCGCGCCAGCGCCGGGGACCGAGCGCGGACAGAGCTGGGACGGGCGCACCACATCCCGGGCATCCGCTCCCGGTCATCACATCCCGGGCATCCGCTCCCGGTCCTCGCCACCCTGGCGGGGATGTGACGAAGCTCCCAGACTCGGCTCCCCGTGCCCTCGAAGGCGCCCCCCGAGCGCGGCAGGGGCCCGCGGCGGGGGTGGTCCGCAGCGCCGCGGGACAGGAGCAGCTCCCGTTCTTTTTTTTTTTCTTTTTTTTTTTTTTTGCAAAGGAGCGTCGGGGAGAATCGCGGCTCGGCACAACTCCAGGACCGACCCACCGCGCGCCACCAGCCCGAGTCCCGCTTGCCCGCCGCCAGCTCGCCCGCCCGCACGCACGCACGCACTCCCGGCGGCGGCGCGATCTCTCTTGGCACCTGCGCTGATCCCCCCTACCAAGCCCGGCCCCGCGGCGCCCGGAGCCCCCCATGGAGCGAGCGCGGGCTGCAGCTGCCTGAGTGCGGCCACCGCCGTCGCCGACGTCCCAACTCCGCGCCGGGCTCCTCCGCTTCTCCCCTCCTCGCGGGGCTGGGGAGAGGCCCCCGGCGAGCGCACCATGAAGTCCGTCCTGTTCAGCCGCTTCTTCATCCTCCTGCCCTGGATCCTCATCGTCATCATCATGCTCGACGTGGACACGCGCAGGCCCGCGCCCCCACTCACCCCGCGCCCCTACTTCTCGCCCTACGCCGCGGGCCGCGTGGGGACCCGCCTCCCGCTGGGCAGGGTCGGCCCCGGGCGCGGCTCGGAGAAGCGCAACGAGTCGCGACCCCCGCCTCGGCGCGAGCAGCTGCCCACGATCTATGCCATCACGCCCACCTACAGCCGCCCGGTGCAGAAAGCCGAGCTCACCCGACTGGCCAACACGTTCCGCCAGGTGGCGCAGCTGCACTGGATCCTGGTGGAGGACGCGGTGGCCCGGAGCGAGCTGGTGAGCCGCTTCCTGGCGCGGGCCGGGCTGCCCAGCACGCACCTGCACGTGCCGACGCCGCGCCGCTACAAGCGGCCCGGGCTGCCGCGCGCCACCGAGCAGCGCAACGCCGGCCTGGCCTGGCTGCGCCAGCGGCACCAGCACCAGCACCAGCACGCGCAGCCGGGCGTGCTCTTCTTCGCCGACGACGACAACACCTACAGCCTGGAGCTCTTTCAGGAGGTAGCGGCCGGCCCCTCCGAGCTGGGGAAGGGCTTGGGGGGTCGGGGGGGCGTTCGAAGCTGGGCGCGGAGCATCCCCGGGGTCCCTGGGGGTCCAGGCCGGGCGCGGAGCATCCCCGGGGTCCCTGGGGGTCCAGGCCGGGCGCGGAGCATCCCCGGGGTCCCTGGGGGTCCAGACTGGGCGCGGAGCATCCCCGGGGTCCCTTGGGGGTCCAGGCCGGGAGCGGAGCATCCCCGGGGTCCCTGGGGGTCCAGACTGGGCGCGGAGCATCCCCGGGGTCCCTGGGGGTCCAGGCCGGGAGCGGAGCATCCCCGGGGTCCCTGGGGGTCCAGGCCGGGAGCGGAGCATCCCCGGGATCCCTGGGGGTCCAGGCCGGGAGCGGAGCATCCCCAGGGTCCCTGGGGGTCCAGGCTGGGCGTGGAGCATCCCCCGGGGGCCAGCTGGGCTGCCGGGGCTCGCCCCCTTCCCCACTTTTTTTGAGTTCTCACTGGTCCGCGCACCTATAAGGGACGCCAGGTGGATGGAGCGAGCGTCGCGGGCAGCCCGCGGCCCCCGGCTGGCCACGGGAGTGGAGGGTGGGTGCGAGGACCGTTGCGACTCCAGCCGGGACGCCCGGGACTTTGCAGCCCACCTGGCCCCCGAGGGGGGGAAAAAAAAAAGCACGTGTGCGAGGCGCAGGAATGGTTTCCGGGAACAGAGCTCGCTCGGGGGGCCGGTCTGAGAATGGGACCCCAGGTGGGGAGGCACCCTGGAGCAAAGAGGCAAGATTTGGGAGAGACAGTGCACAGCGAGGGGCGGGCTGGGCGTTCCTCGGAAGCTTGTCAAGCGCACAGGTGTGGTTCGAGTCCAGAACCAGAGAGGGAGGAAGGCGGAGTCAGTTACAAAAGAGCAGCCCGAGAGAAATGCCACTTACTTTGTCCCAGTCCGCTGGCAAGGAACTGCTTATTAGTTAAAAAAAAAAAATCACGAGTTCTATTGGGATTTTTTTTTTTTTTTTTTTTTGCTACATCTTCTTGCACTCCACGAATTCCTACATCGACTGCAAATTGCCCTTTTTTTTCTTTTGGTAAATACTGGCAAAAGAATTAAGATCGTTACGTCCTGCGTCCTGCGGTTCCTTTTCGCAACCCGAGTTTGGGGGGGCGGCGGAGTGCGGGAGGGGAGGAGCCGAATTCCATTTCCAGGCCTGTCTAGCACCCAGATCCTTGCTGCGGCCGGGACCCAGGCCGGCCCCTGCTGCCTAGGGGGCGCTTCGCTCTCGGAAAGCCACAGGTTAATAATAGGTGCTATTTCGCAGACTAGTCTTGCAGTCTCTGTGTGTGCTCGGGTTCTGCAAGTGACAGCGTCACGTGGTTTTGTCAGTTTTCTTCTCCACAAATGTAACTGCGGGGGCTGAGGGAGGGGAGAGTAATTGGTTTCTTTGTCATCCAGTGAGATGGTTACCTTCCACCCCCCAAATTCCTTGACATCCCCATCCATGGCCAAAAAAACTGAACTTTTTATCCATTGGCTCTTATCCTAATATCTCAGTTTGGTTTTCATAACCACAAGACAAAGCTACTCTGTACCGTACCCGCTTAATGTCCCTGCCTCTGTGACTTTTCAAAATGCATGTCTTTTAAGTGCATTTGCCACCTTCATTTCCATTTATCCCCTGCTCCCTCTGAATGAAGAGATCAATAATTGCTCTCCATCTTATCTTTTCTTCTTCGGTCTTTCATGAGGCAGCTCTTTCTTGTCCTCTTCAGAGAAGTAAACAAGCTTGGCGTTGTATGGTTAGGTCTCTGTTCTAATCACATTTAGAGATATTGCCTGATGTTTAAAAGCTCTTGTTTTGATCCTGCTTACTTTTCCCTCAAAAAAGACCTCATTTTGGAATCTGAAGTAAAAAAAAAAACCCTTACATTTCAGTGCACCATAATTTAAAACCCCTCTGTGGTGTTTTTTTTTTTCATTTTCTACAGCTTTGACGTTGTCTATTCTGTAGATATGAGACAGAATAGACAATTCCTGTGTAAAGAAAATAATGCACATCATTACTAACCTTTCAGGAAGATGGACTGTGAAGGAAAGTGACTTTCAGTTTATTCCCAGCTTCTAGCCTGTTTGTGTGTGACATGAGGAGATGAGTTGGTGCAGGCAGCCAGTGGAGTGATGCAGAAGAGTCTTCCTTTGATACTTCCCCAACTGAAAGGAAGGTTTGTTGCTGGTGGCTGTGAAGCAGCAAGAGAAGAACACAGTCATTTTTTTCATTGTTGCATAGGAAAAGGCAGAGGAAAGATAAAAAAGGAGCGAACAAACAAAAACATGTGATACCTGTGAAAAAGAAACCAGAAGAAAAATCAGCAAAACTTTCAAGGTGTGAAAGTGTTTCAGTTATGAAATAATAAAAAATAATCTTAAGAGCATGTGCAAAGATTTTTTTTGGTGGAATGGTGCCAAATTGACAAAGTACACAACAGGATTTTTTTTTTTTTTAAAGCACAGTGTACATAATATGCTGAAAGTTTAAATTCTCTGGAGGTTATTCCCAGATAGAAATTTTACGACTAGTTCTTTTCTCTGGGTTGGAGCAATAGCACAGCGGGTAGGGCGTTTGCTTTGCACGCGGCAGACTCCTTGGACCCAGGTTTGATTCCTCCCCCCGTCTCGAGAGCCTGGCAAGCTACCAAGAGTATCTCGCCTGCATGGCAAAGCCTGGCAAGCTACCCGTGACATATTCGATATGCCAAACACAGTAATAAGTCTCAAAAACGGAGACGCTACTGGGCCCACTCGAGCAAATTGATGAACAAGAGGACAGTGACAGTGATGTGTTGTTTTTAACTTGGAAAGATAAGATGTATATAAATTCATATTCTAAAGATGTTTCTTATCCTCTATACCTTATAGCACAGCTGGTAGGGCGTTTGCCTTGCCCACAGCCAACATGGCCGACCTGAGTTCGATTCTTCCGCCCCTCTCGGAGAGCCCGGCAAGCTACTGAGAGTAACTTGCCTGCACGGCAGAGCCTGGCAAGCTACCCGTGATGTATTCAATATGCCAAACACAGTAACAAGTCTCATGATAGAGATGTTACTGGGCCCGCTCAAGCAAATCGATGAACAATGGGAGGACTGTGACCGTGATCCTGTGACTGCATGATGAAAATTGTTCTCATTCCTAAACCAGTGAAATACCTGTTTCAGAAATGAGTGGCTGTAGGCTCCAAATATTAATTATAAAATAATTAATATTTTAATTATTCTAAAAGTATTTTCGGGTTTGAAACAAAAAATAAAGTTAAGTTTGTCTCTAAAAGACTTTAGAATAAAGTTTCTTTTGGAATGTTCCAGAAATTTTCTTGTTTTTCCAAATTTCAGCTTCTAGTCTAATAAATTTAAAATAATGTAGGTATTTATTAAGTATCAACTATAGAAAAGATGCTGTCTAAGCAAAATTAGTGATTTTTTTAGGTCTCTCTGCAAGATGATTGTCTTAATCATCATTAAATCTTTGGCCATTTATTTTATACTTTCTTCAGTATTCATTTGTAATGCCTGTTCTAGGTTTAAAGTAGAAATGATCACATAGAAATAAGTTAGTTTACAATATCAGCACAGTGCCATAATAATAGCTAAGATTACTAGCTTTACATATTTATTCCAAGATAATTAGTTTTAAATATTCCATATATTTGCCTATTTATCACCTCAAATTAAACATTTGAGTTCTCAAATTATCCATTACCGGAAAAATCATTTATTTCATGTTTGAAATTATCCTGGCAAACATTTGAAATCACTACTTTCTCAGAATTTCTAGGACAGCTAGAAAAAGCTAGTGGGATTCAACTCTAAATAGTAAGTAACTACCACTTACAAGTAAATAAGACAGAACACTTGGTGACCATTCTAGAATACCTTCATCTTTTAGAAACTCAAAACTTTGACATCTCTTAGAAAATAAAGAGAGTTAGATGGTTATTTTCAAGGCTTGAAGATAATAATCATAAAACTTTAGAGTTAGAATTAAGAACATTTAGAGTGAGGGCTGGAGGTCACTTGTCAGGGAACCTTAGTATTTACATTTCTATCTTATGAAAATGTTACAGTAAGCAAGATTCCCTCTTTATTGCCATTAAGAATAACAAACAAAATCAATCACAAATAGTTTCTGTTATACATGAAATGTCTATTTGCCCTCAAAACTCATCTATTGAAATCTAATCTGCAGTGTGGTGGTACATTCCTTATGTTGAGGTGGTGGTAACTTTGGACAAATAGACAGGGCCCATGAAAATTTAAAAATTAAAAATATCAGAAAAATTCTTTAGTTTAAGTTGTCCATTTAAACCTTTATTTAATATTTGATTAATAAACATATGTTGTTTCCTCTATGCATTAAATACTGGTCTAGGTGGTAGAGGAATAGTGTTATGTAGATGTTTTTGTTTCTATTTCAGGAACTTAGTGGAGTAGGGAAAAGAAAGTAATTCTAGAGGTAGGCTATGTTTAGACACGACTGAAAAAGTCAGAGCAACCCTCCCAAGAAAGAGGAGCTCAGCCCTAAATCTTGAAGTATAGAGAGGAGCAGAATCTTAAATGAAAGAAACACTGTGCAAAGATCTGAGACAAAATGAAGAGTTTCTGTGAATCAGTGCAAAAAACTTAGGATCTGAAAAAAGAAAAACAGCAATAACAATAAGGAAACAATATAATAAGGGATAAAAATGAAAAAAAAATGATTGGTAAAAGAAATTTGTTTGTCAGAATGGAGTCTGGACTTAATCTTGCAGATAATGGCAAGACATTAAAGGTACTCTATTTTTCTAATAATTTAAAAAATGATTTTACTAATAATTGAAAAAGACTAAGGGTTTTTAAAAGAATATATGTCTTTTTATCCTTCCCTGATTTTCAGTGGCCTGCAGTGGAGGGAGTCCTTAGGGTATCATTTTAATACCCTTCAGGGTCTCACTGACCTTCTCTTTGACTCTGAAATGCTTCCACTTGAAAATGCCATTAGGGTCCTTGCCAGTGGTGGCAAAGTGAAACAATATGGCAAATGTAATCCCTGAAGTGAATAAATTATGAAATGTAACATAGTCTCCAATTGTTTGGTTTGACGGTTCATGCATTTATATTAGCTGTACATTTGCTATACTTGGACTTTAATCTGTTCAGTCAGCTGGTGTTATACAGCTGAAGAGGGCTGAGAAAACATGAAATATAGAGCTATTGAGGGTGGATAAAAACTTGAATAAATGGGGACGAGTCCAATTGTGTTGGCCAAATTGAGTTTCTGCTGGCAAAATGAGTATTAAAAATTATTTGTTAAACTGACCTAAGAGATAGTTGGAGAACACTATGAAATTTTTGTGTGACTGTTTTATAAGACTTAAACATCAAATGCCATTTTTCTGAATGTACAAGACTTTGAAATGATGTTAATATTGTGCATTATAAAATACTTGGATTGATTGAGATTTTGAAATGTCTCCTCTCTTGGGACTTTAGCAGATTTACTTGGTGTTTATGTTTAAGATAAAATATTGCATGATTTATTTCTTACCCCATTCTCCTTTCATTAAACTTCTTAGGAATGCATGTAATTGATAATCACAGAGATTTTTGCTCTGAGTTAAAGCACCTAAATTTAATTAGGCTGAAGAAATTTATCTTTTTTAAAAACTTAAACTATTGGCAAAATAATTCCATATTTTCTTCAAAGATGGGCATAGGAGGAATCAGAGACTACAATGCCTAAGGTATTGTCTTGCCTGCCATCTACCCGGGCTTTATACCTGGTTCCTCTGAGCACTACCAGGGATGAGTTCTTGAGCACCAATCTGGGAGTAAGCCCAGAGCACAAACCAAAATCAATGATAGTAATAATAATAATAATAAGAAGAAGAAGAAGAAGAAGAAGAAGAAGATGAAGAAGAAAAGAAGAAGAGAAGACTAAGAAGAGAAAGAAGAAGAGATGAAGAAGAAGAAGGAGGAGGAGGAGGAGATGGAAGAAGTAGAGAAGGAGATGGAGGAGGAGGAGAAGAGTTGGATAATAAGAATAGATGATCAATAAGATATATGAATATATAAAATATAGACTAACATATAAACATAGATATTACATAATACATGTAATATCATAGCATCGTAGCACTGTTGTCCTGTTGTTCATCGATCTGCTTGAGTGGGCACCAGTAACGTCTCCATTATGAGACTTGTTACTATTTTTTGGCATATCGAATATGCCACGGGAAGCTTGCCAGACTCTGCCACGTGGGCGGGATGTTCTTGGTAACTTGCTGGGCTCTCCAAGAGGAATGGAGGAATAAAACCTGGTTGGCCGTGCACAAGGCAAACATCCTACTAGCTGTGCTATCGCTCCAGCCACGTAATATCATATCATTTAAATTTTTTCTAGTAATGAAACAATTTTCTAATGTGTTAAAAATTGTTTCATGAGGAGTCAATGATCAAATAAGTATGGTAGTTTGGCAACGTTGATAATTACTTTACACATTTACTTCTCACCCCCACTTTTTTTTGAACCTCTGAATTTTATTCTATATTTCCTTCT
>JAOXYA010000037.1:24645284-24655296 GCA_028565675.1 Sorex palustris
ATCGAGCTACTGCGCATGCGCAGAGAAAGAGACCCAGGCCCTGGTGGCGGGCTGTACCTGCTGTGCTGCTGCTGATTTAAAGGAGGAGAGGGGTCACTTCAGTTTTGTTGCCGAGCCGTGTGGCTCAGTTCCCGTCCCGCGCAGATCAGAGATAAAATCCGGCTGTCCTATAAGATCGAGGTACTGCGCATGCCCAGAATGAGAGACCCAGGCCGTGGAGGAGGGATGTACCTGCTGCTGTGCTGATTGAAAGGAGGAGAGGGGTCGTTTCAGTTTTGTTGCCGAGCCGTGTGGCTTAGTTCCCGTCCCGCCAAGTTCAGGGGTAAAATCCGTTTGACCTATGAGATCGAGCTACTGTGCATGCGCAGAGAAAGAGACTTAGGCCCTGGCGGCGTGCTGTACCTGCTGTGCTTCTGCTGACTGAAAGGAGGAGATGGGTCGCTTCAGTTTTGTTGCCGAGCGGTGTGGCTCAGTTCCTGTCCCGCGCAGATCAGGGGTAAATCCGGCTGTTCTATGAGCTCCAGCTACAGCGCATGCGCAGAGAAAGACAGCCAGGCCCTGGCAGCGGGCTGTACCTGCTGCTGTGCTGATTGAAAGGAGGACCTGGGAATATATCCCGGGGATGTAAAAAAGCATAGTAGAAATGACATCTGCACTTGTATCTTTATTGCAGCACAGTTTAAAATAGCCAGAATTTGGAAACAACCTGAGTGCTGAAGAACAAACGACTGGTTAAAGATGTTAAGGTACATCTACACAATGGAATACTATGCAGCTGTTAGAAAAGACGAAGTCAAAGAAAGAAAAGATGAAGTCATGAAATTTGCTTATAAGTGGATGGACATAGAGAATATCATGGTGAGTGAAGTGAATCAAAAGGAGAGGGACAAACATAGAATGATTGGACTCATTTGTGGAATATAAAAAAAAAACTATACTATGAGACCAATACTATGGGAGCACAAAATGAGGCCCCCGTAACCATGCCACCAGACTTCGTGCCAGAACGAAGAACACCCCAGAGGGGAGTGGATAAGAGCCCTCCCAGTCCCATGGGACCCAGCCCAACAGTGACCCCGCCACCACGCTCCAGGGCACTTTCCACACGCTCAGGCCCAGCCTCATGCATGAGTGAACATATTCCTGGACTGTGAAAGTGGCCATGAGACACATCATAAGACAGTTCCTATCCACTTTACATAATTACCACACCATATTTGATGGCGTTTAAACAGTTGGCAACAAATCATAGAGAGAAAAAAAAAAATATATATATATATATAAGCCCGACAAGCTACCGAGAGTATCCCACCCGCACGACAGAGCCTGGCAAGCTAGCCATGGTGTATTCAATATGCCAAAAACAGTAACAATAATGGGTATCATTCCCCTGACCCTGAAAGAGCCTCCAATACATTGGGAAAGATGAGTAAGGAGAGGCTGCTAAAATCTCAGGGCTGAGATGAATGGAGATGTTACTGGCACCCACTTGAATAACTTGATGAACAACGGGATGACAGTAATACAGTGATAGTGTTTTTCTCTTTCCTTTATGTCATTTGCATGGTTTAGGAATGGCCTTTTTGTATAGACACAGAAAGACAGTTCATGCTATGCTTTGTAACTTGGGAGTTAATTGACTCCAAAATAATATTTACTCTTGGGCATCCATATTTACTTGACTTAAGCCTCAGTTACCCTTAGTTCCTAGTACTCCAAAAGCCAAGTCCTGACGAAGGGACTGAATGAACCCAGGGCATGCTGTAAGCTACCCTGGCATCAAAAGAGGACAACTTAAGCACCTTAAGTATAATAAGTTAAGACCATGTCCATGGGACAAACTCTGTCATAACCCAAAAAGAAGTAACTGAATAAGGACCCTGCTGGGGTTAGGAAAGACTAATCTGGCCTTAGGACAGTAGTCTGGGATATATAGCAAGGTGTCCGCAGGAAAACCCAACCTTTAAGTTTAAGAGATCTTTTATTGTGTTCATACAAAATGACTAGAAATATTATAAGAAGTAAATTTACTATGATTGTTTAAATGGATTACTCTCTGAGGAAAAGAGAAAGCAATACACCTTAGATGGAATCCCGCCCTTGAAGCAATCTCCTAGTAATCTAGAGTGCTGAACCCTCCGATGAGATCTTGTCCTTGAGTTAATCTCGTAGGCCTTCCCCTGAAGAAGTGGCTTTACATCTGTTTGTTGTTATGACGATGTTCAACCCCACCTATGTGTACCTCCACCCTTCATGATTTCTATATAACTATGCTGTAAGGGGAAAAGGGTGACTAGAAGATGAGGACTAGGACTAAGATAAGAGCTATGATGACTAGAAAGTAGAGGACTTTGAGGTCTATGTGAAGACGAGGATGATGGAACTATGATGATTGAGACTATGACCAAATCTATGACAATTGTTCTGTAAGGGGAGAGATCAGACTCTGCTGGAAGGAGAGAGAAATAAACTGACCACTGACCAGCCCCAGTCCATGTTTCTCCATTCCCCTAGTCCTTTGTCCATCCATCCGTCCGTCCGTCGCTATGAACCGATGAACGGGCCAGGGGAACAGTTCTCGGCCACAAAAGACTCGATTTCCCATGCATGCCCAGGCCTTTCTTTGAAACTCACAATAACGGATAGCTACCAAAATCTGACTGAGACCATACAGTATATAATGGAATATTACCCTACTATGGAACCAGACAATAAAATGGATGCCTTAAAAAAACAACATTAGCTGAAAAGAGTAATATTCAGAATTACCCTTCCAAATATTATAGCAATTTTATGAAGATAAAATTGAGTTGCCTGAGGTGAATAGAATTTGAGTACTACATACATATAAAAAAAAACTACATGTCTGTATTAGGCTCCTCTGGGTGCTGTAACAAACTACTGCAAACGTGCTGGCCTAAAATAATACATTATCATTCTCTCATATTTCAGGGGTCAGACGTCTGAAACGAGTTTCACTACACTCAAATGGAGGCGTTGGCAGGACTATGCTTTCTCTGGAGGCCCCAAAAAAGAATTACTCTCTTGTTGCTTCCAGCTTCTGGGTTTGCCAATTTTCCTTGGCCCCCTTTCTCCCCCGACTGCCTCTGTGGTCTCTGCCTTTTCCTCTTCAGCAGTCAGATCTCCCTCCACCTCCGAAAGGACATTTAGGACAATAGAAGGGCCTATCTGGATAACCCAAGATCACACCCTTTTCCCTGACCCCATCTCAATATCCTTCACCTCTGCAAAATCTTTGCTGTGTAAATCCACACCAGGAACCACACACCAGGGTTCTATTGCTCAGGGCCATTCTACACATTTTCCTTAGGATGATATATGCTAAGTTCAGGATCAGCATCTTGTGATGCTGGAACAAGCTTGTACCATCTTACAAAAGCTGGTTCTGCATGCCTGTCTTGGTCCTCTGCTCACTTATTTCATACTGATTTCCCCCAGCAGCATTATGTGGAAGGAGCCCAGGGAGAATCCCAGTTGGACACAGGGTACCGCCCAGCACCCAGAGTTCCCAAATTCAGGAGGGCCACCAGATCCAGGTTCTGACAAGACTAGATATACTTAGTCACTTAGTGTGGGAAGTGGGGCTTGGGGGAGTTTCTGCAGACTTTGTGGATCTGGGCCCACTGCTACTCTAAGGCACTAGAGAGAGGGCGGGGGGCTTCACTTACACTGGCCTTCAAGCTCATGCTCAGCCTGGCACTGGAGAGAGGAACCTTCCTCGCCAGGACACCATGGGTGACAAGGTAGGGGTCCTATATGGTTATGCAGTTGTATGTATAATGTCTGGGTGGCTGGGGAAGATCCCAGTGGCTCTCCCTTTTGCCACCCAGGTTCAGTGGTCTCAGGCCACTCTCGCACCCAGGCAGCCCAGGTCATGGGCAGACAGAGGAGGAAACGAGGGCCAAGCCCTTTGGTGATCAGTTGTCATTTATTCCATTCTCCCCACATGCCTGTTCCAGTCTCTCTGAGCCCCACCCCCCATTCTAATCTCACACTACCCCTCATTCCCATCTCCTTCGGTCTCTCCCGCTCATCTCTCCGTGCTCCATCTCACAGCCTGGGCTCTCTCTCTCCATGTGCCTGCTCCAGTATTCTTCTTCTACATTCTTCTCCCTCTGTCCCCCTTGTTAGTCTCTCTCCACGCTCCATCTTGCTGCCCTGCTCTCTTATCTCTCTGCCTCTCTCCAGCTCCTCAGCACAGGGGTTTGACGCTACACCAGTTCAGTAGCAAATCAACATAAGAAAGCCCTTTCTTTGCTCAAGGGCAAAATACCATTCAAGGTGTTTTTCTTCTTTCTTCAGTCCAATAACTAAACATCTAAATTAACATCTTAATATTAATAATTTTGTATGACATAGTTAGAGATCACTGTCACTGTCACTGTCCTCCTGTTGTTCATTGATTTGCTCTAGCAGGCCCAGTAACATTGTGAGACTTGTTATTGTGTTTGGCATACTGAATACATCACGGGTAGCTTGCCAGTCTTTGCTGTGCAGGCAAGATACTCTTGGTAGCTTGCAAGGCTCTCCAGAGGGGCAGAAGAATCAAACTTGGGTCGGCTGTGTCGGCTGCATACAAGGCAAACATCCTACCCGCTCGTGCTATCACTCCAGCCCGAAAATCAAAGTCTCAAAAATCAAAGTCTCTTTTGTTTATTGGTTTTCATCTCGAGTAAATTTCTGGCACTTAACATTTTTAACTTATGTTTTGTATTTCCTTTAACTCACTTTTAGGCATAATTAGGGAAATAAAGAACTGTGAATATGTACTAATAAGGAAAGTGAGAATATTTAGAAAATATGTTTTCATAGTGCTTTAGCATCAAGATACATTTATAACTGTGCTTACAGTAAAAGGTTTAAATCCTGCACATTGAATGATACACATGAAAATATACACTAAATTTTACAAAAGGTGATGTTGAAATAGGCACTTTTTCCAGCATTTAAACTCTGGAAGTTAATTTTTTCTGGCAAGGAAATAGCTCAGTGGTAGAAGCACATGCCTTGCAGTGCGTGGTTTTGATTCTTGGTATCACAAAGTATTTTTAAATTAATGAAGTGAAGGATATGAAAGACTCAAGAAATTTTGTTCCATCCCACATTAGAACACTGTAATTATTGTATTTTTTTAAAAAGCAGAGACAAGTGTATTAAATTACCGAATCTTGTGATAAACCTATAGACGTAGCAGGAACATATGCATGATAAATTTTATCAATATAAAGTAAAAAACAGGACTCATGTTAAATGTTCAAGTAAAGTATATACGAAGAATTTATTTGCAGATTTTGTATAACTTTGTAATCAGCCTATTGATAATTAAGAAGATTAAATTATACAGTTAGTGGTTTGTCTAATGATGCAGTTATATTGCTTTGTTAGGGACTAACAGGACCTGATGGAGCCCCTGGCTCAGTTGGACCAAGAGGACAGAAAGTAAGTTGTTCACCTGCTACTAATTGCTGGTAATTAAATGCTGAAGTGTATTTTCGTTGTAGTGTTTGCAAATCTATTAATACGCTAAATTGAGAAGCAGCTGAAATATACTTGCTCAGCTAAAATCATGCTTTAATCAAATTGAGTGAAATTAAAAATTAAAATAGAGTTTTAGTGATTTCAATGTTGATGCAGTTTGCATATTTACATATTCATTCTGCTAAAAGCTAAGTACAATGAAGCTATTTTTATTTTCAGGGAGAACCTGGTATACCCGGATCTCGTGGATTTCCAGTAAGTAAATGTCAAATGATGGAAATTCAAAACCTCTCATCTTTAAGTAAAATTCTGTAGCTGGAATTATTTTTTAAACACAGATTTTGACACAATTCTTAGGACAAAATTTTAAAAACATTTTAAAAATCACACAGGACTTTATGAATTACCTAGTAAGATAAGTCTTTTGACTGTCAAACAAAAAAACACTGTCCTCCCGTTGTTCATCAGTTTGCTTGAGCGGGCCCAGTAGTCATTTTGAGACTTGTTGTTACTGTGTTTGGCATATTGAACACGTCTTGGGTAGCTTGCCAGGCTTTGCCGTGCGAGCATGCTACTCTCGGTAGCTTGCTGGGCTCTCCGAGAGGGGCAGAGGAATCGAACCCAGCTTGGCCAGGCTGGCTGTGCGCAAGGCAAATGCCCTACCGCTGTGCTATAGCTCTGTGAATAGAAAAATTTTAGAGAAATTTGAGTGTACATCATGAAATACAGATGCTCGTTTGCTGGCTGTGTTTCCTGAGACAAACCTCTTTTCACCCCCTTTTCACCCTGTTTTGTTGCTGTTTGTTTTACTTTTGGGCCACACGTGGCTGTGCTCAGAGATTAGCCCTTACTCTATGCTCAGTCTGTGCTCAGGGGTGACTCCTATTGGTGCTCTGAAGGTTACATGTGAGGCAATACATGTCTTATCCTCTGTACTATCTCTCTGGCCCTCCTCCCTCTGCTCTTATTGATGGAAAATATTTCTGTGTAACGAGAGCAGATCTAAGCATTAAATAGCAATAGAGTCCTACCACGTAACTGCACAACTGGTTTTTAATCTCTAATAAAATAATAACCATCTAATATTATTACTTAGATGCTTTTTTCCTACATGGCACAAGAAGGCAGGTTTGTGTTTTTTTTCTCCTCAGATTCTTGGCTGCTTTTTCTTTGTGTATTGATTTTTAATCTTCTTTTGTTCTTGTCATTAATCTATATTTTCCCTCCATGTTCTCTATGTATACTATTTTTCTTGTCATGTTTCAGCCTCTGTCAACTTTTCATTATAATCCTATTTTCAGGAGTGAATAGCTAGCTGGCCTTTCTACCATATTTTTCAACTCAGCTCAATAGTTTATAGATATGCCTCTTTAAAAATTTAGTGAAATTTATCAAACATCTAGGTCTCTGATAACAAAATAACTTATTGATTACTTCACCATTTTCAGGCATATCCCTTCTTTCCCAAATCGATCTATATATTAAACTGTTAAAATTAAAGTAATTTTTCAAAGGATGTCTTGAAAAAGCTCCAGTTATTATTGAGATATACTGCTCAAGTAAAATTCTTGCTTGCTTTAACTGCCTAAAGATTAGAAATTATACTATAATTATCGGGAGTTATACAGCGACTCTTCTGGATGCTTCAGATAGAATACTTTAGAAAGTCTGCACTAAAAAGCTAGTATGAATAGAGCATCACCGATAACTGTGAATAAAAGCTATTTAAGCCCTCATGGGAGAGAAAACAAAAAGAGAAATCCTGAGAGGGAGGTGAGTGAACCTGGAAAGCAAAGTGAGAAAAGGAATTCCAGGCAGCCGATGTTCAGCCTTATGATGCTCAACGAGCATATTGTTAGGGTTAATTATATTCTTGATTCTGTGCTAGTTGTTGAGGTTAGGAGTAAAATGTGGTCGCAATTTTTTAATTATATAAGTTGTTGCTAAACTAAACTTAGAATGTAAAAGAGAGGGAGACAGAATGACAAGCTTTAATGCCACATTCAGCATAGTGAATTAAGATCTCTTTGTTTAGGGGCTGGAGTGATAGCAGAGTGGGGAGGGGGTTTGCCTTGCATGTGGCCCACCCGGGTTTGATTCCCAGCATTCTCTATAGTCCCCTGAGTACCACCAGGAGTAATTCCTGAGCGTAGAGCCAGGAGTAAGCCCTGAGCACCGCCGGGTGTGACCAAAAAAAGATCCCTTTGTTTAGGCTATTTCAGGAGAACACCATTTTGTTTTCAGTATTCGTTAGATTTAACTTCAGAATATGACCTGTCCAAGGGGATGTGTTGCTGACCCTTTTACTCTCCTGTCTCTATATGTGGAATGTTTATTCCGGGAACTTGCAAACATCACATTTTGAATTGTGAAGCAGTGTGTTCTGTACTGCTTTTGATGCAGGTATCTCTAAGGGACAGAAAAATTAAAAAAAAAAAGAATTCAAACTGCCAGTTGTGGTGTGACTCTTTGTCAGGAATATTAAGTTCTCCTAAAGACAAAAATGAATGATATTATTTTGGTTTTCATGAAGCAAAATGTTTGAGGATTCGGGAGATAGCACTAACGGTTGCAGAACATGACGTTTGGCAGGAGCTAGGACCTGGCTATTTCTAGCACCACTTGTTCCTCACCTCCCATTGCTGCCTTTGTGGCTCGGCACTGCACCCTCTGCTCCACTGTCAGACCTAGTATCAGAGCAGCCCTGTGTCCCCTGAACACTGCTTAGGCTTGCACGCACCTTTCCAAAGAGTTGAAAAAACTACTAATGGTGAGTTTAGACTAAAAAGAACTTTTTTTTTTTTTCTTTTTGGGTCATACCCAGCGATGCACAGGGGTTACTCCTGGCTTCCTGGTTCTGCACTCAGGAGTTACTCCTGGCGGTGCTCGGGACCATATGGGATGCTGGGAATCGAACCCAGTTTGTCCACGTGCAAGGCAAACACCTTACCTGCTGTGCTATCTCTCCAGCCCCAAAAGGAACTTTTATGAGAGGAACATTTGCAAAACTGAAATCAGTTTCTGGTTCTTTCAGGATTAAAGACATCTTTGTTTGGCTTCCTCCAGTGCTTTCTTTATTCTGAACATTGCTATATGATTTTTCTAATGAAGTTCAGTTTATTTTAAGCTGAGGTTTGTGTGTGTGTGTGTGTGTCTTAATTTATACTATATGGTAATCACATACCATAATAATTCTTTTCTTATTTTAGGGGCGTGGTTTACCTGGGCCTCCTGTAAGTATCATCTCAGTTTATTTTCACAAAACCTGTAAACATGATCTATTTTTTTTGATCCTACCCTTTCTCTCCAACAACTCTCAATGTTAGTTTATGATACAAATACAGTGGTGTGTATGGTATCCTACCTACATGGTTTTAGGGCGCTTCTATGAAAGGACCCTTATATCGCTAAATAATTAATTTAAGAAATTTCCATTCCATTTAAAGTAATTGCAACATAGTCAAATAATTCTATTGTCTATAGGATAACTATAGTATAGTATACAATATGTATAGTATAGCATAGTATGGACTGTAGCCTATAGTGCTATAGTCTCTTTTTTTAAAACCAAAGCTAGCACAAATGATAATTCTAAGTTGGTTCCTCATTTTATTTGATAGAATTTGTGACATATTTCAAAACCATCTGTAAATAACCATCTCTTTTTTTTCTTGATGCCTTTAGGGTCCTCCTGGGGCAGCAGGACTCCCTGGAGAGTTGGGTCGTGTAGGACCAATCGTGAGTACTGTAGATCATTTTTATAGTCGTTTGATGATTTAACATAAGGTGTTATAGGTAGAACAAATTACATTATCTTATGCCCCTTCAAACAAAGAAATGGCAGACAACTAGAATGAACTGAGGTTCATTATATTGGTGGGGACAAGGGATAGTAATACTGCCCTCATTTTTAAAAAAGAAAATTATGAACTAAAAATGATAAGAAGTTTTTAGCTAAACTTTTCTTCCTAATTTCCAGAGTAGGTGAGGAACAGGAATCTCACCTTCATTTTACAGATTCTCATCCAGGACTAGGATCCAGTAACTTTTACATCAGACTTCCGGAAATGAAAAGGAAACAGCTTAGAATTATAGTCATGTATTTTTATAATTAAACCTATAAAATATAACATTTGGCAACAGAGAGCTGAACTTTAGAGAAGAAATGCCTGGTAAATGTTTGATGTTAATATTTAGCTATTTAAATATGTTAAGGTGATGGCATTGCATAAAGATAAATAACTGTAAACTTATTAAGAGGAGCTATATATTATAGACTATTCTTGTTTATATGTGCTTTCTATTTGGTAAATATATTGGACACATAAATGTGAAATAATTGTGAAGTTAAATTAATCACAAGATGCTTAAATATTAAGAATATGCCAAAATATTACGAAGGAAAACACAAATCAGAATTATTTTTTTTTAACAATTACAAAGCTTTCTTGTTTGAGTTTCAGTCATACAATGATCAAACATCCATCCCTCCACCAGTGCACATTCTCCACCA
>JAOXYA010000037.1:24657473-24671942 GCA_028565675.1 Sorex palustris
TCGAGCGGGCCCAGTAACGTCTCCATTGGAGACTTTGTTGTTACTGTGCCTGGCATATCGAATACTCTCGGTAGCTTCTAGAACTTTATCTCTTCACTGTTCTTTCATGACATGATGTTTAATGCCTTGTACTGTTCTACTACTCTGGAATACTCTTTTTCTCCTTACATTTATTGCCTTCCCCAATATTTAAGTATTTAGACTCATCCTCAATCTTACTTGCTTATAGGAGAGCCTACCCACCTGTGGTTATAAGTCCCAACCCTGAGCTCTTAACACATCACCGAGATGGAGAGGTAGAGACTGTCTCTGGGCACTCTATGGCCACCTCAAGATGCAAGAAACATCTTTATGCCTATAATCTTTGACAGAAATGGTTTAAGATTGAGAAAAATACAAATAAAAACTTGGATAAATATGGGAATAGAAACCTTATTTCACTCTCTAGTAATAGGTAATATTTGAGAGTAAAAATTCAAGATCTAAATTTAAAAAGTGAACAAACACTGTAATGGCCAAGATAAGTTAATTTCATTTAAATATGGATGTTTAGCATCAATTCACTTTATTACCTCCCATACTATCCCAGTCTTCTCTGACATTATCCAGGTGATACTACTGTGTTATATTTTCCCATCTCTAGGGGGAAATGAGAAAGACTTCTTTTCTTTTTCGTGGGGGTGGGGAGGCTAGGTGGGAGACCCAACCAGCAGTGCCAACCAGCAGTGCTTGGGGCCTACAACTGGTTCTGCACTCAGGGATTAGTCCTGGTAGAGCTCAAGGGTCCATTTGGGGTGCCAGGGATTACATCTGGTGCATGCAAGGCAAGTACCCTACCCAAGTATATCTTCAGTCCCAGTGTTCTCATTTTCTGCCATGAGATTAGCAAAGACAGACTTGATAAGTAAGTGAAGTCTATATCTGGTTTCTACATCAAAATATGTAACTGAGGGATGGTTTCCCAAAGGCCTGGGGCCCATATCCACTCCTGACTCTTGATTGCTTCATTAAAAAAGTCCTGTTTTTGGCTCCAGCAATTTTTCAAACTCTAGCAATATTGCCAGCAAGAGATTGTACTTTGATTTTGTCTCCATTGTTTTCTGACAGTTCTTAAGAGCATTTCTAAATTCATTTGACTTCTCTTTTGAATCGTTTTAAAAATTGTTACAGGTTTGGGCTGGAGAGTGTCTCAGAAATGGAACACATACCTTGCATATCTGAGGGCTCTGGGTCTGATTCCAGCCATGCAATGCAAAAGAAAATAATTTTTTATATAGTTTTACACACTAGATTCCTGACAATTCTGAACTTTCTGTAGCAAATCCTTACCTCTCCTTTGACTCCGTCTTTCAGGAAGTCTGTTAAGCCAGAATTTCATCATAGAAGCAACTTTGACAAGTAACTTAGATGAATTTTTTTTTTTTTTGCATAAAGAGAAATTGGAAAAAGCCCATGTGCTGATCATTTTTTAGATATGTCTGGTGAAAGCCTTCCTTCATCACTTTTTCTTCACTTAGAAGACTTGAATGTTTGAAAGAGTTAGGCCTTTCTAGATAAATGTTGCATATGAAAAAAAAGCAAATTAGGTTGCCTTATGAACATTCATATCTTGAACATTAGCATTCCCTTGCTGCTTCTTGTTCTTTTATCTTCTCATTGTTATTCTATAAACAACAGCACACTGTACTACTATGTCAAATTTCAAGAGAGGTAGTTTAACAAAAAGTGAATCAATTTAGTGTCTCTTTTAAAGTCATTATTGTATATAATTATTAAAAAATGCTTTTAGAGATTATGCTGTAAAAAATCTAAGTGATTTTTTTTGCTAAGGAAGCAGTTTATTATTTATGTTTTTAAGCATTTATATTTTTAACTCCCGTAAAACATACATTATTAAATTATTTTGTTCCAGATTTTAAATGCATGAACTTAAATGAATCATTCTGCACATTTTAAATGTATTATTTAATTTATGTTAAATACATTTCACCCTTAAATGTTCCAAAAAATATTATGGCAACAAGATAATTTTCTCAAGACATTGTACATTATACATCCTATGTATGTATGTATGATGTATGTATGTATGATGTATGTATGACATTATACATCCTATGTGAATTCATGAGTTCTTTGTGATGAAAAAAAGTTAACAAGCTTTATTAAAAAAGTAACAAGCAGTTTGTTTAAACTGTTAGCAAGTGGCTTAAAGCATGAAGACTATGATTTCAAAATATATTATTCCAGTTGATATTTTGAATTCATTCTTATGCAAAAAAGAAACTTTTTAAAAGTTTACTTGAACAGACAAGTTAAGACCTTGGTGAATTGGTGGAGGACATTATGTGTCTTTAGCTTGATGGTTTATAATCTCAGAATGAACACTTCTTAGCAGATCAAAATGTAATAAATCTCCGAACTCCTGTATAGAGCGTGGATTCATGTTAAACAGAAGCATTCCTTGTCTCGAGCCCTGGTTTAACAGTGTGCTGTTTTGTTTCAGGTGGGAAACCCAGGAGAGCCTGGCCTGCGGGGGCCTGAAGGTGTTCGGGGCCTTCCTGGCGTGGAAGGACTCCGGGGACCGCCTGGACCTCGAGGCGTGCAGGGAGAACAGGGTGCTACTGGCCTTCCTGGCATCCAGGGTCCTCCAGTGAGTTTGGACAGTGCGCTCTCTCTGGAATCTTCATCCCACAACACCAGAGCTAGCAGGGGGTAGGATGTGGTGGGGGCAGGTGCCGACGGCAACCTCAGCTTCTCAATAGTGTGTGCCACACAGTCTTTTGGAAAGTCACTTGGTTCCTTGCCCAGTCTGTTCATTTGCCGGTTCACAAAGGCCTCTTTATGGTATAAATTCGCTTTTTCTTTTTCATCTCAGGGTCGAGCACCGACAGATCAGCACATTAAGCAGGTTTGCCTGAGAGTCATGCAAGGTAAATAAATCATAAGGGCTGGACTCAGTCTGCTTCAAAGTTGGAAGGTTTTGAGTAATAATAACAATAGCAACTCTGTTATAGCCAATTCTGCTGCTACTATCTACAAGAAAGCATAGGCTGAGAGAGAAACATTTGCTTTCTCTTTTCTGAGTTAGCCTCGTTCCTCTTACTCCATAGGGTTCATTTCCAAGAAAGTTTCGTTCCAAGTGCTCTCTCTGTCTCTCTTTTTGTCTCTCTCTCTGTCTCTGCCTCTGTCTCTGTCTCTCTATCTCTCTCTCTGCTCCCCTCTCATGCATACACACACACACACACACACACACACACACACACACACACACACTTTTTTCCCTCTTGGATATCTCAAGCTTTTCTTCCTCCTCTTACCCTCTTAACACTGCCACTTAGTGTATACCAAGCACTGATCTAGGCTCCCACTATAGATTACATATTAAGTGATAGACAATATGCCTATAAGAGTCATGGGATATCATGTACCACAAGGGGGAAAATTAGTAGTATTTACCAAAACTATGTATTTTTCCATTTTTTGTTCTTTTTCTTCTTTTTATTATTATTATTCTTTTTTATTATTATTTTGGTTTTTGGTTTTGTGAGTCGCACCTGGTGATGCTCAGGGGTTACTTCTGACTCTGCACTCAGGAATTACCCTTGATGATGCTCTGGGGACAATATGGGATGCTGGGGATCGAACCAGGTTAGTCATGGGCAATGCCCTACCTGCAGTATTACTACTCCAGTCCCTCCTGTAATTTTATCGGTAGTTCTACAATTGTTATTTGTCATCACTGTTTCAGAATTGTCTCTATTTAAAATTACTCCGAAAATGAAGCTGTAAAGAAATACATGATACCCTGTAATGTTGGGCCTTCTGACAAATAATTATCTTATTCTTGTTGGAACCAACTCTATTATGAACAAATTCACTTGAAAGCTAATCTTGTAGACATTTTGTCCTGAAAGATATTTGAACTTTAAGCATACATATTTAGAAAAATTAATGTTCCTATGCTAATTCCTACTTACCTAAGGCAAATGTATACTTGCATTTAAACAGGTTTACAATGTTAGTTTGAAATCTGTTTTAAATTCATATCTTTCTTCACACCCTGTGACATTAAAAAAATTACATTTGAACATTTCCCTTAGAGTATTTTAATAGGAAATTTTTCTTTATCTCCATAGTATTGGTGGATGTTTCTTAATCAATTAAATGTTTTAGAAAATATCCACAGGTATTTATTTTTAAGACAGACTCTGATCGTTCTCAGGAAGCAGAATATTTTTAATGTCTGCTATTACAAGCTTTAAAAGAAATTTCAAGAGGAAGAATTTATAAGAAGTCATGAATTCTCAGGATATTTCAGCTTGCTTAATATCTTCAAAGTAAAATGGAAAGCTAGTTCTCAAGTGACATCTCAAAAATAATTCTGGATATTGTCCTTGGATTTAAAAAGCTTCTGGACTGACTTCTCTATTGTGAAGAAGCTCATTTTCTTCCTATCCTAAGTTTCCAGACACCCGGCTAGGATTCAGGCAATACACTCATCTTTTTAGGACACCATTCACCCTAAAGCCCCGTAGTTAAAGGGGTTTTTTGGTTTTGGTTTGATCCTTCTCCCTTTGTCTAAAAATTGGCAGGGCCAAATATATCTAGGGAGAGTGGAATAAAACAGCAGTTTTTGCTGGCAAAAAAAAAAGAAGAAGAAGAAAAATAAAAAAAGAACTTGTGATTGGGGGTGGGAGGTGTGTATGTGGGGGGCCGGGGGGAGATCCGGAGGCAGAAGATACTGGGATGGTGGCGGGGGGGGGGGCGCAATGAGATTTCTTCATTTCTCCTCATCAATTTTAAAGCTCTCATGACACGCTAAAAATAAAAAACCAAAAAGCACCTGAAAAGCTTCTCTGAATCAGTTTCATGTTCTGACAGTTTTGGGTTGTTTTGTTATTTCTTTAGAGCATCTTGCTGAGATGGCTGCTAGCCTCAAGCGTCCTGACTCCGGAGCCTCCGGCCTCCCTGGCAAGCCTGGGCCCCCTGGGCCCCCCGGGCCCCCAGGAGAGAATGGTTTCCCTGGCCAGATGGGCCTTCGGGGCCTTCCAGGCATGAAAGGCCCACCTGGTGCTCTTGGTTTGAGGGGTCCTAAAGGTAAGCCTTTTTGTGCAGATGGGAATGAAGGAACTTACCTTTTCAGATATATGTGTATATCTTACAAGGACTATTGCATGATATTCTCTTGACCTGGGTGTATAACAAGCAGTACATTAAAAATACTGCTGGAATGATGTTATCATTCATTCTCTTATACTTCATCCCAGTTAATTGTCAAATAAACATCACAGGATGTGGTAAAAGTCCATTCAACTACGTATTATTTTGAGATGCTAAAATCACTGGAGAACCCTTTCAATGATGCCAACCATCCTCAGAATACTTGTTACTTGAACTAACAGAATTTTGTTAGCAGGGCTTAAGAAAAAAAGATATGTGAATTGCAACCACCTCAAATTTCTTTTACAAAATGACACTATTGGGACTAGAGAGATAATACAGGACCTATGGCCTTTGTATCTGGCAGACCCTGGTTTGATCCCTAGTACCACAAATATTTCCCTAAGCACCTCCAGGAGTGATCCTTGAACACAGAGCCAGGAGTAAGCCCTGATCAACACTGGGTGTGGTCCCCAAGTGTAAATAAATATACACAAGAAGTGGCATTCACTATATAGTTTTTGTAGATTTCCTTTTGTAGTTTTGAAATGCAATCTTTATTCCTTCTTCAACCTATGAGGGTGTGAATTGTTTCCTCTTTTATTTAAAGACAGAACCTATTGTAGCTAGCATTGTGCAGAGAAGCAGGGTTGTGAGTGTAATGTTAGGTAGTGTTTCCTCTGGTGATGTTTTCTAGTTAAAATGAGTATAGGAACTTGGGGTGTGTGTGTTCTTTGGATAATTGACAGAAAGAACCAAATAAAGTGGGAGAGTTTCTACGTCTTGACAAGATCTGGCTCAGAGATCTTTGGGAACTTCAGAAAGCTGTGCCATCGGACACGAACGAGATATTTTTTCTTTCAAAACAGTGTACTTCTCCTCTGTGGGGTAAATATTATGGTATGAATAGTCAGAGGGCAAGTGAGCTGACTTTTTGGATCTATAAACGAATTGCTGATGCATTTGGCTCACAACACCCTCAGCTGGAACAATTTTGTTAATTACATTTGATTTTTTTTTTGGCATGTGCAGTGGTGCATGTAAAGAAATGAGCCTTAATTGGGGTCTCTTGTAAACCTGGCACGATTTCAGAATTTTTAGAAATGGACAAAATCAAATATAGAACTAGATATTGTTTCTGGAAGAATCATAGATCTAGTCCTCTTTGTTTTACTTTTAGCTATGGTTCAGAGACTCATGTTGAAGATAGTCTCTGAATAGTTAGCCCCTAGTAAGTCTCTAAATCACTTTTAAAAAACTCTGTTGATGCTGAGACCATGGTGGAGGAAAGTGCCCATTCAGGCAGAGGGTATAATAGAATATTATATACAGGAAACCT
This sequence comes from Sorex palustris, assembly GCA_028565675.1. Classification (NCBI taxonomy): domain Eukaryota; kingdom Metazoa; phylum Chordata; class Mammalia; order Eulipotyphla; family Soricidae; genus Sorex; species Sorex palustris. The sequence goes on from JAOXYA010000037.1 coordinate 24,663,973, forward strand.
TATTATTAGCTGTATTGATCATGGCAAGTCAAATAAAATTGAAAATTACAAAAAAAAACACAATAAAACACTCCCTCTCCATCTTTCTACTCCAATGTATTGTATTGTTTATTGCAACAGTTTGCTTGTGCCCGAGCCCATGGATGACTGCTCACTCTTTTCAAAATTCATACTAGAACAGGGTCTTCAACCTTTTAACACCTGTGGGCCAACATCTACTTTTATCCTGGTCCATGAACCTGCATTTATAACCACTGTGATAGACCACTGGTTCCCAGCCTTTCTACTGCAGACTAGCTCCCATCCATAGGCTGGCAGGTTAAGACTTCTGTGCTAGAGCAGTGGTTCTAAAAGAGTGGTCACTGGAGTGTCAGTATCACCTGGAGTCTTTTGAGGAATGCACATTCTTCAGTCCACCCCAGACTCACTGGATCAGAAACTCTGGAGGTGGAACCCAGCTGTCTGCTACTAACTGCCAGGTGCCTCGATAGAGCTTGATGCATGTGTGAATCACTCTTTTTCCTACTGCAAATGAAAAGAAATGTTTTGGAAAAATAATAAGAAAAAGAAAAAAAGAAAAGGAATGTTTTGGAGGGGCTCTAAAAATCATAGCTTTCTTTGGCTAAAATGAAGTCTTCATATTTGGGGATAGAGCTTAACACTGAGTTAGTACCAGAACTCTCCTGAAGTCCATCTATTCTCTTAAGAAATAAAACCATCCCTGCAATTTGCTGAGCTCACATAGTTAGCCCAAAGCTGTGTGCCTGTAGCTGGGCTGTGCACTGGGATCACCAGGGGAACTTTAAAATCTCCTCAGCTCTGCTTTTCCCTCACAGAGATTCTGACTTAATTGGACTGGGCATGTGGATTTAAAGATATTTTACAGGTGATTTTAATGAGCAACCAGGGATGAGAACCACTGGGCATGGGAAATGTTCTGGAAATGTCCTGGGAAACTGACCATTATTGAATTATGGCTAGCTAGGAAAGGCACAGTTCTCTGTCACAAAGGAAACTTATTTTTGTTATTTTATTTAACTTTTTTATTGAATCACTCTGAGATATACCCTTACAAAGCTGTTTATGATTGGATTTCAGTCATACAGTATTCCAACATCCATCACACACCAGTGTACATAGGAAACTTATTTTGAAGTAATGGGATGTATTTCTATATTTGGGGAATGCTTCTAGCCCTAAGTTCATTTATAAGTATAGTTTTCTTTATTAAGGACTTCCCCCTAACTTTTCTAACTTAGTATTTAAGATGTCGTCTATTAGCTAAATGGCATGCAGCCCTTTTCTTTTTATATGAGACAATTTCTTTCCCCACCTTTCTCTGTTCTTTTTTTTTTCTTTTTCTTTTTGTCACTGATTTTTCTCAAGGACCATTTTTACTGTTTTCTTCACCCAGTCACATTTGAATTTGAGGTATAGGCAGAAAATAATTATATTTTCTTAATCAGTCACACAACTGTGGATATATGATTCTAGATAACTGGACATGACTCTCTTGTCCTAACATATACAGTAACAGTAGTTTTTAGAGACATGTAACATTGTACCAGCCAGAGATTACAAATCAAATTTGCTGCTCTCACTTATAAACACTCTATTATTTGAAAGGTAAATATTCATCTAGAAATGTGTTTTTATTATCACCTATTGCCTTTTCCCCATGCTTAATGAAGAAGAGATGGTACACATGTTGCTCAGCCATATACTCTCTTTGTGAACCTTTTCCCAGAAAAAAAATGCTACCTAGTTTACTTTACTTGATCACTTGACATCCTGTTACTCATTGATTTGCTTGAGTGGGCGCCAGTAACATCTCCATTCATCCCTGTCACGTGCTACTGTAGCCCAATGGCGCCTGCTCGATCTAGGAACATGAAGAGCCTCAAACCGATCGCTCAGGGTCTTGACGAAGAAGTCTGGCCATCTTGTAGGTGGGTGGCCACGCGATCTTTTGACGTCCCATGGAATCCAATCGGTAACAGCTCTAGTCCAGTGGTTGTCTCCAAATCTCATTACGTGTCCAGCCCATCTGATCTTCGATACTTTGGCAAACTTAGTTAACTAAAAAGCAAAAATAAGTAAAATTTCCTCAAGCTATGTCTTACTCAAACTACTGCTTTCCTCATTAGAAAATCATTATGGAACTAGAATTGGTAGACGACATATCTTGCAGGTAGTGAGGCTCTGGGTTTAGTGCCAAGTGTGTTCATCCACAATAGCAACAGTGACACAGAATTCCTCTGAAAAACAGTGGAGCATTTTCAATAGGCCGGCAGAAACATGTCTCAATGATTACTCAGTGCTTTAATCATATTTATAACATTCCCTTATTTCTCACCTGCTAGTCTTCTCCAGTATTACACAAATATGTCAGGGCCCAGGTGGGCATTGCACCTACATCTTATGTGAATACTCAAGCCGAGTACCATTCCACACCTACTGGCCCTATGCTCTGTTTAGTATCTCAAGCAAAAGGACTATTTTTAAATATTTCTGATTTGGACTAATTCTGAGTGGGACTGTATATATATTTTTAAGCTCTTTTAGTGTGAGTCAAACAGATGTGTCAATATGCGAATGAAGGCTTGAGAAAATAACTGCCATATTTGTGACTAACACTTTTTTTTTCAGTATTAATTTGCTTGCCTGGAAATGAAGCATCAATTATAACTTTCAAACAAACAAAATAGATAACAAGTATGGAGGGGATTAGACAGTGTTTCTATATAGCTACTCGTGTTCATGATGGGCTTTTTTCTATTCCAATTGCTTTGGAAGCTTATTGTGTAAGCTTTTTATGTGTATTTTCTCACACAGTGGGATAACACAGGGAGAACTTTAGTTCCTTTGGCTGGTTTTCTTGCAGCTCAGAGGAACGTATGCCCAGGGGTTGGAGAAGGAGATTGAACACTGGTGATAAGTAGAACCAATGTGCTCACACAGTTGACTGCAGACCTGCAGTTTACAGTGTGGCTCTGTCTTGGAGTTCATAGAAAATCTGTTTTTCTATGCCCAACCCCCCCAAAAAAATTAAAATAGTATTGCAACGAATACAGCCATGTTATTCCTGGCAAGTAATATTTTAAAGATAGTCTGGATTCACACCAGAATGTGTTCAATTTTCACTAACAGTGTGAAATTTGCATTTTAATTTATAATCTTCATCTTCTATCTTCAGAAAATATGGCACATTTAAAGATCTTCTCATTGCCAGCCTCCAAAATTACTGTGATATGACATTTAGATCGCCATTTTAGCAAGACTGCTTAAGCTTTTAGTCTTTAAAATGCTTGTAGTCACATTTTCCTTATATAGTAAGGCCCTATTGATGATGCAGTGTGAAAACAAAACAAAACAAAAACAACCAGTTTTTCTGAATATAAGTTCAACCTGAGCTCCTTGTCCTTAAATAGTATTTAAAAAAATTAAAATTGTTTTACAGATGTTGTGGATTCAACACTAAAATATTCATCCAAGGACCATTCACAGCTAAAATTAACGGGACCAATCCTTCACTTAATTAGGGATTTCTGACTATTTCACTATCTGCAGAGCTTATTCCTTATCCTGTTGTGCATATGCCTTTATTTGTAAAATTCTTTTAAAATGATTATCACATTTGATTCAATATTGAATGAAGAAGTGATTTGAAAAAAAATAATGATAGAATTTGTTGCATATGGTGTCTTCTGAAAGCATGATAGGATAATAATATAATCCTGTACTAATGAGATAGCAGAACAATGCTTTCTACTCTGAGCAGTGGAAGTCATACTGGACCTGTTAACTAAGGTACAGGGCATTTGGTTAATGAGGCCTCGTTTCTAGGTTTGGTCTCTGCAGGGCCCAGAATAATTAATGCAGTTTTCTTCTGTGACTGCTGAATCCCCACATTCAATCAACTGTCTTGCAAGTGCATATGGTTGGCTGCAATCCAAAGAATATTCCCTATAAATAATGAGTGAAATGAAGGCGCTTGTGACAGCACACTTTATAAATCTTGAAAATTCTTTATATTTTTTGGCAATACTAAATTTGCATTGTTCACGACTTTAAAAAATGTATAAAAAGATATTTAGGAAAGTGTTTTTACCACACTCTCCCACCTGCCAGATACCCCTTACCCTACCCATCAGGTAAATACTATTATTAGTTGCTTATATATTCTGACCATCTATGATATATAAAGATAGTTACATATATATATTTCCCTTTATACTTTAAAAATTACACTGCCCTGTAGTAAGTGATCTGTATCTTTAGTTTTTTCTCTTGATACTACTTACTGGAGATCACTTCAACAGTTTTCATTGCTGTTACATAGTATTCCATTTGGTGGAGGTACCATAGTCTATTTTCCTCTTAGGTGGACATTTAAGTATTTCTAATCTCCTGCTACTACAGGAGATTAGCTGTAGTGAAAGATGTTACATACACACACACTTATATTATATTATATTATATTATATTATGGATATTATGGGCTGGAGCGATAGCACAGCAGTAGGGTGTTTGCCTTGCAAGCAGCCAACATGTCCGGCCCTAGTTCGATTCCTCCGCCCCTCATGGCAGAGCCTGGCAAGCTACCCGTGATGCATTCGATATGCCAAACACAGTAACAACAAAGTCTCCAATGGAGAGTTACTGGGCCCGCTCGAGCAAATCGATGAACAATGGGAGGACAGTGACAGTGATATTATATTATATTATATTATATTATATTCTTTTTCCATCTTTCCTTCCCTCTGCTGATTTTCTCCACTTTCTCTTGCCTCTGTTACTGCAGTTGTGATGACCGGGGATCAAACTCATTCCTGGTCAGGTGCTTACATATTTTGTTTTGGGTCACACAGGGGTCATACCTTTTAGTTGAGGTGCTTCATCAATCTGCCGGCAGTGCAGACAGAAATAACTTGCAGTGTTGGGGATCTCAGGTAGTCAACCTGCCAGGCAAAAACAACAGAATTTCCAGGATCATGTTTGATGTGTGAAGTAGCAATGGGATTAAAGTCATAGTCTCACACTTGCAAGTCAGGTGCTCACAATACTGAGTCCTCTTGCAGTTACCTGCACTTTCTACTCTAATCAGTGGTATCTGATAGTATATTTTCCCAGTCTGGCTAGCATGTGTTTAGTCATTCTTTTAATTTTTGCTGACGTTATAGGTTAATGTAAACTCTTTGCTATTTTTTAATTTATCAGTCTACTAAATAGTGCTCAGGGGACCCAGGTTGTTTGAAGTTCTAGAAATCAAATTTGGGGCCTCTGCATGCCAGAAATATGTTTCAGTCATTTAAGCAACTGATCTATCATTAATTTTGCTACGAGAGTAAAATTAGGGTATTTTTCATTTATCTTAGGATCCATTTGATTTTATTCATTTGGGTGTGAGGCTTGAGCTTTATCTGGTGGTTCTGAGGACTTATTCCTGGCTCTGTGCTCAGGATTCACTCCTGTGGTTAGTGGAGACAGTATGTGGTACTGAGGATCAAAGCTGGGTTTGCCTGTTGTAAGGCAATAGCCTTATCAATGATGATATCTCTCTAGACCACTATTTTTGTTTTCTTTTAGTGATCTTGTTATGAATGTATTCTGGTGTGGGTGCATGTGTGTGCGTGTGCGTGTGTGTGCGTGTGTGCGTGCATGAGCCTGTGCATGTGTGTGCTCTCTGTGTTTTGACCTTTTCTTATTGATTTTTAGAAACTCTTCGTACTTTGAATCACAATAGAAAGGTTCACTCAAACCTAAAAGTATAAAATAATCATACCTTGTTTTCTTTTGGTTCTTAAATTTAAATATTTGATATTTGTAATTTATCATGAGGAATAAATCAGGTTTTTTTTTTCTTTTTGTTCAACACCTGGTTGTGCTCAAGGAATATTCCTGACTTTGTGCTCAGTGACCATTTCTGGCAGATCTGGAAGGTGGAGGGAAACATACGGCGATCTGGGAATTGAACCTGGGTCAGCTATGTGAAAAGCAAGTGCCCTGTGCACTGCACTATCTCTCTATTCCAGGAGTGTATTTTTTAAAATGTTATTAACCACTCTTAAGTTAAATTATTTTGCATTTATCCACTTTAAGATATCATCATTTTTATTATAGATCAAATTCCCATAAAAATTGAGACCTGTTTTTTAAACTTCCTCTGTTTCACTGGTCTGTTTATTTATGTCAGTACAATACTATTTTTTTTGGGGGGGGGGACTGGAGCAATAGCATAGTGGGTAGGGCATTTGCCTTGTATGTGGCCTACCCGGGTGACCCGGGTTCATTTCCTCCGCCCCTGTCGGAGAGCCCAGCAAGCTACCAAGAGTATCTTGCTCACAGGCAAAGCCTGGCAAACTACCCATGGCCCATTCGATATGCCAAACACAGTAACAAGTCTCACAATGGAGACGTTACTGGGCCCACTCGAGCAAATTGATGAACAACGGGAGGACAGTGTAACAGTGCTATATTAGTATGTGTATTTAATGGAGGAAAAAACATTTTATCGTGGGGTAGAGGAACAGTACAGTGGATAGAGTGTTTGCCTTGCACATGGCTGCCCTAGGTTTAATCCTGGCACCTCATCAGGTCCCTCAAACCTTCCAGAAGTGTCTTCTGAATGCTAAGCCAGAAGTAAGCCTAGACCACCACTAAATGTGGCCCCAAACCATAATAACAGTAAGAACAATAATAATATTTAGTGTGCATCCTTTATTTTCTGTCATTTTTAAGGACCAATTTAGAATGGGATGCGTAGGCCTTAAATGATTCAGTTCAGTATGTTTTATAAAATGATCATTTCCATATGTTGGGGTACAAAAGAAATCATCCTGTACAGCTCTCTGTTGTATGGTTATAACGGGTATTTGTAAGAAATATCTGTAAAAGGGATAATAAAACAAAGTATGCAGATTTAAGTTCCAATTTACTAGGTTTTCGCCTATATAGTAAAGGAGATAACTTAAAGGACAGGTTTATGTATGATCATTTTTGAAATATTACATATTTTGCCTTCCTAGCTCTGCACCCCGATCCATGATATATATGTTAACCTTTTGCTGACGATTTTTTGAGGAATATAGATATTTGTAGCGTTATGAGTTTTCCCTTGGAATTCTTCAAGAAGTTCCAAAATTTACAAGTTGATTTTAAATGATTTCAGTCTCTCTGTGTCTTGAGAATAGATTCGTTTGATTTCACAATTGTGTTCAAATGTTTGAGGCAATTCTATAGGTGAAACTGAAAGTTAGTTGGATATCTTGCAAGTAAAGAGACATTTTGTGAAACTGTTTAAAATGGAAAATTCCCAATATCTAATCAGGAGTTCCGAGGGCAGCCAGAGTCAAACGATTTTCAGTTGCTAGGTTTTCCTTGGATATTGTGTTTCTGATGTCCTCAAACATTTAGAAAACAGTCTTCAATTACCATGATTGTTCATGCATAATCATTGTGGTAACCTCTCTGAAGTATGTGTATCTCACTCTCCATCTTCAACCTTCTTATTTTACAAGAAGATCACAGCTCTTAATCAGTCTGAATAAAAATGATTGGGAGAAAAGCTGAAATTCTTTGTTTGGAAAGTCATAGTGAGAAAAACTCGGGAAATATTGCACTTCACTGGTAAAAGCCGAAAACCCTAAAGAATGATCAAGAAGCCTATAACTTGGGTCCTCAAAAAATACGTTACGAAAATGTAATTCTTTCATCCTTGTTCTACCTTTACTGAAATAATCACTGTCAAGTTAACTTTTTTTGCAAACTAGATCAAGTTCTAATAGATTTAGTTATTTTGCATATATGTAGTAAAAACAGAAATAACTATATAGATCTCTTTAGTCTTCTCCCTGAAAACTTGATAGAGAGCCTAGGATTGAGCTTTATGGCTTCTTTTGAACTCAGGAGCAGTGTTCCTCACATTAGATTCCACCAGTGACTCCTTTGTTTAGGGGCTAATACCTCCA
>JAOXYA010000037.1:24672042-24683341 GCA_028565675.1 Sorex palustris
CTGACAGTGTTCAGGGGACCATACACAGTGCAGGGGATCAAACCCGGCTTGGCAGCATATAAGGCAAGCAATTTAGCTGCTGTCCTATCACTCCAATAATATAAAATTTTAAATAAATTTGTTTCTTCTACTGGGAAGATATATTTTTTCTCTAACAATGTGGATTGGGAAATAATTCAGTTGACCTAAGACATATGCAGGAAGAAAAACACTTGTCTAATGTCAATTATCAAATGAACAAAGCAACACACATATGCTTTTTTCAGACACTATTCCAATCAAGTTGTGAGGAATTGACAACACAAAAAAGTCCTCTGAGCCAATACACAAACTCAGTTAGAAAGCAGTTTGTTTACAAAGGAAAAACAAAGGACATGCTGAAGAACCTTGCCCATGGCCGAAAAATGTCTCCTTTCTCCAGGTGCGCTGAGGACACCCTTAACACAGACTTGTTGACTGCTTTTCAGAAGAACAGGGAGGAATAGAGTATTTCTCATTCCCTCTTCAGCAGTTTCTTAAGCAACTTTAATTCAAACAGCCAACATTTTGGCACATCTGAGAGTGACCAACCCTGAGCCCTGACTCTTATGTTCCCTAAACTCCTAGATTTGATTTTCAGGATTGTCTATCCCTTTTACGTCATGTCCCTGCAACAAACTTTCCACCTGGAGGCCTCTTTGAACCACCTTGTCATTTCAGGAAGAGCTTCCTGTTTACTTAGAGGCCAGAACACCAAGGAACGTGCCAGAACCTAAGCTAACCCGGTCCAGTACATAAGGTAATCAAGGCAAGCATCATCGTGCTCTCAGATGCACATTGCCATAAGCAGAGGCGTGTGGAGAGCAGCAGACACCTTGCCCAAATAAATAAAGTCATGAGTGTACACTCAGCAGCTGTGAGGTCTCTATTTCTATAGCCACAGCAACTGCAACATGTCAAAAATATGATCGCATCCTTAAGGAGGCAGCCTTGTTAAGAGAAAATTTAGCGTTTGGTGCTTCTTCATCTTTACTGAAAAGAGAGAGATACGCATTTTGCATAAGTAAAAAATATGGAAAATGTTATACTTTGCATGTCATCCCTAGCAAGGGCCATGCTATTATGTTTGAAATTTTATATGTGCTGTGGAAATAAGCACTGGGCCTGGACTTTAATCATTCAAAAAGTTTGCATTTTGTATTTTTTATTTTCATAGCTAGCTCTAACATCAACAAATCTCAAATTAATAAATCAACACTCCTTTTGAGAAAAATAAAATTCACATCATTTTAATAGTTTATTTATATTGAACTGTAGCACTGTCCTCCCGTTGTTCACTGATTTGGTCGATGCGGGCACCAATAATGTCTCACAACAAATCTAAAAATCTATTTTCCATTCCAATTTTCTTGTCCTTTTCATGTCTATTATCATCTATATAACCTTCCTTGTTTATGACGCGGATGTCTATTGTTACAATGGAATAAAATCTCACTTAGCTGTTTTAGATATTACCTACATGAGGAATAAACCAGATAATGGACAGGGGTGGAAGTGAGAATAAAGAACTCTTTATAGAGTCACTGGTCATGTACTCCATCTTTGACCCCTGCTCACATCTGGTAGCCTCTCTTTGACCTCACTTATGCCAGGACAGAAGGCAGAAAGCAGTTCTTATCCATGTGGACATGACTCGAGTACAAAGGAAAGTCTAAGAGAAGATAAGCACCAAGGAGAAGCAGACCCCATGGCATCAGTGACACACCAGTGGACCAGAGGAATAATGAGCATCAAGGGACACTAGACCCATGGGCATTGAAGGAAGGGACAAGACCTACAGTGGACAAGGGATATAAGACACAGACCATTAGGAAAATGACATCCAAAGACAAAACGAGTGAGAAACCAACACAGAACTGAACTTGTATGCTGAACCAGAGACCACAGCCAACAATACAAATATCCATATTTAAATCTGTTAAATGGGTCTGGAATTAGAGAATAGAATGAAGGTGCTTGCCTCGCACATGGCCTATGGGGGTTTGATTTCTGGAGCCCCAAGTCCCTCAAGGAGAGATTTTTTTTGAGCATATTTCCAAGAGTAAGTCTTGAGCACTACCAGCTGTGGCCCCCAAACCAAAACTAAAACTGTTAAATAACTTTATACACCAGGAGTTTTGGTATGCTAATTCTACATATAGTACTCAAGCATTGACAAGATCAGGAGCTAGTCAGTTTCACTATATCAGTTACAGCAATATTTACAATAAAATTTAAAAAAATGCAAGCTTTTGTCACTTGTAGAAGAGTAAAATAAAGAATGCACTACAGTATCTTTATGGCTGAAGTGATAGCACAGAGGGTAGGACTGTGCCTTGCATGTGGCTGACCTGGGTTTGATTCCTCCACCCCTCTCGGAGAGCCCGGCAAGCTACTGAGAGTATCCCTTCCGCATGGCAGAGCCTGGCAAGCTCCCCATGACGTATTTGATATGCCAAAAAAACAGTAACAAGTCTTACAATGGAGACACTACTGGTGCGCACATCAAACAAATCGATGAACAACGGGAGGAGAGAACTGCTACAATGCTACTATAGTCTATTGTATCACTGTCACTGTCCCTGTCATCCGGTTAATCATCGATTACTCGAGCACGTGTCAGTTGTGTCTCCATTTGTCCCAGCCCTGAGATTTTCGCATCGGAAACTTCATGCTCTCTCTCTGTGGATGCAGCACGCCAGCTGGATGTCCTTGGGCATAATGGTGATTGTTTGGCGGGGAATGTGCAGAGGTTGGTGTCCTCGAAGAGCCCCACCAGGTAGGCCTCGCACGCCTCTTACAGGGCCATGACGGCCAAGCTCTGGGAGCGCAGGTCAGTCTTGAAGTCCTGCTGGAACTGCAGCTGGCAGATCTCGCGCAGTGCCACGGAGTCAGGTCAATAGCGGTGTGGCTTCTTCACACCGCCCGTGTGTGACTGGCGCACTCTGATGGGCCGCCTTGGTGGCCAGCTGCTTGCAGTGTGCCTTCCCACCCATTGACTTGCGCAAGTCACAGGTGCAAGACTATGGTATAACGACTAAAAATAATTACCTAAAAGCCTATTTCAATAATGATGAAAATGATGTGATCAAGTATTAAACAGAATAAAAATATAAAATATACTCATATTCTAATCTTTGAAATAGACAATGTAACTGAACACACAGAGAAAGAGAAAAGGAAATATACAAAATAAGGTTAATAGTGGTATTTCACTTAAAGCTTAGGTTTTACTTCAGTTCTTCTTGATTTGTAGGGCTGGAGCGATAGCACAGTGGGTAGGGTGTTTGCCTTGCATGAGGCCAACCAGAGTTCAATTTTTCTTCCCCTCTTGGAGAGTCCGGCAAGCTACTGAGAGTATACTGCCCACACGGCGGAGCCTGGCAAGCTCCTCGTGGTATATTCAATATGCCAAAAACAGTAACAACAAGTCTTACAATGGAGACGTTACTGGTGCCTGCTCAAGCAAATCATTGAACAACGGGAGGACAGCGCTACAGTGCTTGATTTATAATATTGCCTAAAATTTATACTGTGACATTTGAATAAAAAGGGGTAAAGACATTTATCAATTTTATATTTGAACAAATAAATATTTTTCTCCAAAAATATAATAATCTCAGACAAAATGAATTTTTCCTTCTATTTCTGTTTATTTTTTAGTGCTTATAATAAACGTGTATAATAAAAAAATAAGCATTTGTTTTTTAAAAAGACACTGGTGGGACTAGGATTGTATCTCATTGTCACGTGTTCTTACATGTGTGAACTCCTAAGATCACCCCCTTGAAACCAAAATAATAATGATAGTAATAAATAAGTTATTAGAATAAAAAGATCCTGATGGAAAAACTGTGTTTACAGCCTGAGGGCTGGGATCATAATAATAAGGAATTTAGGACACTATCACAGTTAAAAGACTAAAGTCACTGTCACCATAACTGTCAGCCCGTTGATTGTCGAGTTACTCCGGTGGGCGCCAGTAATGTCTCTTCCTCCCAGCCCTGATATTTTAGCAGCCTCTTCTTAGTCATCTTTTCCCAACGATTGGAGGCTCTTAAAAAGACTAAAGTGCTCTATAAAAAAAATCAGGTGGAGTTCATGCACAATCAATCAGCCAAATCAGTGGCTGAATAAATAGCAGTGCTCCTACATAAAAAAAAAAAAATCTATAGGGGCTGGCGTGATAACACAGCGGATAGGGCGTTCACCTTGCAGTGCGGCAGGGGTAATTCCTGAGTGCAGAACCAGGAGTAACCCCTGTGCATCGCTGGTTGTGAACCCCGCCCCCCAAAAAATAGCAAAAAAAATTATGACTGTAGTCATGGTGAGAAAATTAGTGTCAGGGCTTAAAATACTAATTTCTTCAGTAGATCCTTCAAAAAAATTCCATCAAAGTTCAACCACAATGCACTTCTTACAAAACTCTGAATGCAGTGAGTCCTATCTATTTCCAACTCCCTTGGTAGTTCCTTAGTTTTTAACCAAAAAGTCAGGACAGTGAGGAAATTAATCCAAGTTTACAGTTATTCATGTTTTATAGGTTGTGGTAATATTTAAAAATCCTTTCTTTAAAATATCCAGATCTTGTAGGAATTCATACTTTCAAAATAAATAAACTTGGACGTTCCTATACTTAGCCACAAAGAGCCAGTCACAGCCATATATCACAGTTGTGTGTATTGGGAACAAAGTGGCTTCTGTGTGAGGTGCCTGCATTTCACTAGGAGGCTGTTTTCTCTTGACTCACTGGTTACTCTGTCACTGAGTCCAGTCCAGGCTGTAACACACTCATTCACTGGCAGAGTTGCAGAAGCCCAACCTCAGGCATAAGGCTGGAAGCCAGTTTAATTTAAGAGTATGAATGATACACAGCATGTAGCAAACCTCTTCAACTGTTGAGCCCATGGCTCACGGAAGCTCCCTCCCCCGCCCCCAAGGCTAAAGAGAGTCAAGGGGACATGGGGTGCAGAGAAATAAAGGGGAGGCATGTCTTTCCATAATGGATATGGAAAACTTGGTTAAGGGAAATTTGGAAAAAGAAATATCATTTTCTAATTCTGCCAGAGGCTTACATATTCAATCATGGCTATAATTGCAGCCAGAAACATCATTGCTTTCTAATTATCCATTTCATTGCTCCTGGGGATTGCTTTCTCATTAAGAAATTTAAAAAATATGAATACATTTGTAGATTGCTCAAACACTGCCATTCAAGAGTATGATTCATGTGCACATCAAGATTTTTCACAAATTGATAAATTTGTGTGTGTGTGTGTGTGTGTGTGAGAGAGAGAGAGAGAGAGAGAGAGAGAGAGAGAGAGAGAGAGATTGGAAAAGAAAGCTTTTTATAATTTTAAAAGGAAAGGAAATTTGTTAGGGGTGGCTTCCACTATTCAGATCATCTTTTGTTCCAGTTTTCACTTTGTCACTAATTAATTAGTAATTTATTTGCTCTGTCTCAGTTTTCTCATTTAAAAAATAGTGATAAAAATAGTGATAAGGATATATTCCTCTATCATATAAGTCTGTGGATTAAAGGAAATCAATCCATGTGAAAGTTCTTAGGGTAAGATTTGGTCATATCTCGTTCCTGGGAATGTTGACTATTAATACTACTATTAATAAAACAAACCCACATTTGCTTTTTTGAAGCAAATCAAGGGCTAAGGATAGAGCCTGGCCCTTGGAAACCCCTGCCATCCTTATTCGCCTGCCTTTGAAGTAGCATGCTTCTCCTGTGGTCAGCATACCTTGAACCATCTCCTACCAAATTCTACTCCAAATTACAAAGTACTGGGTTCCAGTAAATCATTTCACTGTTCTTCTCTACCCCTCGAGAGGCAGGACTATTTTTTATTTCCCTGGAAGTACTTACAGTACGATAAGGAATGTGATTTCTTATATCTTATAAGCAAACTAATAAGAAATCTTTGGGGTTTGGGGCAATCTTCAATAGTATTCTGTGAAGGAATATGTCTGGAACCTCCAAGATAAATGTATACCTTATTTATGACCTGCAAGGAAAGGCCTGAGAACCAAATGTGGTGTAAACTTTGTTCCTGTTGTTAAATTTGGGACTTAACTTCCCCTTAGTAAAAAAAAATAATTCAATAATTTTCCTTTGTTGTACTAATGCATATGATATATTTTGGGTAAAATGCAACCCATGCCTTCATTATCTATCATTTTTTCTTTGCTATTTGGACAGTTTTAGTTCTCCATATTATATCTATATCTTACTATGTTCAATGTTCAGTATTATATTTTTTGTGGAGGGTTGGACCATTATGATCATTTTGGTTACAGTTTTCTATATTTCAAAAAATACACATGAACTGTCTGTTTCTTTCTTTCTTGGGGGGAGGTATCATACCTGGCAATGCTCAGGGGTTACTCCTGACTCCACTCAGGAATTACTTCTGGCGGTGCTTGGGGGACCATATGGGATGCTGGGAATCGAACCCAGGTCGGCAGTGTGCAAGGCGAACGCCCTATCCACTGTGCTATCGCTCCAGCCTCTCCATTTGTTTCTTAAGGCCAGTGGTAGGTAGAGTAGATATTTAAGAAGTCTGAGATCTGGAGCCAGGCTCTGTTCACTCATTTACTTAAAGCCATTCTAGCTTTTAGTGATTCAGTTTCTTTCTCTGCATAACAATAATAAGCAGCTCTGCCCTGTGGAGTTGTTTAAGAGGGACTGTACACGTAAGAATATACAAAAACTCCTTGGAAGGTGCTTAGTAAATGGCAAACATTCTGCAGCTTCAGCTGCGGATGGCTGTTATTCCCCTCTTTATAGTTGAGGAAATACAAAAATACAGTGGTCACCTGTGCTGAAAAGGCCTCTTAGGTAATAAGTGATAGAGGCAGGTATTTATGCTTTCTGTGTCCAGGTTCAATGATGGATGGGTTGTCCAGTGATATGATTACCCTGCCATTGCCTGTCAACCTATCTGACACTAGCATACCCTTAAAGTTCCATTCTACTTTTCTCTGAGAGCATCTGGATTCCATTAAACATCCCTGGAACAGTACCACCCCACCCCCTTTAGTTTCTTTCCAGAGGCCTTTAGTGGTACCACTTGTCTGGGTAGTTTTATTGACAGAACTCTCTATGTCTGTGCCACTAAAATTGTCCATTTGGAACCAGATTCTTGGCATTCTATAGATTTTATGGAAAACAATTTAATCGTGAGTCCTGGTTTCCTCCTTTCTCTGTGCATTCAAGTTCACTGTACGAGTTCACAGTGACAAGTCAGTTGCGGCTGTTACCAGCAATGTGACTTATGAGCTGGACTTATCAGCTGAGATGCTTTTCTCTTCTCGGATATGAAAGGCAAAGCTGGCCTTGTGCAGTTCCACACTAGACATCCAGAATATTCAGGTTTCCTCTGCAAAGCTGGCAAATTGGTGAGCTTTGCTTTTGAATGTGAAGTAGAAAACAAAACACCCCAAAACAAAAGGCACATTCAGTTAAGGCTTAAATGTAGCTGTAGTCATTTATCCTGTTTACACGACCGCGGGTCATTATTTCTTTATGTGGATCTTATATAAATAAACCACCTGATCAGCCCCTTAAACATATACACTTTGACAAATACCACAAAAAGTAAGTTAGTATAAAGTAGGAAATTATATTCCCTGGCACATACAAAAGAAATTTATATAACCAGTGTTTTTATAATCAATAAATTATTTCATGCTGAAAAGCATTGTTAGGTTTTTAAAATATTTGTTTTTGTTTTTTAGAGCCTGTGTATACACAGGCCCGGTGATTCTCTAATTAGATCTATAAAATTCCACTTGCAATTGGCCTCTTTAATGTAACATCACTGCCCTCTTGTGTTCATAGAGAAAATGACAGACTTGTATTTTTTTCAAAATTAAGAAGTTTGGCAATAACATTTTTATAGGTTCTCGAGTTTCAGATAATTGTGTAATCAGTTGGTACTTTGCATAGATAATCCAAATAAAAATAGAATTAAACCATTTGAGATTTCTGCTTTCACTTCTTAATAGTAAAAAGGTAGTATCTGTATTTGTTAAGGTTGCTGCTGGATTTCACGAATGATTTAGTGTTATCCAATAATTAGGCTCCTACATAACAAAAACTTTACAGTACCACTGAGAATAATTTCCAAAGGCCAGTGGTCATCAAACTAATAATCTGTTACGTGAAGGCTGTTCCCCATCCTTACCCCAATCTATCCCCCCACCATACAGACAATATATACAGGACAATATCTCAGAAAAACATATTTAGTTTCTTATAAAAAGAATTTGAGGAGTTTCAGCAGTAGTAAAGCTGGTAGAGTACTTGTCTTCCATGCTGCCCTCCTGGATTCGAACCCTGGCATCTTTTATGGTCCCCTAAGTCCTGCAAGGTGTGGTCCCTGAGTGCAGAGACAGCAGGAGTAAACCCTAAGCACCACCAGGCAAGGCCAAAATATAAAATACATATATATATAATAAAATAATAAAAAGTCTGGATTAACAGAAACTTTAAAAAAACGTATTCGAGGAAAAGAACCTTGTTCCTTCCTTCCCTTTTCCCTGAGTTGTGTCAGTTCAGACCCAAAGAATTCAACCAGACACACTTCAAATGAGAAAATATTTCCTAAATGTGCTTAAATGGAGAACTAATCATGAATATCTAAAGAAAAAAATTTCAGACAAGATTGAGCATATGTGAGATTTTGGGTTAAATCTTGCCCCTCCCAGACCCTTGATGACCCAAGGATGTGACCCTGGACCCTCTAGTACTACTGGGTGTGGCCCCTATACAAAATAATTAAAACATTTTTTTCTTGCTTTTAAATATCCATCTATTAGAAAAGGAATTCCTCTACAATTCAGGCTTGAGGGAGAAAGGCTAGGTTTACAAATGCTGTTTTGAAAAATTGAATGACTTGTTAGTGTTGGAAAATGAAGGGAAATTAAAAGCTCAGTCCAATGAGTTTTCCTTTGAAGATGCTCAGAGGCTCTGGGAGCACTGGCCCTTTCCCCTCTGGCAGTTATTAGCTGGACCAGAGCTGCTGGTGACAGCCACACTCCACTTCACTACAGACCTCAGTGTTCCCTATTGTCTCCCCAACACTCATGTGGAATATCAGTGGCCAATTTTCATCTCACTTTGTTGTCAGTTTTCTTCTAGTAAAGACACTAGTGACTTAAGTGTTGGGGGTCATTTCCTTATTGCTTAGGAAGAAGGTCAGAAATCTTTAGCAAGAACTTAAAGCCATCTGACTGTCTCTGAAACCTTTCAACCCACCAAACTGTACATACCCATCTAAATATATCTCACCCTTCAGAATAAAAGGGCTTCTGCTAGTAGAATGCAATTTGAATGAAATATAGTGTGAGCCCCGAATCCAAGTTGCATTGCAGAATTTGAAATCTTCTAGCAGCCCTATTAAAAAGTGTAAAACCAGCCTGGTAAAATTTATCTTAGTAATATGGTTTATTTAATTCCTCCCTGTGTTCCCCAAGTTATCATTTCCCCAGGGATGAAGTCCAAAAGTTATTGATTTATTGCTTTTTGTTTTTCACACTGCCTTCAAAGTTTAGTTCTCTTTGACACTTAGTGCAGGGTAATTGATTGTAGCCCCTTTCAGGGCTCAATAGAAATATATTCTAGCTCTATCACTTTGGACATTTGAGACTCTGGTGATGGAGATGTGGGTCAGAGACGCTGAGGTCTCTTTCCACACTTAATTTTGAAAAAAAAAATCGATGGCTAGTGGATTTTCCCATCACCACTATTTTGATAAGTACTTATTAAACTCCTGTGTACGCAAGGCTGAGCCCCTGGGCTTCTGTGCCTTCTGCCACTTGGCAGTCACATCCAGCTCATGTGTATCACCTTTTGTTTTGTTTCAGGTGACCCAGGTCCTGCCAGCTATGGAAGGAATGGTCGTGATGGGGAGAGGGGGCCAGCGGGGGTGGCGGGAATTCCTGGGGTGCCTGGTCCTCCCGGTCCTCCGGGCCCTCCTGGTTTCTGTGAGCCAGCCTCTTGCACCATGCAGGCTGGTCAGCGAGCATTCAGCAAAGGACCGGATCAGTGACCCACCGGTGAAGATACTGTGCTGTTTGGCTGATGCACGAACCCCAGCCCGGCAGTTGGAGAGAGGAGAAACAGCCCATGAAGCTGGGGCTGAAGACCCTCTGACGAATCCTACTTGACGATCAGATTGAAAACAATGGTGCTAAGCAGTAAATCCTCTTTCCTTTCCCTGGGAGGGAAGATGGCAGTAGATTAGTGGGTCAAACAAACTAAAATAAATGTCCCCTTTCAATAAATGTCGAATCCTATCCTTGAACTTTTATGTGCTGTACATCTGGGATCCATTGTGGGCCACTGTGCCAATAAACAAGAACAACTGTTTGGCTACCTCAGTGGTGGTAGTTATTTCCATTTTTTATTTAGATGTTGTTTTCAAAACCATTTTTCTGCTGTGTACAGGATTTTCAGAGTCATGATGAGGAAACCTGACTACGGTCAATAGAATTGGTGCTTAAAAATCCCATTGATGTGCTCTATTGGGCATGGTCAGTACCATGCCACGTGGGAATGATTTTCTTAAAGCTCATGTTAGTTTTCATGGTTGGCCTGATTTTTCTTGCTGAACTGCACTGTATCCCAAACCTATTAATGTTTTGAACTACTCTGTTAAAGCAAAGAAGGAATTTTAATATCCTTCATTCAAGAATTTTGCTGGTGAGATTATTTTGAAGGTTTCAGGTAACACTCTCTGGTTGTATCAAAGAAGAAATAAAAATGGTTTCTTAATCTCATGCATGTTTTCTTATAAATGTTTTCTGTGCTCAATGGAAAGAAGTTATTGAGATTTTAAAAGTCTATTAAAATATTTTAATTGCTGGAGTGCCCCTAGGTACATGTTGATAATATTAGTGCCATTTTTTTCTTCAGAGTAATTAAAAGCCCTCACTGTTCTCTAGAGGGTGATACCTAAAAGTTTCTGTACATATGTGAGTGGTTCTAATGAAAACTACCAGTTTATACTCTGGAAAAATATAAAAACACATACACAAACACACGTTGTGTATTATCAGTGATTTCATGGATACCAAGCCTTGCTTGGTTTGTGTATTAGGGACCACTGCCTTCAATTCAATGGTTTATTAGTTCTCTCCTATTCAGAAATTCACTGTTACAAAAAATGATTTCTATTTTAAATGATTTTTCTTATAAATCTTAGAATAGCAGTTCAGCTAAAGTACATGATATTTTAGTCAATAAGAAAAACATTGCCTGACCACT
>JAOXYA010000037.1:24705393-24716464 GCA_028565675.1 Sorex palustris
CTCTCCGAGAGGGGCGGAGGAATCGAACTCGGGTCGGCCATGTTGGCTGTGTGCAAGGCAAACGCCCTACCGCTGTGGTGATTGCTATATAAACTAAGACTGTGAAAGAGAGCGATCATCGGAGAGAGTCAGAATCCAGGGTGCAGAGTCAGAAGTGAGAGCGGGTCTGGCTCCACAGAGAGAAGCAGAAAGGCGAGAGAGAGAGAGAGAGAGAGAGAGAGAGAGAGAGAGAGAGAGAGAGAGAGAAGAGAGATTGGAAGAGACTAGAGGAGAGACTGCAGAGATAGAGTCAGAAATAGAGAGACAGACAGAAGAGAGCACAGTGGCACACACAGAAGCAGAACACAAAGGAGGAGTCATTCCGATCTGGTCCATACATAGCAGCTCAAGAGCACCAAATGCGGGCAGCACGAGAGAGTCGTCAGGAGAGCCCGCCTATGACAACACGTCATCTTTTCATCCCCTTCTCGCGTTTAAGATATTTTTTACAGTGCAGAATTGATGATGATTTATAACTGGAAAATAATTTAACGAAACGACTGAATGAAATACCTGGATTTTATATAAATTGCTCATCCCATTCCTTTCACTGAATGGTATCCCCTGCGGGAGAAATGAGATACAGAATTATTCTTTTCAAGCTAACGTTTCTAACTTTTCTCTCTTTCCCAAATGCTAGTTTTCCTATTTTGATCTAGAAAGCAAGGTAAATACTGTAAGTAAAATAATATGATGCTCCCTTTTTGGAATATCTTAAGTCAAAGGCAGGGACAGACAGAAGGTGAAAGGAGTGTGAGCTACACGTGCAGCACACTAATACTTTCATTGGGTGTGTGTGATTCATGCTCAGGTGTGACGAATGAGACACTTATGCAGTTGGAGGAAAGTATTAGTTGCTCATTAAAATTCAGTATTTGAACGGCTAATTTATGCTTATGCTCATTGTTTTTCAGCATACTTGCAGGCTATGACATGGCAGTGCTGGTGAAGATACCATTAGGAAACAATTGGCCACTGAAAGGTAATTTTTCTCTCGTTGTCTTTTCATACCAAACAGAAAGGTAAATGGAGGGAGATAATGTTATTCACAACCCTGACTGGATCTTTTCACAAAAAAAATATTGTTTTGAACAGTAGGAAACAAAAATGTCCTAATAAAACTTATTTGTGATTTGAGAGTGCCAGAAAAATTAATAGGAGGGATGGGTACTGGATCATTGTATAACTGAAACCCAAGCACGGAAGTCTGTAAGTTTACCACTGTGCCTCATAGTGTTTCACTGATAAAAAGAATTAATTAAAAAGTGAATTTGAGAATTGGGGAAAGAAAAAGGTGTATCTCGGCACGAAAGACAAAGTTGTATACAAAATTTTAGTAGGGTTCTTTTAACCAAAAAATGTGCATTATCTTTTTTTGTGGTTTCCACATTTGAGATGCCAAATTTAAGAAATGCTCAACTTTACTGATTTTGGACAATGGGGCAGCTGGCACCCAGTGAGCTTTCCTGCTTCTGCTCAGACTGTACTTTTGACAGCGCGAATGTTGTTTGTGCACATCTTCAAGATACTGGAAGAAAAATGCTTCCATTAACTTGTTTTGTTTTTTCCCAACTCACTTTACTATCACTGAATATCTATTACATTTTTTTTTGTGGACTAAATCCTAAAGAGATGACAGGCACATTTGCCTGAGATTTATTTCCAGGAAGGTTCCCCAGAGCCAAAAGGATTTAATTCATGACTCAATTGGTGAATGAATAGTTTTGGAGGATTCAAAGGGAAAAGGAAGATTTCTTAAGCCCATTATAAAATGCAGATTCCTTTCTTAATCTCACATTCTACATGACGTTCCGTCTTCCAAGGAAAGAGCATTTTAGTATTTGAGACCCAAATACTTGAGCTCTTTGCTCTAAATCCTTGTCAGAGGATGAGATAAGTTAAGTAAAAAAAGGCTTAGGAAAATAAAGTGTAAATCTTTTCATTTAAATAGCGAAAGCAAGCAGTTGTACGTGAACTTCTAACCTGTTTTCTTCTGAAAGTCACAGCCAAGTACGATGGCAAAGAATTTTTGTCTGGCTGTGCTGCGATTTGAGCCTAGCCCCACATGAGGGCAGACTTGCTACAGAGAGTTGGGAAGTTAAGGCTCTTCGCTACCAACAGCGCTGTCAAAAGTACAGTCTGAGCAGAAGCAGGAAAGCAACAATGTCTCTTGTTCTTTTACTCCTGAGGAGCTGGATTATAGAATTTCCCTGCGTCTCAAACATCTTGGATAGTAGTATAAAACCGTTTTTTAATTTTTTCACCAGCTGGATTTCTGGAAAGGATCCTTCCCTCCCCCCCCCAACACAGTTACAACCCTCCCCCCTCTTTTTTCTTTGAATGGGGTTCATTCACGTGAAATGAATTTCCCAGGCTGCCCCAAGCAGGAAGTCCAGTCCAGCTGGGGCACACACCTCCTGAGGGCAGCGTAGGGACACATAACAGACAGGAAGTTGCAAATGTGCGTGCCTCGGGGCTGAGTTTTCCAGCCTTAGAGTCCAAAGTCTTAAAGAGAGAAGTGAATTTCAGTTTGACATGTAACAACAACTCACAGGTGGGCCAGGTGGACCGGGTTGCCCAGGTGCTCCCTCGTTGCCCTGAAAGAGAAACCAGAATCAGTAGCTCAGAACCTTGCTGCCCAGGATTATTATGGTCCTGGATTGATGCTTGCTTTAGAGAACCATATTTGAAATCAACATACATCTTTCATTACTATTTTGCAAAGTCTTATTTGGCTTGGTTCTCTGCTTCACCTGGGGAAATGGGTTTTTAGATCAGAGAAACGGTGAACGTTTGTTCTCATGCTTATTCAGATTCTCACTGTGTTAACTCTAGGGAGGTAGCTTGTTTTCAGAGAAAGCCATGAAACCCAACTCTTGGACTTCCCATACAATGGGTTTGCGGGGAGGAAGCTTCCAGGGAGGGTTTGTAAAGCAGAGACCTCCCAGCAGGGGACGGCTTGGCTTTTGGGACAAAGGTAGGTCTGGGTTAGTCCTCACTTTCAGTCTCATCTGTACCACCTTCGTCTTTTGGGCCATCCACATGTGACCATAGTAGAAAATCACAGTCTGTGTCTTGACAGCAGAAAGAGATACTTCTTCCACTTCCCAAGTTAATATTAGACCCTATAACCAAGTTAGGCCTCTCTCATGAACGAAAGTGACCCTGGTACAACACTGTTGAGAAAGTATTGTATATAATTTAAACAGCCTCATTGTAGTTACAGGAGGAACTGTCTGAAAATGAATTTGTGCAAAACAAATTTAAGTAGAAAACTGAGAGTGGGTTTCATTTTTATTTTTATAAAGCATGGAATGCTTATTGGTCCATAATAAGCTGAGGTGTTATAGTTCCCTTGGGTAACTTTAGCGAGTTCTCTGTGTAACTATTTTTTTTTTTTGAGTAATGCCTCATGGAAAATAATTTAAATTACTCAGTGTCAGGGACAATGGCAAGAAATGGTTAATTAAGAAAAGGTCCAGGAGGAATAAAATTTTGAACTATAATGCCCAAGAAGTCTAAGGGAATTTTACCCCATAAATTTGATGAAGGATTTCATTCAAATCTCTCCATATTTTAAAATAACACAAGGTATCAGGTTTTTTTTTTTAAATCTATGTCCAGTGAAAAACAAGCCCTTAACTTGGACAAGAGAACTGAGGTTCCAAAGTGGGAGACAGCATTGGTGGTGGGATGTGGGTCTCATGTGATTAATACTGTGCCTTAATTATGCAAATAGTTATGTTCCTACAAACCAATGTAACCTCAAAAACAATAAACTTAAAAAATTTCTGCTTGCATCTTTATCATTAAAAGCACTGCCAAATTTTTATTGTGTTATATTTGAGAAAGAGGAACAACAGTATATTATAACTTTTCCCAGACTGCTTTGATGGTGGCACTCTGTAAAATGGCATTTTCTGCTGAGTGCTGGCAGTGTCTTTCAGGGAATGATGTCATAGCTCTCATAAACCAACAAAGAAGGAAATATACATGCCTACTGAAAAGGCTTTTTTTTTAAAACTGGCACAATTGAAAGATATATTTTCATCTTTGGTAGTACCCCAAAGCTCATCTCAATGTGGAATGCCCGTTAACTTCAAAAGGCAAATCTCTGACAGAATAATTTCCAGTGAGAGCATTACGAAGGCTGGTAGTGTTGGACTGGCTTCTGGGGATTCCATGAGGAAAAAAGAAAGTGCTGAGTCTATCTCTAAGAAGCACATTGTTTCTTGTCAAATTAGGGGAGTTCCTTGGCTCCTGGAAGTCATCTTACTGGATTTTAGTCAATTTAGGCTGGAAGCTACTTTAGAGGCTTATGTGGGCCCTTGATTTTCATTTTTCTAGTCTTGTTGCATTTACTTGCTAACTCTGGACAAACAGTTCTAAATTCGCTAAGCGAAAGAAGCCTTATAGTGGTATGGTTTGACTTCTGGATTGCTGATCCTCCATTACCACAGCAATTCATTTGCCCCAATCAACTGGACTTCCCAGAAATCAAGCTATTTGCTTACTTTGCAAACTGGTGAATTCCCTAGAACTATCAGAAAACAGAACTTCAAGGTTTTCTCAGTGCAGTCTTCAGTTGTCAGAATCCCAGTCCTGATAATCAGAGTCTTGATAACTCCACAGAGTCTTGTCATCGGTAGCTGGAACTCCCTGATACAAATTCCATCCTGAAACCTCCTCAAGAAGCAAGTTCCACTGAGTCCTTTGGTAGACCCAGATAGATGCCCAGGAGCCTGAGTCTAGCCTGCACTTTCGCTATATTGCTCAAATATTTTATTCAACCCCTCCCCTCCTGAGAATATCTTGTATTCACACCCACGTTTTGGACCAATACTCTATTAAGTCTAGAATTGCTGTTCCAAAAAAAAAAAGGTATTCCTGCTTTCAGACTTTGTTTGGTTTTTATGAATTTCTCTGTAAATGGTCTTACTCTGCCCCTTCCCCAGTTTCCATTCAAACAGTCAATGGGATTTTTCCTCCATACCTTGTCACCTTTTGCTCCTGCAGGACCTGGATGTCCAGTTCTTCCCAATAAGCCCTGTGAAGCACACAACTAAGTTTATTACAGAAACAACAACTAAATGTCCAGAGGGTATTGGAAGTTCATTGCTAAAACGGATACATTTTGAAGGTCATTTGATCCTAATTAAATCAGTCCTACAAGCTTATATTTCTTCAGGCTGATACAGCAGCTGTATCCTGCTGATAAGCCCGTGCAAGGGTAAAATTTGTATTTGTGGTCACTTTTTCACCTTGGCCAACCACATTTAATGACCTTAATTGGAACCTTTTGATATATTTAAGAATTTAGTCTTGCTGTTTAAATGGCAATTTACATAACATTACGCCTTCCTAAATGAGCTATAATTTTGGTAGTGATCAACATTTTAAATAGTTCAAGAACGGGTAGACTTAACAATGCATATTGAGTTATGCAATCTTCATTTTACCAATGGAAAATAAATTTTATATTTAATTCTTTTTTTTTGAGATTAGTGTTGGTATAATTTTCATGATTCCTTCTCAACTCTTTTTAATTTAGTAACAATTTAAAAGCCAGGTTTGTTTGACATAATTGGGAGAGTAAGAATGATAAAAAATTCCATTATTACAAATTCGTGATTCAAAACATGAAGGAACTGACTAAGTTTCTACTTATCTAGAAATAATATTTGCCCCTCTAAGAAAGGAGGAGTTGGAGAAACTGAAAGGAGTAAGTATTGTTAGAGTTAGCAAACAAAAATACAACACACTAAAACAAACTGTTAGTATGAAGTTGACATTTAACTGCATGTTCTGTAGATTAACAACAATTCTCATCTTGAGCTCCATTCACATACAAGATAAGATTATTCTTTTTTAGGAAAACAAGACGACCAAAACCAAAAAGACCAGGGTATTGTGTTTGAGGGACAGTAAAAAAGATAAGAGTCAAACTAAAGTGGAGGACATCTGAATTCATAAATAGGAAATAATGATAAAAATAATTGGATAATCCTTGACCTATTTCCCTCTAGAAAATAAATGAGGAGTTTATGGTAATTAAGAAGGTAATGAAGTAGCCATGTGACTATGCAAAGGTTAACACCAAAATTGTAACTAAAATATAGAATGCTTTTTTACATCAAAGCTCTGTTCAAACCGACAAGGTTAATCACAAAGTGCTTTCCACTCTGGTATAATTCTGACGGCAGGTCATGACAACCCTCTGCTGCCTTACATAATAATAAAATGAAAATCGGAAATGTTGGATGAATCTACATTCTCAGTCACAGATGAAAGATCTACAGAGAGTCACAGAAAATAAAAGGCCATGAGAAAAATTAGTTTGCGTGGTGTCATTCTAGTAGATATGAACTGTTACTTAAACTGTATTTTCAAATACTTACAGGTGGCCCAGCAGGGCCTGGAGCACCTGCAATGCCTGGGATTCCTTGAAAACCCTAGAAGACAGAGTTACCATCAGAAAAATCTCCTGTCATTGGAAACAAAGTATTTTTGTTAAATCAAGTACTTTCACTACTAGAAATTAAACATCTCTTTTGGCTAATTAACCATATAGGTAATATGCAAATACCCATTTTCAGAGAAAGGATGGTGTACTAAAATTCTATGATATGGAATCAGTAACGAACATAATCTGATTTATAGAGAATTTCTGATCTCACAGAATTACCCATTAAACTCAGCATTACTAAGAATCCAGCAAAGCTGAAGTATGAAAGTACAGATTTCGGATAGGCAGAATGCCATAAAAGAAATATATGCTTACACTAATGCGTCATTCAGCCCATAGAAAAATGGAAAATGTTTTATGATGTTACATTTAGTTTAGCCAACCATTTTGTGATAAGAAATTTGGCTCATCAGTGTTTTTAAATTTGAAAAACTTTAATGGTTGTAGTAGAAAAATTAATGAATTTCCTTCCTCCATTTCCTCTTTGGATTTGTAGAATATTGCCAATGATACTGGCAATTTCATCAGCTTAAGATGCTGATAAAATTATGTATTTAAGGAAGAATTGGAAAGATTATCTAGTAGTGTGTGTGATTAATTCTATTCCTTTATCAAGCATTCCAATAACAGAAAGTTAGCAAATAGATTACATAAAATTCATCATATGAAATATTTGACAACAATTGAATCACATTTGAGCAAATTATGGACAATAAGAAAAGTGTGAAGCTACAAGATAATACATGGAGTTCAAACTTTTGGGGCCAGAGTGATAGTTCAGCGGAAAAGTCACTTGCCTTGCATGTGGCTGATCTGGGTTCAATACCCCATATGGAGCCCTGAGCTCTTCCAGGAGTGATCTCTGAGCATAGAGCCAAGAATATGCTCACACACCACTGGGTGTGACTCCTGAAAATGCCCCAAATTTAAAAATATACATGTATTTTATGAAACATGGGAATGATATGCAAAGATTGTAATGCCTTGTCTTAGCAACAAAGTCCTCAATTTTTTTGTCACTAGGACTCTTCAACTGCCCCATCTGTGGATCTTACCCTCTCAACCTCAGCTCTCTGCCCACATGGCCACCCCCGCCCCCCGCCCTCGTTCCATGCCCTCAATTGAGCCATACGTGGTAACCTTTATTCTACTGGTAGAGTCGAAGCATTGTTTTCACTCACCATTTTCTATTCATTTGCTTTGTTTCTCTGTAAAGCACAGTATACCTGTGCTCACCCAGTATTTATCTTTTTCCTTTGGTCTTATTTCACTTAACATGACACGCTCTACTCTATCCACGTTGTAACAAAACAAGATTTCATCTTCTATAATAGCTGAGCAGGATTCCATTGTGTATATATATGGCACTAAAAAAATCCAATCATCCTCTATTGGGCTGTTTTCAGATCTTGATTACATAAATAGCGTTGTGATGAATATAGGAATCCATACATCTCTTCAACTTAATGTTTTTGTGTTTGGAAGATATATACCAAGTAGTGGAGTTGCTGGAGACATTACTGGGCCCTCTTGAGCAAACAGATGAACAGCGGGAAGACAGTGACAGTAACAGTGATAGCAATTTTATTTTTTAATTTTTGGAGGGACCTCCGAAATGATGGTTAGGAGGCCCAAAAATCCCACCAGGAATTCTCAGCCAACCTAACTGAAAGCTCATTGGAAGAGCCTGAGGATGTGGTGCTGCTCAGGCCCCATAATGCCAGAGATGACACAAACCAGCCTCGCAGTGCATGGGGGTCTTCAGGATTGCATCTCGCCATACTTGGGGTATCATGTGGGGCAGAGGATTAAGCCTTAGAACTCTGCACTATCAACTGGTCTCTATGTTTAAATTTTTAGACACATCTTTGTACTTACTTTTTGATAGACGCTAAATTGGTTTAAATTTTCACCAAATGCACTATTCCCAATCTTTTAAATATATGCCTTTCTAAATGATGTGAGGTTGTATCTTATTGTCATTTCTATTTAAATTGAACTCTTAATCAATGATGACAAATAATACTTCAATGTCTGTTGGCCATCTGTATATATTTGGAAGAATGTCTGTTTAGCAGCTCTCCTCACTTGGTTTTTGTTTTGGATGTGTTCAAGGATTACTCCTAGTTCTGCCCAGGGATTAATGACTGTATCCCTGAGCAGAGGGATCGTATGTGATGCTGGTGATCAAATCCCTGTCAGCTGCATGTAAGGCAAGCACCTCACTTGTACTCTTTCAGGCTCCATTCTCTCCCTGTTTTTTTTGATTTTTTTGGTTTCTATTGTGTTATTGTTGAATTTTGTGAATGCCCCATATAACTTGGATATTATTTCTTTGTCAGATGCAAGTGTGAATAAATACATTTTATGAATATTTAAAACATTAGGTAAAGCAACCATGGTAAAGTTGCTGCATACTTATTTATGAGAGTTCTGTAGAATCAAGATTCTATAGGATTAGGTACTTTACATCAATGGGATCAAGAACCACATTTCTACAGTCCTAACCAACACTAAATATAATCTACTACCACATGGTACCTCAAGTTTTTCAGTTTATCAGGTGATATAACATAAAATAAATGCTTAAAAACAATCTCGGTCATGCTTAAATTTCTCATGTAATAAAATTATTGGGCAAATACTAAGTATACTTACATTAAAGAATGTACATATACTCTTTCCTCAAGATGGTATCCTCTCCTCCCAGGATGGGAGAAGCATGCTGAAAGTAGACTACAGACCAAACCTGATTGTCACCCATTGCCTCTTTTGCACATCACAACACCCAATAAGAGAGAGAGAACAAAAGGGAATGCCCTGCCACAGAGGCAGTTTGGGATGGGAGGATGGTGGGTGGGAGGGATACTGGGATCCGTGGTTGTGGGAAATGGGCACTGGTGGAGGGATGGGTATTTGATCATTGTATAATTGAAACTCAAGTACAAAAATTTGTAAGTCTACAACTGTACCTCATGGTGTCTCACTAATAAAAGTAATAAAAAAACTAAATGATAACTGAGTGGGAGAAAATGATTGTATTCAGTACATATAAAGTACTCACAAATATTAATAACAACAACAAAAACAAATATCTTAAAGCCTCATCAAAAATTGAGGAGAGGAAATGAGACCAACAGATGGCCAACAGACACATGAAAAATTGATCATTGCCACTTATTTTTAGGGAAATGTAAATCAAGACAATAATGACATAACATCATAAGCTATTGAGAATGACACATATTAAAAATATTGGGAGCCATCTCTGCTGGTGTTGCTGTGATGAAACAGGAACCCTTATCTGCTACTGGTGAGAATGTTGGTCTCATGACAATAGAAAACAGTGCAAAAGGTACTTCGTAACTTTAGAATTGACTCTTCATATAACCAAGTAATTCCACTTTCGGGTATCTATCCTCAGAACTGAAAAACATTCATGCAAAAGAGCATATGCAACCGTTACTCACTGAAGCACTCAGCACAATAGCTAAGAATTGAAGTCAATGTAGATCTCCAATGACAGAGAAGAGCATCATGAAGTTGTGGTGTATATGTACACAATTGAGTACTACACAGCTGTAAGGAGTATTGAAATCTTGTAATTCAGAACAGCATGAATGGAACTATAAGACATCATGCTAAGTTAAGTAAACCAGAAGAAGAAAGACAAACAAAGGATGATATCACCTATATGTGTTATTTAGAATAACTGGAGGAAGGACTGCGATGTGTCAGAAGAAGGATGACCAGGTAAACCATGACTTAAGGTATAGGAAGGAGATGAAAAGAAAGAGTGGAGGGGAAGGAAGAAGAGAGAGATGAGAAGCAATAGGGCCCAGGTCAGGAGAGCCAGGTACCAAGGTGCAGATAAGGAACGATAGAGCCAAATACCCAAATCACAAAGTCAACAACTCTAATATCAAGGGACCCAAACTTAGATAAGTACTTGTCAAGAGAGCAGGCTGGGGGAGGGGGAGATATGGGAGGGAACCTGGGAACATTGGTGGAGGGAGGTTGACACTGGTGGTGGGGATTGATGCTACAATATTGTATATCTAAAGTGGAACTGTGAAACTTTATAAGTCGCAGTGCTTTAATAAAAATAAAATGAAAAAATATATAGCGAAAAAGCATGTTTCTTAGAAAGGTTTGTTTACAGACTGTCGAATGTAGAATGAATAATAAAGTTCCTCCCTCATGATCTGGTCCACCAATGCATCCTATTTTATCCACAAACCTAAAGAAAGTGTTAGATTGTTAGAGGAAGGAAATAACAAGAACAGGTAGTCTCTATTGTTGTTACTATTAATTTTATGTATGAACAAGGCAAAGACAAATTTTACTCTGCCCTTTTATAGAATGACTTGTTGCTCTATTTTTTTTTGGTGAGGGCAGTTCAGATTTCCAACCATCTTTCAACTTAATTTCCGACTGTCAATAAAGCTCTTTCTTGACTGTGTTTGCTGAATAATTGACTTTCAAGTGGCAGTGAACTTGAGCGTCACAGTTGTAATTTCACTCTCCAATCATAACTAATTTATTGCCCATTTACTTACTTGAAAC
>JAOXYA010000037.1:24724162-24736044 GCA_028565675.1 Sorex palustris
GTGATGATATCTCTTTGTGGTTTTCTTCTGCATTTCTGTAGTGACTAATGATGAGCACTTTTATGTGTTTAATTGTCCATCATCTCAAAAGTGCATTTGACTTTCAACCTTGGTCCAGGGGTAGGCAGTTGATCTAAACTAGTTCAAATAGTATAGATGCTTAAAATGATGTGATTTCATAATGAAATCATCATATTACTAGCTTCACAAGTAGTTTTATCTCATGAATTACATATGTCTCTTTTTACATAGCAATCTCATTTTCACTCATCTATAATTTAAAGTGCTTCTGTAATTTTTTTCTCTAAGTTTGAAAGTTGACAGGCACAGACAAACCAAGGCCATTGAAACTAAAGCACCTTGTTCTGGAGAAAGTTCTGCTAAATTTTGAACTTTCCCTAGGCTGGCCATTCAATTGTTCCTTCAAGACTATAAACTACTTTCGGATTCTTCTCAGAAAATATTTTCCACTAGTTTTTATTTTGAGAGAGCTGAAATAGTTATCTGCTACGTGAAGACAGAAAAAAACAGTGACTTATATAAATACTTAATGTAACATTTAATGTAATTTTTGACTTTAATTTCTTATCTATCAATGTGAACCACTCCTAATAGACATCGATGTATTATATGTTAACATTTTAAAAGACCTATCGAAGTCTTTTTGTTTGTCTTAGCACTAAACCAGAGCTCTAGAAAAAACCCAATGGGCGTCTGCCCAGGCCTGTGAAGAGAATCAATGTAGGACAATATTAACAGAGAAGAATTTTGTACCTCATCGCCTTTTTCTCCGGGTATTCCAGGGTAGCCCCGTTCTCCTTTGCTTCCCTAAAAAGATCATAAATTCAGTCAGTGATTCAATTATTTTGTACTCTTTGGGAATAAATGAGATACTCAAAATAACTTGATACATGTGCTTTGGAGAGAATCAAAGAACAAATAAATGATATCTGCAAATGGCTTGTACACCATTGTTTTTTTGAAATATTTTTAGAAAAAGCGGTTAAAGTGTTTTTTCTTGGGCTAGAGAAATTGTACAGAGGTTAAGTGCTTGCCTTGGATGAGTTAACCCTGGTTAGATCCCTGGGACCACATGGACACCATGATGAGAGATTCCTGGGCATAGACCCAGGAGTAGCCCCTGAGCATCGCTAGGTATAGCCCCAAATCTTTCCCACAAAAAGTTCCCTTTATCACAATTATCACACTGAAAATTCACTGAGGAGAAATTTCCTTACCTTTGGTCCTTCTCTGCCAGGGATTCCTGGAGGACCTCGTGGTCCTATATCACCCTACAGAACAGAGCAGCAACAGAACTGAATAGAAGACAAGGTACCATGTGTAACATGTGAATCCCACCGTTACTCAGTCTACTTTCTTACCTTTTGAGCTAAAGAATCATATTTTCCAGGCTCACCAGCACTTCCCTTTTCTCCTTTGTGGCAATTGCCGCAGAAGTTCTAATGAGCATAAAGAAAAAGTTCTTGACAGAGTGATCAAAATAATCTATAAAAGTGTGGTTTGATCTTCTTAAGTTCTAAGTAATATTTGAACTTTTGCCCTCTATGAGTGATAATGAGATTGCTATGTGGAAAAGATTATACTCGTTAGGTAAAACTAATTATGAAATTAATAAATGATATAGGTTTAGGATATTGGTGCGCTCCTTTTTATAAAATGTTTATTGTGATATTTACATCAAAAATTCCAAACAGATTAGAAAAGAATATTAAATAACATCAATCAGGAATATGAAGTTTCAGTTTAGCTGTATATTTAAGAAGGGAAGTGGAAATAAAGTCTGGTATAACCAGTAACATTATATAGCTTATATATAATATTATGTTTGAAAAGATAGAAGAAAGAATTGTACTGAAAGAATTTAGCCTTTTGACGGTAAAATTAGTTGGGAACCATCATAAAGTTTACTCTCATTTTGTTTGCCCATTGAAAGCACTCACGTAAGAAATTATTGCTTCAGTGATTTGGACTTGAATTCTATGTCAAATCCAAGTGCAGATAGAAAATATAAGTGGAATTACCTTTCCATTGCTTTCTCTATAACCTTTAGCTGATCTGTAAAGGCTTGAATTTAAGTGTCTGAGCTCACAAGATAAATTTCTTATCACATAGCTAAAGGAAAAGTGTCTGTGAAAAGCTGTCTCAAGGTTTATTTTTAAGTTAATCATTATAATAAGCACATGATCAAGAAAGGAATAGAATAGGGAGCACTGAGTGGTGGGAGATAATTTTGTTTTAACTGTTAACAGATGGTAAGGCAATATAAGCCTCTATTCTTCCATCCTATTCTCTAAAGGGAAGAATCTTTAAGCATGAAAAGGAAATTGAAACTTGCCCTTGGTGAGCAATTGTCAAGAAAGTCCAGGATCCTTCAAATTCAGGATTTTTGACCCAGAGAATATATACATAGGCCTTATTTAAAAAATATGCTCCCTTGAAGATTGATTCTGTATGACAATAAAGAGAATCTAAGGCAATTTGTCTAAAAAGTGCTGAGTTAAAGGATTCTATTTATAGTGGTCCTTCTTAAAGCTACAATATATCAAAGGGGATGAGAGTGTGAAATATTTTCCAAACTAATTTTACCACTAGCATCTTTTCAAAGAACTGTAGTGTTGGTAAAGGAGTCTGTAGCACTGGAGCACTGTCCTCCTGTTGTTCACTGATTTGCTCGAGCAGGCACCAGTAACATCTCATAACATAGTGAGACTTATTGTTACTATGTTACTGTGTTTGGCATATTGAATACATCACAGGTAGCTTGCCAGGCTTTGCCGTGCCGGCAAGATACTCTTGGTAGCTTGCTGGGCTCTCCGAGAGGGGTGGAGGAATTGAACCCGGGTTGGCCGCGTGAAAGCCACTCTAGCCTCTACCCGCTGTACTACCTCTCCGGCTCCTATTAAGTTGCTTATAATACAGTTGTTTTAGACCACGAACGTTCCACCACTAATCCCACCAGTGTGACCTTCCTTCCAACAGTATCTCCAGTCTCCCACCTACCACCCCACACTGCCCCCTTTCAGGCATCATCAAGTTTACTGCATATTGTTTGTTACAACAGAAAGGCAAATGGAATTTTCAAAACTTTGATCAGTGAGTCAATTTGTGATCATGGTTATATCTCGCAATGGTGTTTCCAAAGTCATTTTCTGCGGCTTTACTGGGCTGGCTGGTGCTAGCTGAGCCCACTGTGTGATTATTTAGGTTCATTGAGCTTTCTGGTTTTCTATGTGACTTTCCATCAGATTGCTAGTGGGCTGACAGTACAGTGAAATTTAGAGGTGTGTGGCCGTGAGGTCCAAGAGCTACAGAGCTAGAATAATTTGGTGGCTTGGTAGATTGATGAGGTTCAATTGTAATGTGGCTGCCTGTTGCTGTGTCTTCAGGCAGGAAGAGGAATCTTGCCACCCCTATTCCAAGAAGGCCCCAGAGTCTTCAGCTTGGATCATTCTACCCCACACCCTACCCCAGAGTGTCTACTTCCCTCTATCACTGTCCAGTGCCCCCGTCCTATTTTCCAGACCCAGTTCCCAACCCAGTGGTAAACTTCCTTCTGAAGACCACTTCTTGATTCTTGATTGCCTCTGGGCATTTGCTCTAGCCCTACTTTATTTCTTTGTATCTCACATAGGAGACAGATCATTCTGTGTCTGTCTCTTTCTGATTAACTTCATGCAGCATGACACTCTCCAGATTCATTCATGTAGTAGCAAATTGCATGATTCTTGTTTTCCTGATCCTTTTTTCCAGCACATTGACTCTCTCAATTTGCTGTGAGTCTTTAAAAACTTGGTGATACTATATTCTTTAAGAAAACTTATTTTCACTAAAAATACTGTTTTGAAAAGAGCTGACTTAGTTCCTAGACAAATATGACCCCCAAAGACCTTCTTATGGGTTTATCTCAGACTAGCTCACTCTTGGAATGAGATTATACATTACAATGCTTCTCCATAATAATATCTAAAGATTTTTTTCCTAAGAACTTTAATGAAGTCGTTTCCTTTAAATTGCTATTTGTTTACCCTAACCTAAAGAAAATGAAGTCAGCTTGAAATGGCACTTAAAAAATTCAATTAACTCACAATGATTACCATTTTTGTTTCATTAAAAATAGATTCTAAAATGTTGCTGTACCGAGTTTCCACATGATCCAGGAAATCGCACCTAAAGACATATATCCCAAGGGCCTAAAAAACTATTCAGAAAAGACATTCACACCCCCATGCTCTTTGCAGCACTATCCACAATAGCCCAAATCTGGAAACAACCCAAAAGTCCAAGAACAGATGACTGGATAAAGAAACTATGATGCATAGACACAATGGAATACTACTCAACTTTAAGAAGATATGAAATTACACTATTTACTACTATGTGGATGGGTATGGAATGTATTGAGCTGAGTGAAATTTTGTTTTAATGTTTCACTTCCAAGCTCTGTGATTGTGAACAATTTAATTAACTGCATGGCACTCCAGTCTATCATCTATAGAATGAGGATACTACCTCAGCATAAACTTACATGAAAACTTTTATGCCAACCTAAGTTGTTAATATTAAGTGATATAAGAAAAGGTTGTTCATCGATTTGCTCAAGTGGGCCCAGTAAAGTCTCCATTGTGACAATTGTTACTATGTTTGGCATATCGAATACATCACGGGTAGCTTGCCAGGCTTTGCATGTGGGTGAGATCCTCTCGGTAGCTTGCCAGGCTCTTCGAGAAGGGTGGAGGAATCAAACTCGGGTTGGGCATGTTGGCCACTTGCAAGGCAAATGCCCTACCCGCTGTGCTATAACACATATAATTGTGATTTAATAACTGCAAGATCTTCCCAAATATCAAAAATTGTCTTCGAAAGTACTAAACACTCACCTCATGCATTTGTTTATAATCATATCTACACATTTTTCCCCTCAGTACTTCAATAATATAACAATCATATATACTAGCATTCTTGAGGTTTAAAAATTAAATTCAATAGGCTAGGAAGATAGCTCAAAAGTCTGGAGTACATGCTTTGTACATGAGAGACTCAGACTTGGTCTTTGACACCACATGGGCCTCCAAGCATCATGGGGAGTGACCTCTCAGCACTGAGCACCACAAAGCAACCCCCACAAATAAACCCTTAACACCCATCCAAAGCTCTGGCAGTTGCACCCAAATCCCACCATTGCAGCCACACCAAGGGCTCAACTCCTCCATTTCATGAATATATTCTGCAGAGATGCCTATCTGCAAATAACTTCAGGTACCTAGTGTCCAGGCTGAAATCTCTGATGATTTTTGGAGTTGGGGTGGATAGCCTTCCCCCGGTTCCCCATACTTCCAACCCCCACCCTGCTCCCAGCCACAATCACCTCCCAAAGCTATAGTCATATTGAATTATTGACCAAGACCACAGATCCAGAAGTCTCTGGACTGCATGACCTTGCAACACCTCCTGAGCAAGCAGCTTAATACAGTCTTCTATTTTTTTTCACTTTACCATTCAGTGGATAGGATTTGGGGCTCACTCTTCTCTCAATACACCCCCTTTGCATGAGAAATGATGAGAAGCCTTTTCTGAACCTTCTGCTGAAGGCATGGCCCTTGAGCTATAGTCCACAGCCCCTGAAGCCATTCTCAAAATTATTTGCATTATTTTATCCCCATTCTTAAACTGATCCCCACTGACCACCTACACGAATATATGGAGGGCAGTCTTTATTTCTTTGACCTATTTTCATCAATATGTCTCCAGCTAATCCTCTCTTAAATGAACTCTAAAGGAGAACAGTCTATAGAAGAGGATTTAAATCAAAACTTATTCCCTTGGGAGATGTTTGCCTCTGAGCAATTTGCTTGCAATCACTAGGTAGTGTGTTCCTTTTGATTACATGGGGATATTTTATTGGATGAATCTTGGAGCTGAACCTGCAAACCTCTGAACAAGATGTCTGCCATTGCAAGGCTCCCAAACAGAAATAGTGACAATATAGGTTGACTACTATATTGCTTATGTTTTCTCTCCAGCCCTGCATTCAGGTCTCTTTCCCTATCCTGTTTTCTGGGGAGCTTAATAAATTCTTAGCAAACTAAGCCTATGCAAATATATGGATTTATAGGTACTCAGTTATTATTCTTTCAAGTCTGTCTTCTGGATAAAATACAGGATTAGAAAAAATTGGTAGCTAGACAAATTCTCTATGTGATGAATAATAGGTAGAGATAATTTTTATTTAACAGAGGAACAGGTGGTAGGCCAATTGTGAGCTCTGGAATTTTACAGCTCATTTTGTAAAATCCCATGACATTAAAACAGCCTTGCAAGCTAGTTGTTCGTGGAGCAGCACTGGTTTTCACCCTGGGACTGGCCAGGCCAGAGTCAGTGAGAAGGATAAGGTTTCATAGTGGTGAGCCAGGGTGGGTAAACACCCATTAA
The DNA here is from genome assembly GCA_028565675.1 of Sorex palustris. Taxonomy (NCBI): domain Eukaryota; kingdom Metazoa; phylum Chordata; class Mammalia; order Eulipotyphla; family Soricidae; genus Sorex; species Sorex palustris. Next base: position 24,730,613 of record JAOXYA010000037.1, read on the forward strand.
GAAAAAGCTGTTCCACCAGAGGACAGAATGATATATCTATTCAAGGGTATTAATGACATTATTCCTCCCACTCTCCAAGCCACCCCCTTCACATTCAAAATGTGAGATAAGTAGAAGAGTAGAAAGGTTGGTATAAATGGGACAAAATATATAAACATATGTTTCTTTTCCCATATTAAATATGTTCTATTTAAAAAATGAACTTTAGTGTAGACTAAGCAATTAACTCAGTATGTTATAAAGATTTTTTTCCTGAAAATAAATGAACAAATAATTTATTGCATACAAGAACATACCTTGAGTAAAGCGCCAATGTCTCCCAAGAGAGGCAGTGCAATCTGTGGTTAAGGAGAAAACCAAGAATAAACACTTGTATTTGTGCAGACACATAAATGACATACAAACATACAATACAATGAAGATATTTTTCTTCAAAATATCAGATCAGCTGAGATGTGCCATGTGTCTTTGTAGAGTCTCACTGTCAGAATGATTTTCTTAAGAATATTTTACATAAAGATGTGAACATCAGGGATTGATGGAAGTCACAATTATTTTTCAGAAGCTTTTACAATTCTACATGCAAACGTATGTATACCATTGTTTTGATTCTATATTTCTATTTTATATTTTAACGGGTTGGAGCAATAGTACAGCGGTAGGGCGTTTGCCTTGCACGCAGCCAGCCTCACCAAGCCGGGTTCGATTCCTCCACCCCTCTTGAAGAGCTCGGCAGCTACTGAGAGTATCTCACCTGGCAAGCTACCTGTGATGTATTCAATATGCCAAGTACAGTAACAACAAGTCTCAAAATGGAGACATTACTGGGCCTGCTCAAGCAAATGACATGAAAACTTTTATGCCAACCTTAGTATGTTATTGGTTTTAAATATTATGTAAAATTATAATTTATTAAAAGAAAATCATTCCACTGCCAAGAAAATGATTAGACTGTTATGAAATACAAAAATGAGTATGTGAGTTTTCTATAAAGTTAAGTTTTTTGTGTGTTAAGTTAAGGTTTTTTTTTGTGTTTAAAAGAACCAATTGATGACTTACTTCTTGGACAAAACAGATGCTGATGGGGCTAAGGTAAGTTTCTAACCTCATGTCTTTTTTTTGGCTCTTTGGGTCACACCCGGCAAAGCACAGGGGTTACTACTGGTACTCCAATCTTTGCACTCAGGAATTACTCCTGGTGGTGCTCAGGGAACCATATGGGATGCTGGGAATCGATCCCAGGTCAGCTGCGTACGAGGCAAGTGCCCTATCCGCTGTACTATTGCTCTAGCCCCCACCTCATGCCTTAAAATCTTTTTTAAGAGAGAAGCTATATGCCCCAGTAGCATTTTACAAGATTTCCAGATGTTACACACAGTATTCATTGAGCAGTGCAGGTAAAGGAAGGCCAAAACATGTCTCTGGATGTACTTACAAAGGCATAAGGTCCAGTGTGGGAGGCAGAAAGATTTGTGAGGGTTAGAACTTAGAGGCCAAAATTTGGATTTTATTATATGAAACTCTTAATATAATGCCATGTACCATATGGTCTCTTAAATGATAGCTGCTGACTGTGAGGCTGATTTAAAGGGATTTCACTGTAACTCAAAGCAGACTTAACCTAAAACAAAACTTCTAAACACATGTTTAGTGCCTAAACCCATTTCTAGGAGCCCACTCAATCTTGTTTTTTAAATTTTATTTTTCACCTCTTTAAAGCTATAAGATCAGTGGATATTATGGGTAAGTTACCTGAAGACTTTCATTTAGAAAAATGAAATTCATTTAGTAACCAGCATTAGGAAGAACAGAAATTGTGGCTATATATTTTAACTCAATTTTCTATGGGATTGAGACATTATATGCTAGGGCTCAGCCTGGGGCAAAATTGTACAGCTGAATTATACCCTTAGGAAATAAGTATTCATCACACACACAAAAATGCTGACACGGTTTGAATGGTTTTTTCCCCCTCTCTACAAAATAATGGGGATAAACAAAATCACCAAGCAGTCACTGAGCATTATAATTAGTTTGGACAGCAAAACTTGCTTGGTAGGCTATTTGGCTTCTGGGTGTATTAAAGATACATAAATCAGGCACAGTTTGTTGACATACCGGGTCACCTGGGGGGCCTGGCAGACCTGGCTTTCCGTCTCTTCCTGGGGCACCCTGTAAACAGAAGCATCATGTTTCAAGTCTTTGCACATTTGCCCAGGTATAACATTGAGTGAGAGGGATGGAGGAGTGGTAAAAATGTTCCTTACAGTGTTGCCTGGGGTTCCTGGAGTTCCTGGCAATCCAGGGAGACCTCGAGGACCCTGGAAAAGGGGGAACATTTTTATTTCTACATTTCAGCAAGTTCTTAAATGTGCTTTCAATTATTTTTTTCTTGAATCAAAATAATTCTATTAAAATAAATAGAGAAATAAGATGTAAGGGGGCGATAAAGAGAGAAACACACACACACACACACACACACACACACACACAGATACATGTTCAAGAGAGAACATGGGTTTGGAAAAGAGCCAGTACACCTGCTCATTTGTGGTAATACAGAAATTGGTTAAGTAGCTTACCTGAATACCTGGCTCTCCAGCTGGTCCTTGGGAGCCCTGAATAAAATGAGAGTCAATGATCAAAAGTTTGACAAGAATGTCCACAAGTTATCCAAGTGGGATAAAGAGATAAATGTTACAATTTACTTCATGTCACAACCACCATGTACACTCTGAAAATGCTGCCAATTCAGTCAAGATTTTGGGGGGGGGGGGCAGTTAAACACGTAGCAAGATACTGTCACTGAAAATATCAAGATGATTTTGCTAAGATATCTGCCTTTCCCATCATCTGCCTCTGCACCATCATGAACAAACAGACAATGCAGCTAATCTAAGCAAGTTCAGAAACTAACCAGAAGGGTAACCAGCTCAGGGCTTCCTTTCCTTTCTGTTTCCTATTTTGAGTCATTTATCAAAGCCAATAATTAATGACAGGAGTAGATATGAATTGAAAGTAAAATATTAATTGAAGAAATTGCCAAAACTGGTGCTCAGTAGGAATTAAAGTAATTAGTTATTTCTGTTTTGGAAAATTGGAATTTGGGGGTAACAAAAATGAGACTGGGGAGTATCAGTGAACTTTATGGTATAACTTCCATCTCCACCTCATCACTATGGACCACTAAATGAGGGGTTCACCATTAAAAAGTCTGTAAGAACTTATGTCCTAGAAGCTGACTTTAAAAAAGCACTTCTGAACTTTTCCTTTATTTATATAACTGCTGGACCAATAGCACAGCGGTAGGGCATTTACCTTGTGAGCAGCTGGCCCGGGCGAGCCGGGTTCGAATCCTCGTCAGAGAACCCGGCAAGCTACCTACAGTATCTCTCCTGCATGCAAAGCCTGGCAAGGGACTCGTGACGTATTCAATATGCCAAACACAGTAACAGAAGTCTCACAATGGAGACGTTACTGGGCCTGCTCGAGCAAATCGATGAACAACGGGAGGACAGTGCTACTGTGACAGTGCTATTCAGTCTTAGCTTTCAAGACTATGAAAAAAGCTCTCTGAGCGCACCACAGCAATGAGGACACTCCAACCCATAACATAAACAAAGAGGAGGAAGAGAAAGGAATAAAAATAATTTTTTTACTTACTGGGTAACCTCACCAAATAAAATATTTTAAATTATAGGAAAAGAAAAAAAAGGAAAGAAAAGGAGAGGGGAGGGGAAAGGAAGGGAGAAGGGTGGGGAGGGAAGGCAATGTGGGGAGGGGAGACCCTCTGCCTTCAGAGACAAGGCCCTGGTTTAGATTTCTGGTAAACATAAATGTGATATACACAGAACACACAAACTCCTCTTCAAGCAAAATCATTTTTTCTCTGACGTTCGGTCACAGTATAGAGGCCAGAGAGACAGAACAGGTTGAAAACATGCAAAGAATGACCAAGGCTTGGGTTCAATCCCTGGCACTATATGAACCCACAGTACCACTAGGAGTAACCCTCTCCCCCAAGCAAGAAGCTGAGTAGCCCTGGAGCACTTCCAGATATGGCCCTATTAGTATATGCATAATAGTGACAGTGAAGGAAAATAAAGAATTAAGGAGCTAACAGAAACCTATGTTCATAATTCTAAAAATGTATTTTCGATGTGTGTCTCTTAAGAGACCCCCTAAACGCTGCAGAGCAAGGACTGGGGCAGGAGAAAGAGTGCAGCAGATAAGGCGCTTGTCTTATTAGGCTATTGATTATAGGTTCAACCCCTGGCACGATACACCGTCCCCCAAGCCCATGAAGTGATCCCTGAGCACAGAGACAAAATCCTTAAGCACTATACAGTGTAGCCCAAAAATCAAAACTGGGTGGGGAGGGGGAGATCACCCAAACAGCAAGGACAGCATTTTATTCACCTTAAACTCTGTTTTTGTTCCCAGCACCATGTGGTCCCCCCAATACTGAAGGAAAGGCACCACTTGGGAAGCCCTCTCTCCCTCTCCCCCATCCTACCTATAATAAAAAGTCACTGGAAGAACATTACTCAAGGACAAAGTTCAGTTTCTGAAGATTCAGTTTTGGGTTTTTTATTTTTGGACCACACCCATCAGTGCTCAGGGATCACCCCTGGCATTGCTCAGGTGATCATATCCTTACTGAGAACTGAACCCAGGTCAGCTGCCAAGGCAAACTCATACCCACAGTACTATCTCTGCAGCCCATAATTTTATTTTTTAAAAGTTGATTATGGGCCTGAAGCAATAGCACAGCAGGTAGGGCGTTTGCCTTGCATGCGGCTGACCCGGTTTCGATTCCCAGCATCCCACATGGTCCCCTGAGTACCACTAGGGGTAATTCCTGAGAACAGAGCCAAGAGTAACCCCTGTGCCTAGCCGGGTGTGACCCAAAAAGCAAAAAAAATGTTGATTATGAAGGGCAACCACAACTGAGTTATCAAATAATCAATATCTGTCTAAAATACACTGAAGATAAAATTCACTGAATGAGGAACTGGGTATCGAAATGCTAGTTTCATACCCAGCACCACATGGCACCTGAGCAAGGTCAAGTGTGGCCCTGGTGACACCAGCCAGAAGCAGAGGGTCTGAACAGCATTTCACCTTGGGATCCAACACTGAACTTGAAACCTCTTCCCAGGCATTTCTGGGAGAAGTGGCTCCTACTGGCTGAGGTACCAAGCAGTTATTAAAACAGCTGAGATGGGGTATGTGCAGAAAAAATTGTTTCATAAAGGAAAATTACACAGGGTACTACTGTAGTAGATGTAGAAACATCTACTACACAAGATTCAACTGTGTAACAAAAAGACATTCCATATCAGTTAAGTATATATGTAAAGGTAAAGGTAAAGGCCCTCCCGTTGATCATCGATTTGCTCGAGCGGGCCCAGTAACATCTCCATTGGAGA
>JAOXYA010000037.1:24736144-24750881 GCA_028565675.1 Sorex palustris
ATTTTTATTACAAGAAAAGTTCTACACTAGGTCTCAAAAATACAGCAATAAAAAAAACTTTATCAAATCCTACCCTTCATGTTTATAATCTGGCTGATAAAGTCACTAGATTAATTAGGATGTCACTAGGGAGAACATAGGCATCATCAAATATTTCCCATTACTTAATATGTGCTATTATACAAAGTAAATGTTAGAAGAGACCATATGTATTTCAGTTAATAATATGGTAGAAGTGACATGAAATTATTAAACATATGTAAGACAATATGCAGTCAGAGAGAGATCAAAGAGACAAAATAATGAAAACACCTGAAACACAGGTAGAAATAAGGGAAAGAACAGAAGAACTTCACAAACGTTTATTTTTAAAATTCTGAGAAATAGCCTTTCCAGATATCCCATAATTATTAAAGTCTGATCAGAACTATTGTTAGTCACTACTTCTATTCCTATTCCTAGAAATAAAATCTTTATTCTTGCTAAACTATTAACACTTCAGGTTATCTTTGACAGTTTTTGGTGATAAATCAAACATTTTAAACTTAAATCAACCAACAGATTCTTGAAACTTCTGAACACCTAGATACAAGAACAAATATTTCTTCATTTCTTGGGGGAGAGGAGGAACGCACCCAGCTGGCTCAGGGATCACTCCTTGCATAAAATATAGGGCTGCATGCAAGGCAAGTGCCTTCTCTGCTGTACTCCCTCTGGCACCAAATTTCTTCATTTATTTAAACCAATAAAGAGAAGGGAAAAAATGATAAGCCTATTTATAGTATCCCTTACAAAATTAATATTAGTGTGAAAATTGTTAAAGTTCAGAACATAGAATATGAAGAGATCTCTTTAATTTTCACTTGTAGAAGTGAATAAAAGAAAAAGAATCTAAAATAAAAGGAGACTTCTTAGGTAGAGGGATGTATTTTCCAACTCCTGTGTCAGAGAAGTTCAAAATTCAGCCAGTATTAGAACACCTGGAGAGCTGGTTATATTTATTCAAGGGGCTAAAATTCATATCCAATTCTATGTCTCATTCTTGATAAAAAAAATACCAAGAAAATAGTATTCATGTAGTTTAGAACTGTCCTGGGTACCAGGATTAAAACTTGAATTCTCTGTTTTATACTTTCCTTGGATCTTGAAATCCTACCTGTTTCTTCACTTACTCATCCACTCATATTCATTTGTGTAATGAACAAACTTCTATGGGTGCCAGGAACTCTTCTATAAATTATCCTTCACAAAGTCCAATTTTCTTTCCTCAGTAACTCAATCCATTTCCTCAGTAACTCAAATTTTCTCTTATCAGAAACTATTGTTCTCTTCACTATATTCCAATAATCTTTTATTCATAATGCTGTTATAAATAGTATTTATGACAGGTAATACACTGGGTTGCTAATATAATTCCAAAGATAACTTTCTTCCCAAAGAGCACTTGAAATTCTGGAAGACTGAATTCTCAGCATTCTATAGCAATGACTTTGGTCTTTTACCTTAATCACGGGAAAGGGATCTAGTATAGCAGCAAAAATAAGAGTCTAATGTGAGATTACTAGTTTCAAATTCTGATTCTATTTGATAAGACAAAAGTTAAATATAGCCACTATGGGTTTCAGTTTTCTCATCTGTAAGATAGGGATAAATAGTAATTGCCTCTTGGGTTATTATGAGGATTCCATGAGTTAATAGCAATACTTTAATATAGTCTTTACTACTTGCTCAATGTTAGTTAGAATTATTTTAAATTATTAATAAATTAGTGTTGAGCCATTTGTTTCTTAGAACTGAGACTAATCAGCTTTAGCAGTAAGGAAAAAAGACTTTTAGTACTTTTTTTCCTTTTTCATATTTCATTTTCTTTTGAGTTGGACTTCTTGTATAGCATATCTGTTGGAAAGACTACTTATTAAAATAAGAAATAAGTTTACTTATGAAATGTCAGTTGATAACTTAGTTGGCATGAAGTTATCATATTAATACAGTATATAACAGATTGAACTCAAGAGATTTAAAATGACAGAAGAATAAGTACATTATCATAGGCATGGTAATGACTCTTATGACTCACTGGTAAGCCATTCAAATTTGACTATAGGTTTGACCAGATCACTTCCACTAAAGTAATAACTGAACTCTTTGACATCTTCATTTATTTCTGATTCTTAGCAATGTTAGAATAAAGAAGTACTTTGGGGCAAAGACAGAGGAAAACAACATGCAAATTATTAAAATTATAAAGGGGTGGTAAACTTGTATGTCTTGCTTCATTAGAAAAAAGTCCCATTTCACTAAAATTTGATAGTACTGGTCATTAATAAATATTTTATCTATTTTTTTTAAGTTCTGAAGCTTTCTCTATTTTAAAAAAGACTGCTGGAAAAAGATAATGACTTCAAATAGAGGTTGAGTATAAACCATTAATGCTACTGAGGAAAGCTACTCCTTACAAGATGATTGCTTTCCTTCCTAACTGATAAGATCTTTTTGAAGAGAATGACCAGAAAAGATCTGTTTGGATGAAGCAATCAGCCTGTTGCAGACTGTACTCTGTGGAAAGGTATTCCTGGACAGATTCTGATTGTATGTATGTATGTATGTATTTGGGTCACACCTGGTGATGCAAAGGGGTTACTCCTGTCTCTGCACTCATGAATTACTCCTGGTTGTGCACAGAGGACCATATGGGATGCTGGGAATCAAACCTGGGTCAACTGCGTGCAAAGTAAATGCTCTACCTGCTGTACTATTGCTCCAGCCCCCTATATATTTATTTTATCTCTGGAGTATCACTAGAATGAAAAGTGAAAATAAAGTCTATGAGTGTTATACGCATTTTATAACAGAGAACTTTTCTAAAACATGTCTCATTCAGAGACCATAGCAAGAATTACTTTTTCCTATTCAATAGGTAAGAAAAATGAGGATCACAAAAGATAAATAAGCTACAAAAATCCAAAGAACAAAATACTTAGAGGACAAGAAATAAAATTTAAGATGTTTTAAAATTTCATGTTCTGTGATGACTTATCTTTTCCTCCTTAATTTATACTGAGCTTTCAAATATGTACGTTTCCCCACCCCTTTGCTTTGCTTTTTCTTCAAAGCAAAAAACAAATAACGTTAATTTTCTCCCACCTTGAAATTTCATTTTATTTGGACTGGGAGTGAACATATTATCTTATTGATTTACTTCCTCAGTGAACATTTATTAAGCTTTGGCCATTTAGCCAGTTCATAAGTTAGAAAGAATCAAGGTTACATGAAAATTTCAGGCAAGGAATACTGTTCATATTTTTAATCAGTAAGATACAAATACTCACTTAGCGATAGCACAGCGTTTGCCTTACACATGGCCAATCCGGATTCGATTCCTCTGTCCCTCTTCGAGAGCCTGGCAAGCTACCAAGAGTATCCCGCCTACACAGCAGAGCTTGGCATGCTCCCTGCGGCGTATTTGATATGCCAAAAACAGTAACAAGTCTCACAATGGAGATATTACTGGTGCTCACTTGAGAAAATTGATGAACAACAGAACAGTGCTATAGTGCTAAGATAGAAATACATTTAAGCAATTTTCCCTCCTTGCTTTTCCTCACTGAAATAGTAATATGACCCATCTATCAGCCTGGACATCAACAGATTATAGATTTTTCTAATTATCTATTTTGTAATTATTTAAATCACAATAACCCTAAAAGCAAATAGCAAACATTACTGATCTTGGCAGAACTTGGAGATGGCAAATGCATTTCAAGTTAGCTTAAGCAAAAGATAACTAGTAGAGTTATATTGATTTAAAAAAAAAGAGAGATGACAATGGTCTACATCATCTCCATTTGTCAATGATAAAGATGAGTTTAACATACTATTCATGTTTATGTAGAAAGCAACTTGTAGAACTACTACTTTAACTAAGATATTTTCATTGGCATTTATTTAACAACTTAATGGGTGATTTTTCTTGACGTATCCTGAGATACAAAGAGCTTTGAAATACAGAATAGCTCAAATAATAGTAAAAAAAAATCTGCCTATGAATAATGAAATTTCTTTATTCAAAGGGATGTCTATCTAAAACCAATTCCATTATTAAGGTTGTATGAATCAAATGTACCCAAATTCTGCAAAATCAGTGTGTGTGTGTGTGTGTGTGTGTGTGTATGTGATGAGGATAAGGGTTTTCATTTGTTACTGTCATTACTAGAGATTCTTTTATTGTGATTTTTTGATGGGCACACATGGCTATGTTCAGGGCTTCCCCCGGCTCTGCACTCAGGAATCACTCTTGGTGGGCTTGGGGGACCATCTAGGATACCAGGGATCAGACTTGGGTCAGCCACACACTATAGGATTGTGCTCCATTATGAGAGATTCTTAGCATTTTCTAGGCTTTATTTTTTTCTTCGTAGCATCAATAAAGGATAAAATTGTTATTTAAACCTAGAGAGGAATAAAAGTACTGTGAGACTGGTATGTCATTAATATATATTGATACAGGGATATGGGAGAGATTGTTCATGGCCCATGAATCTGATTTTTGTTTGTTTCTGAGTCACATGTGGTAAGTGCACAGAACTTATTCTTGGCTCTGATCTCAGAAATCACTCCTGGAGGGGTTCAGCTGATCATATGTGGTGTGGGAGACTGAACCTGAATTGGCTGAGTGCAAGCCAAGAGCCCTATACCCTATACTATCCCTCCAGCTCACCCATCAGTATTATATAAACATTGATATTATTTCACAAATATAAACTTTATAAAACAAAAACTGCCTAATCTCTGTGCTTTATTTCATACACTAACTCTGAAAAAGTACCAAATGACTGTCAAAACTATAAAAAAAACACTTTGGGACACAGTAATGATTAAGAGAATCACATGGGAATGTCCACCTGCTGCTGCCACCTAGAGTGGTGCTAACAATCAAAAAAGATGACAATTCACAACTTTCTATAGTGACATTAAGAAAGTAGATATAGACTGGAGAAAGAGTACAGGAGGAAAAGCAATTCTGTTGCATGCATCTTCTATCCCTGGCATCATATATAGTTCCCAAAGCTCTGCCAAAACGTGGTCTTGTATGTGGCCATCTTGGGTATGATCCCTGGTACCCATAGAGAGTACCTATGAGCCTGACCCTGACAGAAGGGATCCCTGAGTGCAGAGCCAGGAGTAAGCCCGAAGCACCAATGGGGACTGGTGTTACCAAATCAACCCCACCCCAAAGTATGTATCTGATAAAATTTTATATTTTCCACTTTTTTTAAATTTTCATTATTATTCTTTTATTATTACACTTGATCTTAGCCCGGCAAGCTACCGAGAGTATCTTGTCCTCCCAGCAAAGACTGGCAAGCTACCCGTGACGTATTCGATATGCCAAACACTATAACAAGTCTCACAATGGAGACGTTACTGGGCCTGCTCGAGCAAATCGATGAACAACGGGAGGACAGTGCTACAGTGCTATATAACTGCTACTTTCAAATATGCTTTTAGTTTCCTTTTCAGCTATACCATGACATTTAATTATTTTTTCAAAGTTTGCATTAACATTCTTTACTCTTTAAACTTGCTTATTTTCCTATATAAACTAATATTTTGTATTCCTGTCCTTGAAAATCAAATACCAGTCACATACAACATGACCATTTACTACTTAAACCCTCTAACTCTAATTTAATTACAAGGTCAATTTCCCAAATTAGTGTCACTAAAATAGGAATTTGTCTGCACTTTTCTTATTTTAAAAATTTTATAGTTTTTATAGTAAATAAGAAGTTTTTATCTCACCCTTGTTTAGCATACTGAGAGTGGTCATTATTATTAGGACTGTTATAGATTCTGTCCTTGTGGACAAAATACATATGAAAATATACATTTTTTGTCTCAACCATTAAACTCCTCCTACAATTTCTTCTTTAAGATAAAACTTATACATTTTAAAAATATCATCTTGATTATACATTTTCTAATCACTTTATATATTAATTTATTCTACTGTAGTAAACAACAAACAGTAGTATAAAATGGCCTCAAGGATTCCAATAATTAACATTATTATTCATACATCAATTTTCTATAGACTACAGTAGTATAAAGAATTACATAACTGTTTCTAATCCAAAATCATTACGTGTGTGGTCAGCAGTTGTGAGTGGATTAATGAGAGTACTCTCTGTGCTAAGTGATAGAGCTCCAAAGACCATTAATTCTCTCCATCTGACAAGTACTCATTTATTTCTCTTGCTCTGATCTTTTTGTTTTCGTTCCCTTATTCAAATTTGTCACTGGAATTCACTTCACAATGCTGGAATCAATAGGATTTTAAGAAATCTACTGAATTGTACTTACTATTCGGCCAGGAATCCCTACCCCAGGGGGACCTGTTTCACCTGGGGACCCATGGACGCCTGGCAGTCCTCTTTCCCCCTGTGCAATGAGATGAGATGCACTGATTAATGCATGGTTCCAGAGACACAAAGTGTTGAGTGTATTTTATTATCAATAATTCACCAAATTAAAACAAAATCTGATATTTTTCTACCTTGGGTCCCCGTGGACCTGGCATTCCAGGATTTCCATCAAAACCCTAAAAGACAAGACAAATACAATCACTTTTATAAAGTATTAATAATATCACAGAAGTCACAGCTCAAAACTTCAGGGAAAGGCAGACTTGAAGTGACATAAAACAGTGGTAGAGGTTCTTTGGCACTTTGGTGGTAATGGACATGCAGTATCTGTGCAGAAAAAGCATAAACATTATATCACTGTAACCAGATTACCTCAACTACAATAAGAATGCATTATTCTTCATCTTACTTGAGTAAATATTTTTTTTGCAATGGAATATGGAAGATACAGTTCATGTAGGGAAGACACATTTCAATGATATGAAATTGTATGGTTACTTTTACAACTTTGTTACTTTAAAATTTTAGGGCTATCTGAATTGAAAAACTATTTATTATAAAAACTGTTCAATGGAACTAGAAAAAAAGCACATACATGAGATATTTTGGTTATTTAAAAATTCCACCTATTCAATTTTCTAGGTTTGTGGAGTAACCTTTGACTACTTAAACACTTTCTGTTGATGAAACATTTTCTAATGTATGTTCACAGCTGAAAAACCTCTGGAAGGGAAATTCCAGGAAGTTGCTTTGTTTTAACAGCATCCTGAGAAAGCTTATTGTTTAAAACAAGTATATCTTACTAGGTTTAAAATATCTTTAAAGATATTTTAAAGCATGTGGGGGCTGGAGTGATAGCACAGTGTGTAGTACACAGCCTTGCACGGGCCTGACCTGGGTTCAATTCCCAGCATCCCATATGGTCCCCAGAGTACTGCCAGGAGTAATTCCTGAGTGCATAAGCCGGGAGTCACCCCTGTGCATTGCCGGGTGTGGCCCAAAAAGCAAAAACAAAACAAAAACAAAAACAAAAAAACACACGCAGATCATTCATGAGGCACAAATCTTACAAAACTGTCCATAAAATCATATGTGTTTAATTTTATTCCCAAAGAGGCTATTTCTCTGATTAAAGAATAAATGGGTAAAGACTGGATGTAGTAGGTAGGACGCTTGCCTTACATGTGGCAGACTCAGGTTTTATCCTTGGCATCCCATATAGCCCCTGAGCACTGCCACGAGTAATTCTTGAGTGCAGAGCTAGGAGTGAGCCCCAAGCATTGTTGGGTATAGCCCTCCTCTTCCCTAAAAAAGAGGTAACGATTATTTATTTTGTTCAAACCTAAATTGATTCTTATTCTTTTATGATTTGGTACTGGGAATACACAGAAAAAGTAATGAATACACTTTTAAGAGAAATATTAGCAAAAAAGCTCTACTTACTGGTTCCCCTGGCAAGCTTTTCCCTGGAGGACCAGCATCACCTTTTGGACCTGGAAGCCCAGGTGGGCCTGTAATTCCACCTGATTCTCCCTGAGAAAAACAAGATAAGATTTGTAGTTATTTCATTGCTCAGGGTCATGATAGGAACTGTAGAGGTAGTTCTTTCTACTGTTTAAGACAGTCATCATAGTTAATCAAATGTCATTATCCCATTCATTCCTTCATTCATTCCCTTACTCAATAATACTTAACTCATGCCACACATTGCTCTTGTTATCTTCAGTGCATACAGTGAGCCACATTAAATTAAGTTCAGTAGTTATCATGGGACGCATATATTTGTATAAATATATGTACATGAAGCTTATCTGTTAATAGTTATTTATGTTCTCTTTATGTTATTCCCAAGTCATGGTCAGCGGTAGGGCGTTTGCCTTGCACACAGCCCACATGGCCGACCCGAGTTCGATTCTTCCGCCCTTCTCAGAGAGCCCGGCAAGCTACCGAGAGTATTTCGCCCGCACGGCAGAGCCTGGCAAGCTCCCCATGACGTATTCGATATGCCAAACACAGTAACAATGGAGATGTTACTATATCCATGTATATAGTATATATATGTGTATAGTATATTTGTATATATATATAAATCTATATATCTATATCTATGTCTATACCTATCTATATCTATACACATCCATGTAGATGTCAAAGAACAGGTCCTGAAAGATTAAGATTTCTTAGGTCCACTGAGTTAGTATCTAAGTCTGAAATAGGAAAAGGGTTGGCCCAATGCACAACTTCAGGGGGTGCCACTCATATGAGAGTTTTGGTCACTATCCCGTGCTTACTTCTGGCATTCTTGTTTGATTCTTTCACTCCCCAAATGCCTTAGGCCCTACTCACTCTGTCTCTTCCTCCTACAGAGATATTTAATATAATAAAAGGGTGAAGTGGAAACTATACCTTTTCTCCTTTAATGCCTTGTTTCCCTGGAATACCATGTTCACCAGGTAATCCCTATAAAATTAAAAATTCAAATGAAGGAGCAACTAAAATAACCATTTTAAAATAAAATTTATATCTGAGCATCTTTAGTGGAAGGACTGAATTGGAACATGTATGCTAAATGAGAAAGAACTGATTTTGTCATTTTTCCTTCTAGAAAAAAGCATTAGTGAAAACGCATATTTATTATTTTAAATAAAGTCTAGATGAGAAGGGAAACTAAATGATTTAATCAAACACTTCATCCCTGTTATTGTCAAGAAAGGCTAAAAAAGAATGGTCATTAGTAGCATCAACCTTAAGATTTTAAAGAACAATGGATTGAGTAGAAAATATAATTTTATTAAATATTGGCAATTGTGACTATTTCCTCTTAATTTTGCTATTTATTTGTTTTCTCTAGCAACTCTACTTTAAACTTACTTCTTGGGCATCTTGTAACTCTACCAGTGCAACCAGTATTTCCTCTTTTATAGCAAAACCTCTATGTAAGGAATACCTTACATAGAGCTCATTGTGCTGCTTGAGAGATACGCAAAATACTTTTCTCTGTAAACTAAGTACCAAGCAGAAACAGATATATGGAGAATACAGAAAAAGGTCATGGAGATGTTCTTAAGATGATGAGAAAAAGAAAGTTTCTAGAAGGTACATAGGGAATATGTGAATTTTGACTGGATGTACAGGTCAGTCCTCACAAAATTATGATAAAGAAGTTCTCTCATTTTTCCCCCTTTGGCTTTTTTGGTTACAACTGACGATGCACAGGGGTTACTCCTGCCTTTGCACTCCAGAATTACTACTGGCGGTGCTCAGGGGACCATATGGGATGCTGGGAATCGAACCCGGGTTGGCTGTGTGCAAAGCACATGCCCTACCCACTGTACTATCGTTCCAGCCCCTCATTTTTCTTAACTGTGGACCAATGGTGAATTTCAGCTCCCAAGGTTTCAGAAGGTTAGTGAGGAGGGAATCCACAAGATAGAAGGCCGACCTGAGAGATCAACAGAAAAGTTAATTTAAAAAAATCTGAGTGTGCATGCGAAAAAAGAAAGGAGGGAGGAGTAAGAGAAGAGTGCTAAGGAGTGAAAGAAAGGGGAAGGAAGAGAGAGACAGGGGAAGAAGAAGGGAGAGGTGAGGAGAGAGGAGGGCATAGGAGAGTGAGGAGAGGAGAAGGAAGAAGAGAAGGGAGGAGATGGTGGGAGAGTAGAGGTGAGTGGAGGGGAGAGTTCAGTAAGGCTTGGGACAGCTCAATGTAGAGCAGGGGTGCCCTGCAGGCAAGGGGTGGAAAGCACAATCTGACACCCTTAGTTTTATTGCCACTAGGCATCTGCAGGGTCACAACAAGTGTACCAACTTTGGGACGTGGAAAGGAAGAGTGTGTGTGTGGGGGGGTGGTGGTGGTGGTGGTGGTGTGGTATGTGTGGTGTGTGTGTGTGTGTGTGTGTGTGTGTGTGTGTGCATGCACCACAGCTGAGTATCTGACTGCAATTCATGCAAAACAACAACAAAAAGAGAAGGAAAAATAAGATAAGTAAAAGAAGAGTTTGGCTCTAATGAAATCTGAGGAAAACATTTATCCAACGGATCCAACTGCATCATAAAATAATTTCAGCCGCAAGATTTGTCTTGGATGCTCTTGCAAGAAAACGACAGAAGCTTTGGAAGTGACTTTCTTGGATGGAGACTTGAACAAAGGCCATGCATAATGAAAATACTTGCTTTCTTGTCTGATTGTCTGTTTTCCTTTTGCTGTTGCCAGTTCCCTCTATTATGTGTACTACCCTGACAAGCATGTCAAAATGATTAACTTATTTAACTTAAGATCCAAAAACTGAGATATTTGGCCAATGAGATTCAAAAGCACCTCCCATGAATATATGGTAATAAGATTCTTCCCAGTAGAATCTGATACAACTTGTAAGGAATTTTAGTTGTACAGATGACCCAAGGCTTTGAACACAGTTGCATAATTAACCCTATGAATATATATTGACATTCTTTAAGATACATTCATTACATTAATTTCCAAATATCAAGACACATGTGTATATTATACATACAATATCTCCTGGAGGTCCTCTGGGTCCCATTAAACCTGCAGGTCCTCGTTGACCCTAAAATAGAAGGAAGTGTGTGCCTTAACTTTGTTAAAAATTAGATTATTCCTGAATATATGTAAAACATGTCTTGGCCTTTATCTATAGGAAGATTGATTTCATACCATCCTACCTTCTCTGTATGATACCGAAACATACTTTGGACTTACAAAGGCAGTTTTAAGATGTTATTTAAATGGGCTTGCTCTCAATTGACAGTTATGGCTGGATAATTTGCCTGATTCATTAGTCAAAGTATACCCACCATCCCTCCTTAGCATCTTATGTGGGAAACCTTCAGAACCCCACCCAGGGACTGAAATATTTCAGGGCCATATAATTTTGACTCAGAAGATGAATCTTGAATATTGTCCAATTCAAGAACACAGCTCCTAATAGAAACCTATTAAATAACCCCTCTCTCAAAACTGTTTCTTATATACTGACAGTCCAATTAGAAAAAAATATGGAGAAATTGCCATATGCATACAATTAATATAAGTGAGTATACAAATTAAAAACAAACTCAGCTCAAGGTCTTAGAACAATCTTATATTGTTTACTTGTAAGAGCTCCTAAGCATGCTCTTGAGAATGCAGCAAAAAATCCTATTGTGAACCAAAAGGAAGAGTTACTATGTGTGTAAAATGCTGCCAGTGAGGAGGAAATCACCATGGAAACAGATAAAGCCTCTGAGAACATTAGTGAAAATAAAATGAGAGGTACCCCAAAGCACTTTGTTTTTTTACATAAGAATGGCTATTATATCAAGATAATTTCTTAATTCGCCTCTGATAT
This sequence comes from Sorex palustris, assembly GCA_028565675.1. Lineage (NCBI taxonomy): Eukaryota > Metazoa > Chordata > Mammalia > Eulipotyphla > Soricidae > Sorex > Sorex palustris. The sequence continues at coordinate 24,747,915 of JAOXYA010000037.1, forward strand.
TTTATATACCTCTAGTCCAGGGCTTCCTGGCTGGCCAGGGGTGCCAGGCTCTCCTGGTTGGCCCTATATAAAAGGACAATGGAAAGTAAGATGGTTACTTTAATTTCCAGGATTTCATTAGATTGAAGAAGCAATTGAAGAATGTTAGATTACCTTCATTCCCTGCGCTCCTATTATCCCAGGTTCTCCCTGTAAATAAAATGATTTACACAAATGTAATGCTTGAATTCAGGTAGAAATGAGCATCTCTAACATTTAAATTCATTTAAATTTCTACTAATTAATACAGAGTTAATGGAAATTAGGAAAGCCTGATGACCTGGTGAAGTCCATTCACCAGGTCATTGTAAATATTGTAAATTAAAATATGACTTAATACTGACAGTAGGAGAATAGCAGATGCCCGAAGGCAACAGAAATGAAGAGCATGAGAAGAATTTTTGTCAGTGGAAGCATGCCACTTTGTGGGGAGGGAGAAGGAAAGGGGACCAGAACGCTATGACAGTAGCAGAGGGAATGGTGACTTGGGAAGAAGAAGGGATGCTGAAAGGTGATGAAGGGTTACGCATGAAACTGTTTCAGTAACAGTACTGTAAATCAGAGTCCCTGAAGAAAAACAGAAATTTCCGGAACCTGTCAGGGGCCAGATCAATAGTAATGTGGTATTTGCCTTGCATGCAGCCGACCTAGGTTCTGTTCCCCAGGAATCCATATGATCTCCTGAGCACTGTTGGGACTAACTCCTGAGTGCAGAGCCAGGAATAGGCCCCAAGCATTAGAGGGTGTGTTCTCCAGAAAAGTGCCTGTCATAGAAGTGGGTGGGAAGGAAACTGGGGATATTGGTGAAGAGAAGGCACTTTGGTAAAGGGATTAATGTTGGGACATTGCCTGAAATTCAACCACGAGAAAACTGCAATTCGTGGTGACTAAATTAAAAACAAAAAAGATTGATAGAGACCAGAGGGATAATACACTGGATAAGGTTCTTGTCTTGCTTGAGGTGGGCCCTAATTCAAATCTCTGGCAGCACACATAGTTTCCAAGTACTGCTAGTAGAGACCCCTGAACATAGATCCAGGAATAAGTCCTGAGTGCCACTGAATTGGCCCCCCAAACAAACAAACCAAAAAATAATTTCTTATTTTCTATTTAAAAAGCATTTTATCCAATGTTACATACATTTGACAATGTAATCATTATATTCTATTAGCAATCACTGAATTCTCGACTTCACTGACATTGTTATGGTTTACCACCAGCTAATGTCATAGCTCAAAAAATTAGAACTCCAAATGAGGGGAAAGAGAAAGAGAGGGGCATTCAGGTTGATATGCAAGACAATTCTACTGTTGACCTATGCATTCAATGGAAATAAAGTTACATCAAAGTTACAATATTGGTGACAAATGAATTTATTTTTATTTTTCTATGACAATATTGTTTCTTTTGATAAAATAATTCTGTTTATCTTAATTAGTTTTTATCATTACTGGAATTTTGGAAAAATTCTTAACTTGTATTTTAATTTTGTGTTTTTATAACACAAATCTCTTTTTATAAACATTCATATTAAATAAGTAACGGATTAAATAAAATGAATGTCACCAAATTCAAATGTTACGGTATCTTCACATGATAAAGCTAAAAAAGGGTTAATATTTCCCCTTTATCAGAATAAAAGAGTCAAAATTTACATATGAAAGAAATAAAATGCTCAGGGATCTTATTTTTTCAAATCTATTAGGTGCCAAAGAAAACATACCAGAAATTAAAGAGAAAGAAAGCAATGAAGTAGGAACCCCAAGATAGTGATAAAACATTTACTTACTCTATCTCCCTTTTCACCTTTTGTGAAAGATTCCCCCTAGGAAAATAGGTAGAGAACAGAACTAATTAAAAACACTTTTTTATCAAAACTCTCTAAAACCAGATCCGGTTCAATCCTGCAGGCCTCACTCAGACCTCTATTCTAAACAAGGCCCTAAAATGAACCAGCATGTGCACAGGCCACCTGTTCAGCTTAAAGGGAACATATGAGAATTAATTAACTTTTTTTTCATATTCCCAAAAGAACAACAGGTTAATCATTCTAATGTTATTTTGAGAATACTTTATGGATAACACTCTGGAAGTCTGCCTGCCTGAGGCGAAAGCTTTCTCTTGCATGGTTTACCAGAGAATGACCACAGAGTCCTTCTCTCAAAACAGAATTGAAGTGACGATAAAGAAGGGTTCTATTGGAGGGACATTCATTTAGATTCTTTCAATTATGTCAGTGTTTAAATGAAAGCTTACAAATATAAAATCATATTAAAAATACTCTACTAACATTACACTCATTTTAATAACATTAATTTAGTAACATTAATGGCATTAAGCTATTAATTATGGGGCGAATAACAGTTGAGACTGTCAAACTGTTAAATGACTCATGTTGGTTTTTGAAGGTTCTTGGAGAGACAAATTTTGTGGGAATATCTCTTATTAAATATCATTCTCTTCTCTGTCACTGTCTCTAACAACATATCGTAGTCTTAGTGTGTGTACACGTTACCTTCTGTTAGCTTCTACTGTTAGATGTTACACGTTGTAGATGTTACACATGCTCAATCTTATTCCTACCACAATGCTCTCTAGAAGAAATGGTCTTATTTTAAGCCCAAGGAAAGAAACTCAAAAAGGGTCTGAGTAACTGAGTCATTCCTCCTGGAATAGCATTCATCCACCATTCATGTTTTTATTTTTTAAATCTTGACTATAAATTTTGTGATGTAAGTATATAATTATCTTGACTCTCATAGCATCTTTGCTGTAGGTGCTTTATAAAAATTAATAAACCAACAAGAGTTTATAAAAATTCAGAATTTAATCTCTTACATATTTAACAATGACAGTTAATCATTTACCAATTTTTTAATATATGTCAAGCACTGTTCAAATCTCTTTATATATATATTAATACAACTG
>JAOXYA010000037.1:24756715-24766866 GCA_028565675.1 Sorex palustris
AATACCAGTAACAATGATGGGTCTCATTCTCCTAATCCTGAAAAAGCATTGAAATGGCTCTTTTAAAATCTCAGGGCACAGAAGAAGGAGACGTTACTGGTGTCTGCTTGAGGAAATCGACGAACAACAGGATGATCATGATCGTGATTGTTCATTATCCCCAGTAAATCCATAATCCATATTCACCCACTTCAGAAGAGAAGGAGTCTTGATAAATAACTTGGTTTTTTTTTCCTATCCCCTTAGGACTTACTATACCCTAGAGAGTACCTGCCTAAATTCTGAACTATTGTTTTCCATAATAGGACCAACTAACATCCATGAAAGTGGGGTTGATTAGGAAAATAAATTTTAATCTATTAAAACATTTTTTGTTCTGGGGCTGGAGCAGTAGTACAGTGGGTAGAGTGCATTTATCTGCACATGGTCAACCCGGGGTTCCATCCCCAACATCCCATATGGTCCCCTAAGCACTGCCAGGTCTGATTCCTGAGTGCAGAGCCAGGAGTGATCCCTGAACATTGCTGGGTGTGGCCCCAAATAAAAACCAAAAACCAAAAGCAAAAAAAAAAATTATTTTCCCCCTGCTACCTTCAATACTAAAATACTTACAGATTCTCCTTTTTGACCTTTAGTGCCAACAGGCCCTGGAAATCCTGGTTTTCCTGTTTCACCCTTTCAAGAAAAAGTGGAGAGATATTTTGCATGAGGTCACATGAGCATTGTTGTGACTGTCAGATTCAGAGATTGCTTGCAGGGCTCCTAACCATGGAATTTGTCTATTTTCATCTAATAGACAATGGGAAGTTCTGAATCAAGTTAGGCAATTTGCATAATAATGTGTTTGTCAGCACTTCACGATGCCTCGAGGTCTTTTAGAAATCCTTAATACTCATTGTGATATTTAAAATTAGTTGAAACAAAAATTTTTTTCAAGGAAGAGCATCTAGAAAAAAAAAATACTGCAATGTTGTTTTGTTGTCCCCAAATTGATTTTCTCTGATCCCAAAGACACCAGATTAACTGGCACGATCATTCAAATTCACTTTTTTTTTTGAGTTTTGTTTCAGACATGTCTGTTTCTAGGTGCGGATTGTTGGAGACTGGAGACGGGAGAGTCCTGTGAAGAAAACAGGGTCTCTCAGCTGTTTCCCGCTCTGATACTGCCGTGAGAATGATAGTCTGTGGACAAAGAGGCCATTCTTGTCAATGCAGTGACAGCAGCAGCTTAGAAATGTCTAAGATGCTTTTGTCAAACAACTTGAAGAGGATTTATATGTGAAATATAAAGACTGCTTTGAGAAACTACAATTTTAGAAATAATACTTGTGGAAAGAAGGAAAAATTCCACTAATCAGAGGCTTCAGAGGAATCTCAATATGGTACTTCTTTCAGCTTTCCTAAGATCCTTGAATATCACGAAATTGTTAAACTAATGTCTCCAACAGAAGTTATGTGATATTAAGGATTTTTGATTTGTTTTAATTTTTCAACATCACTGTTATGGACATATTTTTATCCTCTATCTTGCCTATTTTTATTTTAAAAATTACAAATATGTAAAGTCAATTATGTCAAATTTCCATGTATTAGGACATATTGACATCACTTGAAATGAAAGAACTAATAAAACATTACAATGAAAAGTCTTTCCTTTTTTCCTCCTTATTTTCCCTCTCTTTTCTTTCTTTTTCTAGACGAATAGCTCTAATGATTTAGTAATTCTTCTCAGTTCATCTTTGCGTTTTAGTTGTATATGTAGAAGCAATAGGTACATATTAAATGGGATAGTACACAATTTTGAGGTCGTGGGGAACACATGAATGTGTCCAGGCCTTATTCCTGGCTTTGTGCTTAGAGTCACTCCTGCTAGTTCCCAGGGGACCATATGTGGTGTCAAGGATTGAAGTGAGGTTGGCCACACGCAAGGTGGCCTAACCTGTTGAACATGGTCTCTGGCTCATAAATTCATCTTATATATAACATTTTGTGACTTGTCTTTTTTCCACTCATTGTCTGTAATTTTAGGTTATATTTATGTACATAGATCAAGTCACTCATTATGCCAAGGTTTAGCTAAACCTCATTGACATTTGTGTCGTCTCTATCTTTTCTCTTTTATAAATAAGGGTGCAATGAGCACACCTGCTCTCTTGTGTGGATCTATTTATGTTTATTTTGAAGTCCCAAACAATAGACTACCTAAAGCACATCAAGTACAAATTTATTATAGTTCTAAAAACACTGGCTTATTTTTATATTTCTATCTTAATAATATGTTGATTTTAGACTAGAGGAAGAGGCAGCCTGTCAGATGTAATGGATAGACAAGATTGTGTTTTTATTAAGGATTCTTCTAGGTTTGTGAAATATATTTTGTAAATTTAATCTTCGTTCTATGAATATAACTATCCTTTCTAACCTCTAAACATGGAGTGTACCATTAGTCTTATACTGACTGCACAGAGAGGCATTTTCCACCCCTAGAGATAAATTATATCAGAAGTAAGAAAAAGTAAAAATTAAATATGAGAACTAATGCTGGTGGTCTGAATGAGAAAATAATTGAAAGAGAAAATAATTGGTTTTACACATGCATTTGTGTGTACAGAATGACCTTCCTATTCCTAGATTGTTGGTACTTAAATCACGTAGAAATTATAAAAATCACATGTTTAACAGCAAAGGGACAGTGGAGAGAATTATACATGGAGGAAGATTGATTCTGCAAACAAAAGGATTTTAGACTTAAATCTTAGATACACATGAAGCTGTTTTTCTTATTTAAAATAGATTTTCGGTGATTTATTGCTGTGGATAGGAGTTGAAAGACAAGTGATGGATTTATTTAGCATTAGGAAAGTCTGCCTGTTAAGCTGACACTTTCTATGCTATCTGAAATACTGGTGCTTCTGAGGCTCCATCTTCTCCCTATGACAGTCTGTCCTGAAAGACACCTGCGAGTGTTTCAGCATCCTTAAGAATTCTGCAACCATCTTCCACTGTTACCCTAAAGGAAAAGTTTTTCTGAAGCACCTTGAAAACACATTTTTCTCTGCCCCATCCTGTCAGGTAAGCTTGAAAGCAGAAATCATCACTTCAATACTAACAGACTGGTCTCACAATGTCTCAGTCTCAGCTGCCATTTATCCTTGATAGTTGTACCCTTTGGTCTTTCTGCCTCTATCGTAGTGCATTTGATGTAAGATATGGTCGCCGTACCAGGACTGATGTGTGTATAGATTCTAAGGCTGCATGTATTTGTTTTGGTACTTTATTATAATGTGGGGTTCCAAAAAGCATTCTAAGTTTTTAAATTCTATTTTGTCAATTAGTGCTTTGAGAAGTGGCATATTATGCAATTGTGATAAGCCATCTATGCCAAATGTACTTCAGGTTATTTTCTTTTTCTAAAACATCAATCAAATCTTGTCTCTATCAACATTCTGGTAGAAGATGAGAGACCAGTTTTAAGGATAGTGACAAGTAATTCTTAATACTAAAAGCCGATGAAGTGAGACCTCATGAGAGAAAAGAAAGTTTGAGGCAGATGAAAGGAAAGGAACAGATCTCTGCTGAGGACTTCATGAGTGTCAGTCATGGTGGTTTTCATTCACTCCCCCTTCAGTGACAATGATGTCGCACACAACTGTCAGTACTGCCCTGGAGATGACACACTGCACTGTCACACAAAGAGCCCCAAAGAGACAAGCTGCGAGGACATGTGGCAGGCATTGGGGATTGAATGCATGGTCTCATGCTTGCAAAGCATGAGTTTTTGCCACTGAACCATCTCTAGAACCCTGGTCTGCTTTTAATTCTTCTTAAACTCTGCCCAAACATTGTAATCATTTTACAAATGGGGATCCATACCCAGAGAAGTAAAGTGGAGCCCTGGTTGATTAGTGGCTAAATTAACTTGAAGCCACAATCAACCTTTGACACTACAATTCTTGGTCTTTCCACTACTTGTGGTTTTTATCATGACTACCTCTTAAAATCCTCCCTTTTGTTTATCTATCTATCTATCTATCTATCTATCTATCTATCTATCTATCTATTTATGCCACAGTCAGAGGTATTCAGATCTTACCCTTCGCTCTGTGCTCGGGGATTGATCACTCCTTGGCAATGTTTGGGAGGATCGTATTCAGGATGCTGGGGAATTATACCTTAGTGGCTGCATGGTGCAAAGACAATGTCTTACCCACTGTACAATTGCTCTGGTCCCTTAAATAATAGTGACATAAACCAATTCCTGGCAAACTGAAGTACAGCATCATGCCAATCAGAGTCTCTGGGGATGGCAGAAGCATACTGGTTTCTCCTAAAAGATTTCCAGTAATTCCATTAAGAAACAAAGAGACCAGAATCATGTAGTCCACTGTAGGGGTCTGGAGTGATTGCACAGTGGGTAGAGCTTTTGCCTTGCATGCAGCTGATATAGATTCAATCCCCAGCACCCTATATGGTCCACCCATGCACCACCAGGAGAAATTCCTAAGTGCAGAGCAAGGAGTAACCCTTGAGCATCACTGGGTGTGACCCCCTCAAAAATAAAAAAGTTAAAAAAAAAGAAAGTTCACTGTAGGAGGAAACAAAGCTATCTGGAAGAAGTTTGAAGGAGCTATATATTTTTACCATGGTACTAATGAAGAAAATTATATTTCAAAAACTAATGTATTAATTCAGAACAGATACTAAACGGATGTGTATAGGCAATGGTGATCCTACTCTTCCATCAATTTTTCTGCTGTAATTTTAGTTCATTATATGCTTGATTTATTGGCATAGTTGATCTCTTACTAATTGAAATTCTTAAAGATTACCATATATATATTTATCTCAGGTATAACATTAAGCTCCCTGGAAACTCCTCTAGGTTATTGATTGGGGGTGGGAGGAGGGAACAGTTATGCCACTAGCTTTCTCTAATTCCACTTAAAATTCTAAAGCATTTAAAAAAGATTTTAGGAATAGAAAAGTTCCCTCGAGTTTGAAATACACCTGTTTTACAGAATCAAATTTCTTATCATCAAGGTCTCAAGAATTCCTAAGTAACATATGTTTCCTAATGAACACTGCCAAACAGAAGCCAGCTGTTTTGTTTCAAGAAATGAATCATCATTTAAATACTTTATCAGTATCATAGCTCTCTTCTTAGCTCAGCTGTCCTATGTGACAAGCTCTGTGACTTCCTTTTTATTTATTTATTATTTTTTTCCCCTCTAGAATGCTTGTGTCCATTGTAATTGCTTAAAATGTAATGCACTCGTTAGGGAACTGTGAAAATTCTGGAAGCTATCAGATTTCAGGAAATAATGTTAATGTGCTAGACACATAACTGACTTATTGTTGCTGTGTAGTAAATTCTTCGGATGTCATTTTAAGAATGTCAGGAATGTATTATTTTTTGTAGAAAATTTCATTTTCAATGGTCAATGTAAGTGTAGCTCCTAGCTTCTTACTGAGACTGATTATCTCTTAGCAGTATTTTCTGGTGATGGATGTGTGATCTTTTGAATAGATGGTTGTACGGATTTATAAGGAACAGAAGTCATATTTTCTTGGATTCATGTTGAAACACCCTGCCCTCAATCAAGAAAATTTTTACTGGGTGAATGAATGAAGGTACATTCACAGGCTGTATTCTCCCTGAGTATTTCATTCCTACTTATCTCTGTAGATTCAATGTGTATTGTTTTTTTCCCCCCTGACAATGGTGCAGTCACACTGAATCCAAGGTCATGACAATTTCAGAATCAAACAAGAGTGAATCATCTTTTTGAGTGGGTAAGTGAATCTGTCATCTTCACAGCTAATATAATTAAACCTGTGAATAGTGACAATTAAAATGCAAAGGAAATTCATCAGTGTTTTTAATTTTAAAAGTGCTTTGAAATAACTATTTGGTTAAATCATGAGAACACATTATAACCCCCCTCTCTCCTCACCTACCTTCTACACACAATATCCTCACCATAATGTACCTTTGGTACTTAATAAGGCACAAAAATAAAATATTTAAGGCTGAGACATGTTGCAAAAGGGTGTTGAGATGTTTTTTGACACCAAAATTATTCTTTTTTTCCTTTTGGGTCACATTCGTGGATGCACAGGGGTAACTCCTGGCTCTTCACTCAGGAATTACCCCTGGTGGTGCTCGGGGGACCACATGGGATGCTGGGAATCGAACCTGGGTCGGCTGCGTGCAAGGCAAATTCTGTACCTGCTGTTCTATTGCTCCAGCCCCAAAATTATTCTTGAAAGAAGCTTGAGTCCTAATTTCCTTTACCTTGTTACAATGATCCTTGATTCATTGCCTTTCTTGTTTGTGGCCAATTGCTATTCAGCAGGCTTCACTGAGGAGCTGTCTCTGCACCACCTGCCAATCCTGCTGCCAAGATGTAGGGGCACTGTGCCCACTGCAGGCCAATGACCTCCCTAGCCAGGATGCCCCATATTCAGCAGTGCTTCCCCCAGAGTTGCAAATGTGGGCTTGTTTTGGAATCCCAGATATTTCCTTTGGCACTGGAAATCAGCTTACCTTCTCTCCTTTTGGGCCACCAGCTCCTTGCTCACCCTAGGTAAACACAAAACATAGTAAGTCCATTTAGTGGCTGATGCATCCAGGCCTAACATTTTATTTTATTATTTTTAAACATGTTTTTATTTTATAACGTGATTCACAATATTTGATTACAGTTAATATTCAAACACCAATCCCACCACCATTACACCTTCCTACCACAAAACTTGGGATGTTTTCATCCCAGGCCCCAATCCCTATCCCAAAGCACTGTCCTGTAGCACTGTCCTCTCGTTGTTCATTGATTTGCTCGAGCGGGCACCAGTAACGTCTCACAACAAATTGTTACTGTTTTTGGCATATTGAATATGTCACGGTGAGCTTGCCAGGCTTTGCCATGTGGGCGAGATACTCTCGGTAGCTTGCCAGGCTCTCCGAGAGGGGCAGAGGAATTGAATCCAGATCATTCATGTACAAGGCAAATGCCCTACCCATTGTGCTATCACTCCAGCCCAAAGCACAACTGAAATAATATATTTTGTATTGTCTGTTATGGAAAACTGTCTTATGACGTGTTGTGCAGCCGCATTCCAGGAATATGTTCACTCGTACATGAGGCTTGGCCCGAGTGTGTGGGGAACAGCCTTGAGTGTGGCGGTGGTTGGGTTCTGGAGATTTTCAGCTGCCAGGGCTGAGTCCCTTTGGGCCTAACATTTTAAATGCAGGTAGTCTGATCACTGTTCATTACCAGGTCTTTTATGGATAGCATTTCAATCCCGTTGCCTTTTTCTATCTTCTGCTAAATATTTCTGAAAAAATGATAACTTTGGAGAATCTCCGGTGTCACTTCCCCTGGCGATGATTTAGGAGAAGAATGAAACATCTAGGGGTAAATTGCCATGACTCCAAACTGATCAGGTGATTTCAGTGGGTGCTTCTAGCATGTGGTATGCATGCTACAAAGTATTCTCATTGCTTATTTTCCTTTCCATGTGCACATATTACATGAATTTCAACATTCAAAGTCCATTTTTTTTATTACTTTATCCCTGTTATTTGAACCTTGTTATATTGTTTTCTAAATGCTAATTGGGACTCCACTTTCCCCTGTAAATCTGCCAATCCTCCTTCTGAATTCACACATGGTTGTAGCCAATGGTGGTCCCTTTCCTCATGGGTGATTGTTGTTTCCCAGGCCTTTGGTCTTCTAAGAAGATTCTTACAATCACCTATTGGCATTTGGTGAAACAGCCTAATTTGTTAGATGAAACAAAGCTACAATTTTTAAGATTTCTTGTTTTATTAGCCCATCCTACCTTCTTCAAACAAACACACATAGCTCTTTGGGCGCACATTTTCTTCAGCTTTCTTTCATACCAACCATATGAATTTTTCCACCAAAGGTCAGCTAATGCTTATTGGTGCCCAATGACTAATAAACCTTAGACATGCTTTTTATGGATAGAAGGCCCTTACCACCCCCTCCCCCCTTCTGTAGTCTTTACTTTTACAAAATTGAGGTGACACTGGATTATAGATTATATAATTTTCAGAAGTGTATCACTGTAAGTCAACATATATGCATATTATATATACATATATATATTACATTAAGTTCAGCACAAAAAGTCTAAGTCTGTCATTCACCAAATGTTTTTATTTTTTATTTTGTCCCAATGTCCCATCCTCTTCCACTTTCCCTTACATAACCACTATCATTATCACTATCTTCCCGTTGTTCATCGATTTGCTCCAGCGGGCCCAGTAACATTGTGAGACTGGTTACTGTGTTTGGCATATAGAATATGTCATGGGGAGCTTGCCAGGCTTTGCCGTGTGCGTGAGATACTCTTGGTAGCTTGCCGAGCTCTCCGAGAGGGGCGGAAGAATCGAACCGTGCTCGGCCGGCTGGGCTGGCTGGATGCAAGGCAAACGCTCTACCGCTGTACTATTGATCTTATATGCCAAATGTTTGCTGTTGTTTTATGTAGTTCCTGTTTGTTTCCTTTTTCTTGTTTTTTTCGGAGGAGAGGTACACGTGGTCTGCACTCAAGAATTACACCTGGTGGTTCTTGGGGGACCATATGGGATGCCAGGGATCAAATGGGTTGGCTGTGTGCAAGACATGCACCTACTCTCTGTACTATCACTCCAGTCCTCATCTGTTTGCTTTCTCTACATACCATGTCATAATGGGCTGGAGCAATAGCACAGTGGGTAAGACATTTGCCTTGCATGAGGCAGACCGGAGTTCGACTCCTCCGCCCCTCTCAGAGAGCCTCACAAGCTACTGAGAGTATCTCACCTGCACCGCAAAGCCTGGCAAGCTACCCATGACATACTCGATATGCCAAACACAGTAACAAGTCTCACAATGGAGACGTTACTTGGGCCCGCTCGAGCAAATCGATGAACAAGGAAAGGACAGTGCTACAGTGCAGTGCTACCATGTCATAATGCTGCAATAAGCATAGGAGTTTATATGTCTCTTTGGATTATTATTTTTGTATTTGGAGGTAAGTCACCAACAATAGGATAACCGGAGCATAGGGAATTTTAATTTCATTTTTCTTAAGATTTCCATACTGTTTTCCATAATGATCGTACCGATTTACATTTCAAGCAATAATGTATAAAGGTTCTGTTCACAACCAAGACCTGTTTCTTGCTTTTACAGATTAGATATTCTCCCGGTTATAAGATAATATATGAATGTTGGGGTATTTTTTTTTTTTTGGTTTGCTTGTTTCTTTTGCTTTTGGGCCACACCTGGAAATTTTCAGGGGTTGCTCCTGACTAGAGAGTCAAGAATTCAAGAATTACTTCTGGCAGTGCTAGAGGACCATAGGGGACCCCAAGGATTGAATCCAGTTTGGCTGCATGTAAGACAAGCACACGACCTACTGTATTACCATCTCTCCAGCTTGGTAGCTAAATGTTTTGAGTTTTCCACATAACGAGATATGATAAACATTAGTCATCTGTATTCCACTGGAGAAGTGTCCAAATTATCTGCCATTTTTTCAGTCTACTATATATATATATAATAGTTGAGATTTAAGTTGTTTGTCTATTTTGGGTGTTGATAATTTGTCAGATGTATGGTGTTCAAAATGCTTCTCTCATCCAGTATTATATGCTTCTATTTTTTTTGTATTCATAAAGACAAAAAAAACCCAACTTGCACAAAAATTTGTAAATCTACAACTGTACCTCATGGTGTTTCACTAACAACAATTTAAAAAAATGTAAATGATGGAGAATGGGCACTGGTGGAGGGATGGGTACTGGATCATCGTGTAACTGAAACCCAAGCACAAAAATTTGTAAGTCTACAACTGTGCCTCATGGTGTTTCACTAATAAAAATTATAAAAATTGCTTCTATTTTGATGCAAGATTCTTTTACCGTGTAGGAGCTTTTCAGTTTGATAAGATCACATCGCATAGTTTTGCTCTTGTTTCCATACCTATCTCTAAGGCTGATATTGAGAATTTTCCTACCTATATTTATTTCTGGGGCTGGAGCAATAACACAGCGGTAGAGCTTTCACCTTACAAGCGGCCAACATGGCCGACCCGAGTTCGATTCCTCCGCCCCTCTCGGAGAGCCTGGCAAGCTA
>JAOXYA010000037.1:24796556-24807021 GCA_028565675.1 Sorex palustris
ATAAACTCATACTCAGTTGAAAAATTTCATTCATGCAGTTACTTTAATGTTTCACCCTCAGTGTTCATTAAAAATAAAATAAACCAAAGATCAGGTAGAAAATATCACATGTCTTTTAAAAATATTTTAAGGAGCTCTACCAGCATATTAAGCAAAGACAAAATACATTTCTTAGTTTAATATTGATTTATTTTATGAATATTTAATGGAGTTGAATTGAGTGAATGAATTGAAATTAAATGTATATTTTATTTCCATTTAACAAATTTGTAGAAATGTCTCTTTTTATTTAAAAAAATTTTGACATTTTATTCATGCAGAGTCTCCTGACCCCCATGCCTGGCTGTCCTCACTAGGGCCCCTTGGAGGGGAGCGGGTTGAGTTTCCCTCCCCACCCTGAGCAGAGCCCCGGCAGCTGAACACCTCTGAAACTAGCCACAGCCATGCTTAAGACCACTCTCCATACATTCAGACAAGCCTCACCCATGAAAGAACCGGCAGAGGAACCCAGGCAAGCGGGATCTGGGTCAGAGATCTCCAAGTCTGCTAGGATAGGGACTGGGGCTCCTCCACCCAGATCCCCCATCTTCTAGTAGCTAGGCATTACACCCACCAACTGCCCTCAGTGCAGTGTTATCCCATCAACGGCCAAGACCCAGGCACTATAAAACCCAGCTCCCAGAAGCAAATGCAGCTGAACAACCTCTTATTGTCTAGTTGGGAAACCCGACAGGCTACCGAGTGTGACCTACCTGCACAGCAGAGTCTGACAAGCTCCCCGTGGCATATTCGATATGCCAAAACTCAGTAACAATGATGGGTCTCATTCCCCTGACCCTGAAGGAGCCTCCAATGTGTCACTTGCTAAAATCTCAGGGCTAGGATAAATGAAGACATTCGAGGAAATCAGTGAACAACGGGATGACAGTGATACAGTGATTTTATTCATATTTTAAAGGAACTTGTTCAAGAAACTTACTAGACCATGTAAATAAACAATATCTCTAGATTAAAAAATTAAAAATAAAAACATTTTAAAAGAGATTGTCTAAAAATTATTCAGGGCCCATTGCAAAATGTATTCATGCAGATTCATACGGAGGGGAAATACATCCTTATGAGAACTCAGAACTGGGAAGATGTCTATTTTTCCTAGAGAATTTATAAATTTATATTTGTGAATAATGATGGCCTTAGCCAGTGCTAGATAAAATCTCACTTCTTAATTTAAAGCACAGAGTTAGGATTCTTGCCTTAGTGGCATTAAACAGTTCTTAGTATACATACAGAATATTTCAAAAATCATATTAAAGATTTCTTCATTCACCCTAAGTACTTATTGAGCAGGTCTGAAGTAAAGTCAAATCTATATATTTGTTGTCTGTTTGTCATACCTGTCACACTGCTTGTCAAACCTGGAGGTGTTCAGGGCTTACTCTGACTCTGCACTTAGGAATCACTCCTGGCATGCTCAGGGGATACCTTCTGGAGCCAAAAATCAAATTCAGGTTGGCCAGATACAAGGCAAGCACCATAGCTACTGTATTATTGCTCCAGCTTCCAAATATGGCCTTTTAATAAATACAAATAGAAAATAATTGTAATGCATGCAGCTCATCAATTTTACACTGAGTAAAACAAATGTATATAATATTGCTTTCCCCATTTTGACAGTACAAATGTATCTATTTTTGTGAAATATCCTTGTTATGTAATTATTTTATTGTACTTTTTAAATAAGCAGAATAAAGTAATTTTAGCATCTCTGGATAAATATTAACATATATAGCAGCAATTAATTTGCAGCCAATGGATAAAACATGCTTAAACATCTTTGTAGTGTAAGCAAAATAGGATTTCTTAGACTAATTTGCAAAATAAAAACCAAAATAGATTAAATGTATTATAGCAAAATAAAGGATTTCTATTCAATGAAGGGATACAATAGCAATGTGCATAGAAAATTGGCAGAATAGGAGAACATACTTTCAATTTCTGAAAACATCAAAGATTACACAGGAACATACTAAACATAAAAACAACACTAGAATATACCCAGAACTTATGCAAATCAATGAAGGGAAAAGAAAACCCCACAGCTCAATGGGCTAAGAATCTAAATAAGTCATGTAAAGGAAAAAAAGTCAGTATATAATGAGCACTTAATGACACGGTTAGATTCACAGTTTATCATTAAAACTCAAAACATAACAATCCCACTTTATATCTAATAAGCTAATAAGCATTAGGAAGTAAGCTCTGAAGAATATGGCATAAGAACATAGATATTCTGATAGCAACCTGGCTGTCAAAGAAGCTTACCAACTCTTCTCTTGCTTGAGACTTTCCAGGTAGGAATTACATATATCATCACTAGGTTTTCCCAAACTTCCAGAAGCCAAGTTAAGATTTCACTTTCCTTAAATCACCTCTCCTGAGTTGAGGGAAAGCAGAAAGGCATTATCCTCTGGTGGAAGGACACAGAGAGTCACAGCACATCAATAATTCTATGTGAAAGCCCTTCAAAATGCAACTCAGGACCATTTTGTAGCCTTTGTACCAGAGACGGTTTACCCAAAGTCAGTCATTTAAAAGGTGTCCCCTGACATCTCTGAAAACTCTACATCATGGGTTCATACCTCTTGAACCGACTCAAGTGATTATATCTAACTTACCTCTTTATTAAGTATTCCAAGTGTTTCTATGGGCCCAAATGAACAAATAAAAAGAAAAATGCCTGTATTGATTTCTATATTAGAGGAAGAAATGCAGATTCATACTACCTAAAATGTGGGTTAATTTTTACATCACTCCCTGGCACCTGAATTATTTCTAATGTGAAAAGTACAAGATATCAGTAAACTAGATTATCTAAATAAATTTTACGCAGAATCAACATTTAACTTCAAGGGAGAGATGAAATATATGATAATTAATTAGATACTTTTTCAGTATAGTTTAATAACGTTTGCTTAAATTTTTGGTAATTGAGTTTTAAATAAGATGTATGAATAGGGCATAATACTGCAATTATGAATTTATTCTTCAAAACTTACAAAGTGTTTTGTTTCAAGTTTTATTTTTATTAAAACACCTGATTTGCAAAGTTGTTCAGAATATAGTTGTTTCAGGCATTTAGTTTTCCAATACCACCAGTTTGACCTTCCCTCCCACCAATGTTCCCAGTTTCTCTCCCATCCACAACCTGCCCCCTTAGTCACATTACAAATTAATTTATATTTTTTGCTCCAACAAAACTTAAAGAAATAGCAAATAGAATAAATCAGTGAAGGCAAATTTGTAATTGTTATATTATTTTTACCTATGCAAATAAGAAAATTAAAACCATTTAATACAATATAATAAATGCCTATTCTCATTTACATAAGTAAGCTTTCAACTCTGGAATCTAAAAATATATTGCATTAAATTTCATCTTATATTGGATCTCATTATGATAATAATCATGTCTTACCTGTCATTAGCACTGTCCTCCCGTTGTTCGTTGATTTGCTCAAGCGGGCCCAGTAATGTCTCCAGTTTGAGACTTGTTGTTACTGTGTTTGGCATATTGAATATGTCCCGAGTAGCTTGCCAGGCTTTGCCGTGTGGGCAAGATACTCTTGGTAGCTTGCCGGGCTCTCTGAGAGGGGTGGAGGAATCAAACCCAGCTTGGCCGGGCTGGCTGCCCACAAGGCAAACGCCCTACCACTGTGCTATGGCTCCAGCCATTAATAAACTTTAAAAAGAACTGTGATAATATACTTTAGAGTTTACATGAAATAGGTAATTTTTTTCTCCCCCTACACTTTAATTAAACAGTGGTAGGGCGTTTGCCTTGCGTGCAGCCAGCCCGGCCGAGCCGGGTTCGATTCTTCCGCCCCTCTCGGAGAGCCCAGCAAGCTATCGAGAGTATCTTGCCCGCTCGCTCGACAGAGCCTGGCAAGCTACCCATGATGTATTCACTATGCCGAACACAGTAACAACAAGTCTCAAACTGGGCCCACTGGAGCAAAGTGTGACTGTGACTATGGTTTACAAAGTTGCTCATGATGATTTGTTACAGGCATTCAATAATCCAACACCAGTCCCACCACCACTATCACCTTCCCTCCACTATTGTCTCCAGTTTTTCAACCAACCCTCAAGCCCCCATAGCAGGCCCATAATAATTTATTGTATATCGCTTGTTACCAATAAATTGCTAACATAATCATCAAAAAACTATTTCCTTAGAAGAAAATTAGTGTGAAGTGTTGTATCTCAACATAGAAACATTAAATCCTTGTATAAGGAATTATTAAGATAGTATTACAAGTTAAGCCTTCCATGTTGTTTTTTATTGGTTGAGACTAGTTAGCTTCTATGTTACATCCCATCAAATCTGTTATGCTACTACTGGATTATGTTTTAGAGTTTGGAGATGTTGAGCAGCTACAAATGCGGCCACACCCTCCAAGAAATCAAGAATATTTAATTGTGCATTATAGCTGGAGATAAATTTTTAACTGGAAAGAGGCTTTTGGGTGTGGACGCGACTGCCAGGACTTCCAGGAGTACAGGGAGCTGGGGAAGGTAGTGCATCCGACTCTGAAAAAGCCTGAAGATTTCACTCACAGGGATCCAATGTGTATCTGTATTCTTAGCAGGTTAATTTCTCTGTTGTGGCTTGGTCTGGACCCACGGAGGTCCAGCCAGAGACATGGTGGTGACTTTGGAATGTGGGAGCAGCAGTTGCTGGGGTTCTGTTTGGGTGAACATTGGCAACCCTGCCTCCACCCACCAGGGTGCCCTGAGTATCTCAGCCAGGAATGGTTGTCCAAGAGATTTTGCAGCTAGTTGATCTCTTTAGGGATTTATTCATAAGTCTCTAGAGAAAGGCTGGTTGGGACACTCACATGGTGCCAGAGGTGGTTATATCAGTATGTCGAAGTATGGGCAAGACCAGGACTTTCCAAATCACTGATACACTTGAAATATGAAAATTCATAAGCCCCATTCCAGATCTATGAAAGTAGAATACCTGAGGACAGATTTTGCATTTTAAAAATTACCCAGTATTTTTAGGCAGCAGGATCACAAATCAATGTTTTATGTGCCAAAATTAGAAGGGGAAAACCACTGCTGGAATTACACGGTTTAAAAATGTCCTTTTAAAATATGAACTAAAGAGCCTCTCCTCTCTAAATGTGCAAACATCATCTCTGACTGAAAATGAGCTTGGTTTCCTGATTAGGTCTAAGCACTAGAATTCAACAAATATTTTATTCCCCATGTCATCATTTCTTCCTATGAATGATATCAGTAAATTATTTAAATTCACTGTGATAAATAGGATATACAGTAATTCCTTTCTTCTGCCTCAGAGGCGTAGTGCGAGGTTAATTAAATAACAGCTGCGAAATTTGGCTCCTTCGAGAAAGACTTTATATAAGAAATCATGTTATATATGCAGCATTTCTTTCCTATGAAAATGGGGCTAATTGTTCTTGAGAACTCAGCCCTTGGCAGAGAAAACAACCATGACATGGGCTCTCACAAGCATTAAATTCACAAGGGCAAAATTTTGTTACAGTTGGTATCTGACCCAGTGAATGCTGTGCTTCTATTCTTTGCACAAAGACCACTGCCATCTTGTGGAAAACAATCACCGTCCTTATCTTGGGTTTCTATTTAATTTATGTGCAATGGTGACAAGATAATTTGGGTTTTCTTCTCAAGAGGACTGTGACTTATATAGACCTAATTGTCATGAGGTATGTTATCTGTCGCACAGTCTATGAGAGACTACCCTGAATAACAGGTAATAACAATGAAAGAAGGAGCTTTATAAACAAGACCTCTTACCTCCCTGGGGCTTGAAACTCTACTTAATGCTTAAATGCAGCTTGCCACATAACTTTATTTATTTTGAAATTAGGACTAAAGGCCTGGAAAATCTGTCACTGGTGACCATTAAATCCAATGATGACTACTTATTTGTATACATTTGTCAAAAGAAGAAGATTGCTTGTGAAATAAAAGAAGAAAGGAAAACAACAGATATCCCTAGAGTCTAAGTTTGATAATTGTCATATTTTGATAAAGGTAATGAAATTTTCAGGCTTTCATGGAAGGAAACCTTTCCAGTCATTCCCATATGTTGCAAGGGTTAATGAGTATATCAAGAAAAAATACAGCATTTTTTTTCATTTATTCTAGGAAAACTATGTTTTGAGAATACAACATTAAAAAAAAAGACTACAACATGGGAAAGAGAGTATTTCTTTTTTTTTCTATTAATTTTCATCTATGACCCTGTCTTTAGTAGTCATGACTATCTTACAAATGAAATATTATGTGTGGTTGTGATGGCTTTCATTATGTACTATGTACATTTTTTAACAGAAACTCCATTTTCACAAATGTCAAAATACATGACTTCATAATATGTCATATATTTTCTGTGAAAACATATAACCACTTAAATTCTGTTTAATATAAATATATAAGCAGTTAAATTCAGTTAGTTTTTTTTTGGGGGGGGTGATACAGAATCTCATACATACGGTATGCACAGAGCTTACTCTATGTGTTCTAGGATGACTCCTGGATGTGCTCAGGAGACCATATATTGTGGCTGGCTGCATTTAAGGCAAATTCTTCACTCAAATCACTATCTCTTCAACCCACGATACATTTAAATTATTATTTAGGTAGCTTTCATTTAATGAATGCAGTCAGAATTATTAAAATTTATTGTAAATTTGGGGCTGGAGCGATAGCACAGCGGGTAGGGCGGTTTCCTTGCACATGGCTGTCTGGGTTCGATCCCCAGCATCCCATATCGTTCCCCAAGCACCGCCAGGAGTAATTCCTGAGTACAGAGCTAGGAGTGACTTTTGAGCATCACTGGGTGTGACCCCAAAATAAAAATAATTTACTATATATGTATATATATGTGTACATATACATATATATAATAAACTATAGCGACTAGTTTCCAAAAAGCACTAATACAAAACTGCATGTGTCACTGACCCTCAATATTTCTCAAAATTGTCCCAATTTCTCCACAAAATAAATTAACAAAATAAAACATGTATTAATTTTGGAACAATTTAGTGTTATGAAGCAGCTAGAGTCTATATTTTCATCACTTAGATAGAAGTAAACCCCAGAAATTAAAAATGTGATTAGTTTTATCTGTTGCTACAAAATTTCACCTGTTGAATAATATGGAAAGTTAGTTAATTAAGTCAACTTTTGGAGAGCAAGTCCATAATACATATAAAAAAACAAATGTTGAAATCTAAGCATGCCAAGTATTAATTACAGTGTAGTTACAGGGAGTTGGTCATTTTTTTTTATAAGATTGACATAATCTTGGCTCTGGATTAAACACATCTTTCTTGCCCTTAGGAAAACTATTATCATTTCATGAATAGTCAACTTAAATACAACATTTTTTGATATGCATCCAAATGTTGACAGTTCTTTTAATGTTCTTAAACATGAGCTATCATACACAAATGCATCAAATGTTTATCAATGAAATACATCAAATGTTTATCAATAGAATACAATTATTTCTGAGTCACAAATACTAAAATTTCCACTTCATTGGGTGGAGAAATATATGAAAAGCCTAGATCAAAAAATTTGATTTGGAAGGTATTTCATGGAAAATCAGAACAATTTGTGTGAAAACAGTGCACTATCCTACTATACTTGTACCAACAAACTTATTAATATGCCTCTTCCTGACTCTCAATTTCCCATCCACCTTTGACCATTCTAGTACCCAGCTAACAGTCTGACAAAATTATTAGAAAACTGGATTACTATTTGAATTATGCATGATCAATTTTTCCAAGTCACATGCATTAATATTCATACTTTAGTCTCCTTATTGAATATTAGCTAACATTTATGAAAAATGTCAATGTTGTTAGTAAAATATCGATCAGCCAGTTGTAAATAAACATAGTTTTCCTAAATTGGTTAATTTAACTTAGGAACGATTCATTATTTACAATTATTTAGCTCAGTACTCCCATTTAGAAAAGTCAAACTCACTTATTATGTATCTAATATAATCACTTATTATATCATTAATTATAGAATTATAGATATACCTATGTACCTGCTTATTTAAATTAAACTTCAGTAGAACTCTGCATTATATCAGAACTCCTTTCATAATTCTTTCTTACTCTGGCCTTGTAAATGCTACTATGTGTATCTCTTAGTTGTCTGTAGTTTTTAAAGAGAGATTGATTATTTTCTAATCTGTATTTAGAGAAGGGACTCAATAAAAAAAAATAGTACATTGGATCATAACAAAGAAAACATTGGTTTAGTACAATGAACCCTAACAGTGGTGGGAAAAATTTTTGTATACAGAATCATGCACATTTAAACTAGGATTAAACAATATTGGAAAACCTTTACTCTTCTTTATTTGTAATGCTCATTCTATTCACTGATCTTTAAGTAAAATTGACTTATAATTTATTTAAGAATTAGTCATTAACCACCATGACATTCTATTACAGAAGAAATAACACTCTATCTGTTGCCACTAATTGAAATTTTACAGATATATAGCAATTTTTTCTAACTTTAGAATCATATTCTTAAGTATCTTTCTGCACTTGGCATATTTGCATAATTAAGCATCTCTTTAAGCTGCCAAAAAATACCTAACCATTTCTTCTCCTTGTCCAACTACTTAAGTCTATGAAAAACTGTAAATTGTATTATTCCTAAAATTTTACAAAGATTTATTTCTTTCCTAAAAGGGAAGCTTAAAAATGCCCTTAGGTTATTCATGAAGTAAACATCTGCATTTTTCTAGATAGGCATCAGTTGTTTTCACAGTGAGATTCTGGGCATTTTAACTGTTGACAAAGGAAGGAATTCATGACTGTTACCTCTTTGTCTAGGATAAAAGTATGTTAAAAAAATAGTTTAAGCCAGCTAAACCATTTTAAGTTTTAGTGGCTAGCTATTAAAGTATACTGCATTCCTTATAGCTGTCTCTGGACAATCTGCTGATTATTTAAAACAGAGCAGAACTTATCATCATGGAAGTCCAAGTAAATATTTAACTGAGAAATTACTTAGAATTAACTGGTTCAGAACAAATTTTGAAATGTTTAACAAATACAGCAGATGTTTAGTATTGTTGATAGGGTAGATTAATTACATTGGAATATGTTTTCATTTGTGAAAAATACAAGATATAGTCATAAAACTTTTCAATCAGAAAAGATAAAAACTGAAGTGAAAAAGGGAAGTTTCACTTTAAAGTATTATTTGTACTCCCTTACCAGGAATGTTGCAGAACATACGATACCTAAAACTCACTTCAACAAAAATGTTATGCAAGTAAGTATATTTTAAGTGTTATGATTATTGCTTTAGAATATGCTTCATAGACTTGAAGCATAATCTGCATAAATTCTTAAAATACCACTCAGGCATTTTCTTATGTTTCAAATAGATTGTATAAAATTAAAATGGAAAATAGAGCTTATCTGTCCTTATAGAAAATTTCATGCTTTGAATATGAGAACAATGGGAATAGATTTATAAACTGGAGATATCAGAAAAAAAACCAAACAAGTTACTAAGTAAAAATTTAATGGACATGCAGTCCAGTCATGGGAATTGATTTCCATATTAGTTATGAGGAATAGTATTTTGTAATGTTTATGTTAATAAAAGAGTGGCCAGCTTTATGCTAATTCAGATAATTATTCTGACAAAAATAGTTTAGTATGTACATTTTTCGGAAAAATTAATATATTAATATCTTCAGTTCTGGAGTTAGGGAGATAGCTCAAAAAAACTGGAGTGTATGTCTTACAAGTGTAAATCAAAAGATTAATTCCTTGGTACTTTCTAGA
Source organism: Sorex palustris (assembly GCA_028565675.1). Classification (NCBI taxonomy): domain Eukaryota; kingdom Metazoa; phylum Chordata; class Mammalia; order Eulipotyphla; family Soricidae; genus Sorex; species Sorex palustris. Next base: position 24,806,450 of record JAOXYA010000037.1, read on the forward strand.
TACTGAGAACTCTTGTGTGGGTCTATCCTTAGCAGTACCCTAGGTTCAAGCAGCATCCAGCCACCAGGTGTAAGTATTGAAATGATTTGGTGCCCCAAATAAGTAATATAAAATAATTAAAAGTTATCACTTGATTGTAAGAAATTACCTGTGCATGCTAGGTAGCAGATGTCTTTGAAATTAAAAAAAAAAACAGAATATCTTGTAGATACTAAAAAACCCTTCCCAGTAACACTGATAAATAAGAAGAGCTATCATTAGAAAAAAACCCTATGAAATATTTGTGTGCACAGGAATGTTTCGATCATTATTCATTACAGTAAACAGACTTCATGATTGGAAGGACAATTTTATCCTGCCTTCAACAATTGATGAAATTGATGAAAATAGAGGTCATTTGTAATACTTCAACATTTCAGAGTTTCACTTGAAAACCCCTGGCAGAACTTCAGTGATAGGACACTGTCACTGTCACTGTCCTCCCGTTGTTCATCGAATTGCTCGAGCGGGCCCAGTAATGTCTCCATTGGAGACTTTGTTGTTACTGTGTCTGGCATATCGAATACGTCACG
>JAOXYA010000037.1:24856439-24881609 GCA_028565675.1 Sorex palustris
TGCCTCTGTGGCAGGGCAATCCCCTGTGTTCTCTCTCTCCTTTTGGGTGTTGTGGTCTGCCCAAGAGGCATTGAGTGTCAAACATGTTCAGTCCATAGTCTACTTTCACTTTGGACATGGTCTTTACAGGAATCCCGCCACCTTAGCCCACACTTTGGGTCCACCTTTCTGGGTTACATCTCCTCCTCCTCCTGCTTCCTTCCCCAACAAACACTCTGAACCTCAATTTAATTTCAGCATTGGCTTGACTCCCAGAAACCACATCTGTGTCTCAGAACCTCTTTCTCTAGACCATTTCCCTCCCATCTTAGGTTGTATTCTCTGGGAGCTGAGATCTCCCCTCTTTTAACAAGGATCAAGTGAATGACTTCCCCATAGTGTCCATAGTATTTGGGAGTGGAGATGATGCCTTTTCAAGTCATTAGATCCCAGAGAGGCCAGGATGACTTACCTCAGCCCTTTCAGATGACATCTGCTGAATGCTTATGCAGTTGTAAGGTCAGATGTACCACTGTGACTATTTTCAGCCTTGCATTTCGCCCTGATATTGTGCTCATCAGATGTGGCAAGATGCCTGGAAGGAATGGTGGGCTTGGGGAATGTTGACTGCAGGTTAAAGCCACGTCAAGGTCCATGGCAAGGAATTGGGGAGGAAATATGGAGACTCTGAATGGGCATCACTGCAAATTACTATCTGGACTCTGTCAAGAAAATTAGGTACAATTACTTGAAATTGGTGTGCAAAGTTATTATAAGGAGTAGAATAATATGACCATTCTACCAGTAATTTGGTTAGTAATTTGGTAGTAATCTCCAGTAATTACTGTAAATGCTAACCAGTTCATTTCCTGAATCACATTTCCTTTTGGGTGTTCACTTTATTTCATACATTTTAATTGACTTCTTGTGAAATGTGCTAACAATGTTTTACATGCTACAGTGTTACCTAAGGCTGAGAGTAGGAAACAGCAAGGCAGTGTTCTGGGTGCTATTTTGAGCATCTGTACAGTTGCTGCTTAATTCAAATTAATCCCTGTGTGTCTCAATTATGGGTATAATCAACGAAGACTCTTTTTGAACCTTGAATATCTTTATGATATTATAATGGTGGAAAATAAGATACAGAGTTAATCAAAAGATAAGGTCCACTGAGCTTCAGTTGGAGGAGACAGCCACCACACACTGTGGTTTGTAAGGGTTTTCACAATAGTTGATGACTTTCAATAGTGGTCTGTGTGTGTGTGTGTGGGGGGGGGGGTCCAGGTGTATGTATGTGCACAGGGGCCCATGATTTAACTTCATGCTCGTAGCAGCTTTGATACAAGAATGCTCATGATATGGAAAAGTAAAGAAACAATAAGGATGAAGTTGGCGAGGGAAGGGATTTGGAAGAAAAGGAAGTAAGACAGAATGCAGTGTTTAGGTGTTCACCTGGGAGTGAGACTAATTATAACTCTGTGGTTTAATTCTGGAGAGAAAAAAAAACAAACAAATGAAAAAAAGTATGTGATTGCATATCTGCTATCTTTATCTTTTTACCACATGGGATTCAGAATGTCTCCCAGTCCTGGATTTACAGTTAAGAGGCTCTAATGGAACAATGTGTGTTTCTGTTCCCCATGAGAGTACACAGATGATGGAGGGGGCAGATTCCGACTCAGTCCCGGCAATGACCCTGCCAGGCATGCAAGGTGGCCATTAGGCCAAACTCACGTCCACTTGCTCTGCAAGACCTGGGTTTAAACCCTGCTTCCTGCATCTCAGGGGAACCAGGGCCATAGGCTGGGAGAAGATTTAGCTCTTTGGGGTCCATGAAAAGATGTGGAAGTGACCTCCACACAGAGAGGAGGCTTCTTTCTTTTTTGAATTTTAAAAATTTTATTGAATCAGTGTGAGATAGAACATTACAACGTTGTTCATGATTGGATTTTAGTCATACAATGTTCCAATACCCATCACCCCACCAGTGTAATTCCCCAGCACCAATGTCCCAAGTTTCCAAACTCCCACCTCCCCCAAACCACCCCACACTCAGCCTGCCTCTATGGCAGGCACCTCTTCAATCTCTCTCTCTCTCTCTCTCTCTCTCTCTCTCTCTCTCTCTGGTTTTAGGCATTATAGTTTGTAATAAGATGCTGAAAAGTTACCATGTATATCCCTATACCTCCTTTCAACACTCAGTTCTTGTCCAGAGTGGTCATTTCCAACTAATGTTGTCATAATGGAACCTCCTCTGTCTTAGCTGCCTTCCAACCCCCCACGCCCCTTATGGTAATTTCCAACCATTGATCAGTCCAAGAAGAGGATTCTTGGTCTTTGTTGAGAAACTATTCAAGATAAGACAGCATGAATAACAGCAGAGAAATTTATTACAGAGCTTGGACACTGGGTGTGGACCCTCTAAGTCCTGCATTGAGCTCTGGGACAGAGATTTTTAGGGAGTAAACAGACTTCCGGGAGTAATATGCATGACGGATGGGCAGGAATAGCATAACTGAGGTGGTGCTGACATTCCTTGTGCGTGTGAGGATTGCATACTTGCTCGGATATTACATGTATCATTAGCCTCTAATTATGCAGCTGTGGGCATGTGAATTAATGAGCATTTTGGCCTTACTGAAGTGAAAGAGGGTTGGGGTGGGGAGGTGGGAGGGTGTCTCTCCACTGGTCTCTCCGTTGAGCATGTTCCATGGCTGGATGGAGTTGATTTTCCAAAGTTCCCTCTTTATCCAGAAGATGATAAACATGGGGCTATCTGACTTACAGTCTCAAAACCCCTTTGCTTTACTTGAGATGCTTGGTGGGCCTTTGGATTTTCTTGAGCAATTTTCCATCCATCCTCTCCTACAGCATTTCCTGTGTGTGTTTTCCCCAAATGGTCCTGGCTTGAAATGTTTCTTACACTCTCTCCAACATTCTTTACAGATGCAAAGAGGTTAAAAAAAAACACACAATCTCCTGATCAGTCATGGTTGCTTAGAGGGCTGTCACTGGGGGTCATTCTGAAGCTTCTGCAGCCTGGCACTATGTATGCATGGCGTCCTTCCATGCTGGAGCTTGGTGTCCCACCCACCACAGTCTTATCAGACTGGATCACACTGGAGGCAGGAATCGCTTACCCAGTCATTCAGTTTTTGGGAAAGGAAACTTGGTTCATGGGCTGCTACTGATAACTGTTAGCATCTAACTTCCCTTTTAAACCTTCCTGGCTAATAGCACCTGGCATTTTCTGTGTACCTTCCTAGCATTTGATCACTCTTTGTCCACTTTGAGGGTGTTGATTTCTAAAAAGCTGTTAGAGAGAGATCTCAGAGTGAGTGGAGGGACTCACAGGAGGCATAGTCTTACACTTCTGAGAGATTTACTACCAAGAGTTCACAAACCCTGGGTCAAACCTGTGGAGCTGGATGGAGGACCATGCAGTGCTGGAGATCGAGCTCAGGGCCTCGTGTCGCTAGGCAAGTGCTCTACTCTCCAAGTCTCTCTCCCTGGTCCCTCACACCCTTATCATCTAGGTGACTTGCATGATTCTGCGGTCCCATAAAAGCTTGGGAAATATCTGTAGAATAGTCATAAAAACACGGCTTCAGTTTCCTGTGTGTTTTGTTTCACATAGTTGGCTTCACGGAGGAAGATTTCTGTATTCTGATTCCATTTGTATAAACTTCCTATCTCTGGGCCATCTGAAAGCATGGGCATCAGACCCGTGGCTAGATTCTTGGAAACTGAGGCAGGGTTCCTTTTGTTGCTTGTAAGAAACAGTGCTTTCAGCATGGGGTGCTAGTCTCTCCTTCACCTCTGAGTGCCCTGTAATCCCTAATCCCCCCCCCCTTTGCCCAGCATGTGCAGGAGCTCTGAAGGTTCCAGTTCTTGAGTTCTAATCATGTCTACACAGTAACGCCCCTCCACAACTACCACTGAGAAGGGTCAGTCCTTTCAGATCCGAGGCTTCTTTGCTTCTCTATGCTAGTCATCATCCATCACATCGCTAGCTGCAACCGATGGAACCAACCCAGAAGCAAAGCAAACATGCTGCCAAGGGCTGCTGGAGATAGTGCCCATCATTATATTAATTTTGTGGGGCTTGGGGAGTGAGTCACACCCAGTGGTGTTCAGGGGCTGTTTTGACTCTGTGCTCAGGGGTCACTCCTGGTGGTGTATGGAGACCCCTATGTAATGCCGGGGTTGAACCAAGGTTTGCAGCCTGTAAGGCAAGCATGTGAACCCTGTTCATTTCTCTCTGATGTGACATCAGTCATTAATTCTATTTTTCGGAGAAATAAATGCACTCAAGGTAGAAGTTTCTAGCAGCTGTCTCTCTGAGCCTTGCACCCAACAGGGCTCAGTGTGAGGCTGGTCACTCACGTTCAGCTCCTCAGTCGTTTGAAGGAAAAGCTGTTTTGTGTGATTCCAGAGAATTGGAGAATTGGGCTTGGAGTGAAGCATGGGATCGTGTAACGCCTCTGTCTGAATTTATGAGGAAGATCCCGTGCTCAGGTTGCTCTGGTCCCTAGGACAACAGAAGACGTCCAGCTAGGAGAACTAAGAACTCCAACTCTCATACCTGTGCTCTGTTAAGACTCCTAGAGAAAGTTGACTTGAAGGAAGTAGGTCAACTATTATTGTCCCTTCGTCCAAGTTGGACCTAGGTACTGAGAAGTCACATGAGCTCCTGGGGTTCACATAATTAATGGGGTGCCACATCCTGGTGCCCCACTTCCTGCCAAGCCCACCCGGGAGCACTTGTTTGCTCTTCCGACCCTCAGCTGTGCATTTTCTCTCAGGCTGCTTCAAATGGAGCTGGCAGTCCGGGTGCAGCCATGGCCTGTCCACTGATGGGTGTCTGTGATAAGAGGATTGGCTGTTGTTCACTTGTTTATTCTTTTTCAAAAACCATCCAGTTGACTTCCTGTCAATACCTGCCACCCAAAAATGCTGACTCTGAGTTTCAGAGCTGACTGGTTTGAGCCTTCTCCTTCGGCTGAAGACAGATCTTGGTGCTGGCACATCCATCTCAGCAGAATGTGGCTGATGCTTCTCACTTTGTGGGACATGGATCACTCTTAGAAGGCCACTGCAGCATCTCAGCACATGGGAGCCGGGACAGGAAGTGGCTTTCCTGGGCCGGTGCTTGTCAGAGAATTCCGCAGCCCAGCTCTGCATCTTCAGTCTGCAGGGACGATTGCTGCCAGGCAGTTCCTTCATTATAAATCACTGGAGACAAACAGAACATGGGGCTTATTTACTTGCTTAAGCACTTGGTCCCTTTCTACTCTTATGTATCTTGAAAAGCAAAACCAACAACAACAACAGCAAAAACACATCCCTTCCTACCCACCACATACCTCTCTTGAAAAACAACAAAACCCTACATTCTTTCTCCCCAGAGATCCAGATTGGGACTACCCACTCATCCTCCCGAGTCTGTCATGTTGGGTCTATTTAGGAAGTATCAGACAGGGCACTGGAGAGACAGTACAGTGGAGAGGGCATGTGACTGAACCAGGTTTGATCCCTTGTGCCCTATAAAAGAAGTCACCAGGCCCTTTTACCCTTTCTTTTTCCTCTTCAATCTCCACCTCACATTCTGGGCTGGGCCCGATAAAACCAGGGCACTCGCTCATTCCTGGCCTTCCCAAACATCCTACCGTCGGCACATTTATATTAGATATTGATTTCTGTTTAATAGTATGAGCCAGGAAAAATCACACTCTTTGTTGGCATTCAAAGGATAAACTATAAAAGCCATTAAGGAGCACTGTACACATGAGGATGATTAATGGGGCTGGAGGTGCCGTCCACCGACTCTTTCCAGATAATGTCATTGGGAGATTCCATTGCTTCTGGCTGCAGTTCAGAGCTATTTATTTGCAAGGTGAAATTCTGAGTAATGATGTTTTGCAAGGAGCCCTGACTGACAGTGTTAAACAGAGAGAACTGGATGGCCCTGAACTCAGATCTGAAAGTGTTTGTTGCTTATTTATTTAAATAAGGAGTTGCTAGGAAACATCCCAAGTCTTGCTTGGGAAGCGTCTCTGTCAGCCCTCCAAACAGCCCTCCCTGTGAGCCTTGAACCCCCCACCCCCCCACCCCCACAGCAGGACCTGCTGGCTTCCAGGGAAGAATTGATTGTCAAGAACTATTGATTGATTCTCGATAGCTACAAAGCCAGTGGGAATCTTTGCTTTCCTTGTGCTGGACTTTGTCTGGGCTTAGACAGGAGTGAGCAGCCTGGGAACAATGTGCAACTAGGACCATATGGAGAATCTGATTATTTATTCTCTCTCTCTCTCTCTCTCTCTCTCTCTCTCTCTCTCTCTCTCAGCCTGGTCCAGGGGCAGGAAATTCTATGTTGCTCTCTTCCAAGAACTTTATTTCTGAGTCTTTGGATCCTGGCCATTGATGAGATTGTATGGTATTAGGGGCAATTTGTGGGTGTGACTGCCAAGCTACTGGTAAACTTGGGAGCTGGGAGCAGGAGGCCCACTCCCAGTCCGAGAGAGTTTGGAGATCTCAATCACAGATCCCGCACACTTGGATTTTTCTACCCCGTGAAGACATCCTAGCTTAGGGTCAGGATGGATAAATTGACAGGTAGACAGATGGATGGAGAAATGGTTGGGACTGATGGAAGTTACCATTTTGAGCATTTTTTAATGTTGTGTGGATGATTAATTATCAAAATTCAAGTCAAATAATTACATTGTAGAGAAGAGATAATCAAGATTCACAAATGACTTAACCAAGGAGATAGAGAGGATTTAAGTGCGGACTTATTTTTTGATTTAGCAAAAAGAGGTGGGTTTAACAGCATTGTAATATGAGATTTTTGTATGTTTATTTACATAAAGAAAATTATCACACAATTTTGTAAAAAAATGAAAAGTTTCATGGTTTTCAAGATGCATATCTTTTTCTTGGGGTATGTTCATATTCTAATACTTAGCATGCTTAAACAGTGACGTAAATTATACATCAGACAGCCCTAACATCCCATTAAGGATCTGAAATGATTTCTTAAATATTTACCGAGGGCTGCTGATACATCTTAAATGTCTTCTGGAAGTTGGTGAGCGGGGAGAGAGCTATGCTTTTACATAAATCAAGAGAAAGATTTCTGGGGCTGGAGAGATAGCCCAGCGGGTAGGGCATTTGCCTTGCATGCGGCCGACCTGGGTTCAATTCCCAGCATCCCATATGGTCCCCTGAGCACCGCTAGGATTAACTCCTGAGTGCAGAGCCAGAAGTAACCCCTGTTACTTCACCGGGTGTGACCCAAAAACCAAAAAAAAAAAAGAGAGAGAGAGAGAAAGATTTCCAACTCCAGGCCTTTTCGAAGTTGGTATGGGTGATGTCTTCCCACCACCCCTTACTTCCGGAAGCCCCAGCAATCACACCCAGTTTCCGATGCTGCCATTAAGCTCATCTACCTGCCCTGTTCCAGAGACTCATAAATAAATCTCGAAAGAAATCAACTAGCCACAGAAATTTCTCAGATATGCAGTCCCAGCTGAGATCTCTGGGGAGAGTTTGGTGGGGGGTTAGGGGGGCAAGTTCCTGCCCTTCCAAAGTCCCAGCAGCCACACTCATGTCCCAGCATCCAACAAGGCCATACTTCTGGCTAGACTGACCATTTAAGTATTCTAGATTTTCCTGAGCGTGTGGATGCATTTGCGGCTGTGCAACATCTTCAAATTTTACAATACTGACTTCCCAGTAGGAGCACACCAGAGTCAATGGGAATGTAATGTAGAAGTCAGATAATCTCGCTTAACAGAAACATTAACACAGAAGGCTTAACTAGCAATAACAGCTTTGTAAGCCCTCAGACAGGCACTTAATGCTCCCATGGTGAGATACGTCAATTTTCACAAATTTTCATTTACTGAAGTATTTTTTTTTTATCATTCCATTAGCCATTTCGTGGTCACTGTCCTCCCACTGTTCACTGATTTGCTCAAGCGGGCCCGGTAACATCTCCATTTTGAGACTTGTTCTTACTGTGTCTGGCATGTTGAATACGTCATGGGTAGCTTGCCAGGCTTTGTCACACAGACAAGATACTCTCGGTAGCTTGCCAGGCTCTCTGAGAGGGGCGGAGGAATCGAACCTGACTTGGCTGGGCTGGCTGCATGTAAGGCAAACATCCTACCGCTGTGCAATAGCTCCGGCTCAAGCAATATAAAATAAATTATTGTGGGCCTGCTGCAGGGGCAGGCTTGAGGGGTGGTTGGGAAAATGAAGTTGATGGTGAAGAAAAGGTAACAGTAGTGGTGAGATTGGGATTGGAATATTGAATGCGTCTGACAAGTCATCATGAACAACTTTTTAAGCCATGGTGTTTAAATAAAATGGGATACTTTTTATTTATTTATTTTTTATTTTTTTAAAAAGATTTTCCAGGTTCTGACAGAGTGGAACCTGCATTTCTCAGCTTGGCTCCCACTTTGGCTCACTGCCCAAAGAATCATCCTTATATTTCCCATGATTCCACTCTTGAAACCCATGTGGCACCAGCTAACTCAACGGAAATGATGTAGGCAGAGATTTTCCCTCTAATCAATCCACTGTAGGACCCCATTCATAAAGTTCCCTTTCGTCCCATGTTGCTTAACCATGTACCAGCGATTTCCCTGTCTATTCTAATCAGCAGGAACAACTTCTCTCCTGAGACTCAGGGGCAAATCAGGGAGAGAGACTTTCCCAAGAACAATCCCACAGCTGCTCCGGGACTATTCCCATACAGCTTGAATTGTTCAATTTTCCCTTAGGGAAATTGGGGGAGGGGGAAGTATATGCATACGTACAAATAGACAAATAGATAAATCACTGGTTATTTACTCCTTTGGATCATCCATCGTGGCTCCTCAACACATTTGCTCTCTTCAAAATGATTAGTAATGCCAGACTGACATCCAGAATCCAGATAGATTTATTTTTCTTTTAATTATCCACCTGTCTGGGCTCTGAGAGTTGATCACAGAAAATAATCATGATCATTAAATCCTAGCAAAGATAGCCCCCGCCCCAGTCTGATTGACAAAGCATCAGAAAGGAAGAAGGCTGTGGTAGATGAACCGTCATTACCTGCGTGAGCAGGGGCCCGGCCCAGAAAGGACCTAGCCCTCTTGGATGGCCAAGGAAGAGGATGCTGGCTCCGGCCTGTGTGGGAGCCAAGCCCTGTCTCGGGGCCTGATGCGGCCGAGTGATAGGGCCATTACTTACAGCTTCAGTGGTTGATTCTTGCAGCCCCCCAGGGCCCAGGGAGAGAGGTGAATTTGTTGTCTGTGAACAGTAGTTTGTTCTCTTAAACGAAGACAGAAAACAGAGCTACAAGGGTCCTGATTACCTTTCGATCTCTCTGTAGCCTTCTCCTCCTTCCTGAGGTTTTTCCTTGCCCTCTTCACTCTTCATCTATTTCAGCATTTCCTGACAACTTTTCATGAGCTTTTCGAAAAATATATTACTCTTAGTTTTTTTTTAAAAAAAGGAAAGAAAGAAAAGAAAAACAAACAACAACAACTGCTCTGCAGCTCTCCTCCAGGTTGATTTCCTGGCTTCTGTGTTTAATTGCTGCTCTCTGGTTTCCCTTCTCCCCTCTGCCTGCCAGACTCCATTTCAAAACACACACTTTTCAGTAACACACTTTCCAGTGGCACTTTCCTTTCCATGGGGCTACTGGGGGGAATCAGAGGACTTTGTTCTGTGATTCTTTTTTTTTTTAATTTTTTTCTCAGTGAAACACCATGAGGTACAGTTATAGACTTACAAATTTTTGTGCTTGGGTTTCAGTTATACAATGATCAAGTACCCATCCCTTCACCAGTGGCCATTTTCCATTAAGCAAGTTAAATTATCTTTTGAAGTTTCTGCTTTTGTAATAGTCTACAGAAATATTGTGACCATTATGTTATAGCTACAAATCAAGCATCATCATTCATTTAAGAAAACAAGTGGAAATATAAAAAGTCATCTTCATTTTTCATCACCCTCTTCCATATCAAATCTCTATCAAAGTGTGCAAGAACCATCACGGATAGATTTTATTACTCATCACTTTACAAGATGGTAGTTTGCAACCTACCTTTGCACCAGCACGTTATGCTATACTAATAATTTGTGCTGGATTTTTATAACACTCCTGTTTATAGTAACATCTGGAAGAAAAAGAAGAGAAATTATTGCATCTTATAACTTGTTTTGCTTGAACTTGATAATTGGTAGCACGCACTAACAATTTATAGGATAAATATCACCAGAGGCAGTGCTATTTGGTGTGGGTGATACCATACCCTGGAAAATTCTGGAATAGCCCAGGGGGCCAGTAGTAGCCTGCCCTATTACTGGAGATCACTTTCTGTTTTTTGTTTTATTTAAATGAAGCAGATTTCCAAGGCAACACCAAGCAATACTGTTTCTGAAAATGTAGCAGTAGGTCAAGTCGCTGTAGGAATCTCTGAAGGAAGGCAAGTCTATTTAGATTAAAATTAAACAAATGAAAAGTTGAAATTCTAAGACTCAGATATTAATTTAACATTTAAAAAAAATAGGGGGTGGCCTTGCACAAGATACTCAGGAGGGCTGGAGTTCACAGCTAGTGATTTTTGGCCAGAGGTTCCACATGAGGGCTCAAGGATGTGCAACATTCCTGGAGCCCTGCTATGCTGGGAATTGCCTGAGCTACTACTGTGGAGTTTGGGGCACTTTTAGGCCATACCCAGTAGTGCTGAAAGGGACTTCAAGGCCACATCAGTAATGGTCAGGGGACCATGAGGCACTAGGGAGCCAAAGGGGTTGACTGCATCCAAAGTAAACTCTGTACTATCTTGTCCCCTATACTACCTCTCTAGGCCCTGGACTTAACATATATATATATATTAGGACTGTCCTCCCATTGTTCATCGATTTGCTCGAGCAGGCCCAGTAACGTCTCACAACAAATTGTGAGAATTGTTGTTACTGTGTTTGGCATATAGAATACATCACGGGGAGCTTGCCAGGCTTTGCCATGCGGGCGAGATACTCTCGGAAGCTTGCCGGGCTCTCCAAGAGGGGTGGAGGAATCACGGAGGAATCGAACCTGGCTTGGCCAGCCGGCCGCACACAAGGCAAATGCCCTACTGCTGTGCTATCGCTCCAGCCCGTGTGTGTGTGTGTGTGTGTGTGTGTGTGTGTGTAATATGTAGGGTGCTGGAGTGATAGCACAGCAGGTAGGGCGTTTGCCTTGCACTCAGCTGACTCAGGTTCGATTCCTCAGCCCCTCTCCAAGAGCCCAGCAAGCTACTGAGAGTATCTTGGCCACCCGGCAGAGTCTGGCAAGCTACACAAGATGTGTTCGATATGCCCAAAACAGTAGCAACAAGTCTCACAATAGAGACTGGTGCTCACTCGAGCAAATCGATGAACAACAAGAGGACAGTGCTTCAGGACACTGCTTCATATATGAAATGAAAAAATTATAGAGAAATAAAGGCTTCCCCTATTATTCAAAAAAAATTCCTATGAAATCCTTTTTTATTTTCCTTTTTGGGTCACACCCAGTGATGCACAGGGGTTACTCCTGGCTTTGCACTCAGAAACTACTCCTGGTGGTGCTCAGGGGACCATATGGGATGCTGGGAATCAAACCCTGGTCGGCCACGTGCAAGGCAAGCACCATATTCACTGTACTATTGCTCCAGCACCCTATGTAATCTTTTATGAGAAAAAATGGTACAAAGTGAAAAAGCAATTAATTACTATTAATGATACAAAAACATTTTTTTAGCCAAAAGTAACACATAAAACCTAAGTTAGATATATGGATAGACAAAAGGTATATAAAAATATTCTATCACTTATCATCAGGGACATGCAAATCAAAACAACAGTGAGATATAACCTCAGGCTAGTGAGAATGGCACATATCACAAAGAACAAAAACCAATACTGGCATGGCTGGGGGAAAAAGGGGCCTTCATTATCTGCTAGTGGGAATGTTCACTGATCCATCCTTTTTGGAAAACATATGAATAGGGGCTGGAGTGATAGCACAGTGGGTAGGGTGTTTGCCTTGCATGTGGCCGACCCGGGTTCGATTCCCAGCATCCCATATGGTTCCCCGAGCATGGCCAGGAGTAATTCCTGAGCGTATGAGCCAGGAGCAACCCCTGTGCATTGCCAGGTGTGATGGAAAAAAAATATGAACAACACGAAAAACTAGGAAAAACTAGGAAGTTATCTAGTAATTTCAGTAATTCCACTTCTCAGCATCTATGGAACTCTATTCAGAAAAGACATTTGCATTTCAATGTTCATTGCAACATTATTCTCAATAGCCAAAACCTGGAAGCAACCAGATGTCTGAGATCAGATAACTGGATAAAGAAACTCTGGTACATATACACAATGGAATATTACTCAGCTGTAAGAAAAATGGGAAATCATAAAGTTTTCTATCATGTGGATGGAGCTGGAAAGTATCATTCTGAGTGAAGTCAGTCAGACAAAAAATGATCTCTCATGGGCACTATGTGAAGAAACAAAATAGGGGAATAGCATATGCCCAAAGGCCGTGGAAACTGAGAACTCTCATCTTCTTCAGGAGGAAGCTTACCACAGGGGTGTGGAGGATAGGTGAGGGACCCTGGGACAATGTGGAGGGAAACAGGCACCAGGGTGATGAGTGTGGTGCTAGAATAGTTCATGTATGAAATCCTATGAATAACAGTTTAAAATCACAGTGCCCATTTTTATTAATTAAAAATAAATAAACCTAAGTAGCATGAGTGTATGGTGAAAATAGGAAGTATAAGAAAAATGCACAGCTTATACAAAGCAATTCCCAGAAAAGGAGCTAGTGTATGTTCTCTCTCTCTCTCTTTCTCTCTCTCTCTCTCTCTCTCTCTCTCTCTCTCTATCTCTCTCTGAGTCTCTCTGTCTCTCCTTCTCTCCCTCCCTCCCTCTCTGCTCATAGTGGGGTCATGTCAATAGTGGCTTCTGCAAAACCAACACTGAAAGCTAATTTTTTTCACCTGTAGGTGTAAAAACAAAACCCTTTTCTCGTTTCTTTTGGTTAGTAGATAAAAATACTAATGTATACTTTTCATAAGAGCTAAAGTGTTAAAATTCAAATTCTCAGAGAAAGGGACAACCTGTATAAGGCAATTGCCTCTAGAAAAAGAAAAGAAAGCTCAGTGGGTATTATTTCATTTAATTAGTAAGGAAACATACTATTAAAGAAACTCTCTTCCTTCACAGAAAACATATATCCTGATTTTTAATGTTTATTCTGCTCTAAAATTGATGAAGTCTATGGCATATTATTGAAATTCTTTATTATTTCTTCCGTCACTTCAGAACTAATGCTTGTTTTAATGTCACAATATCAAGTTCCCTTTGAGTGCGCTTAACCAATTCTCCCTGTCCTCAAGAGTTTGCATTATTGACTTCTCTAACCAATTCCTGGCTTTATTAACTTTTCAAATATTTTTCTCAATTTCAGTTATCACAAATAATCCACATTTTTTGGATTTCATTTCTCTACTCTGTTTCCACTGAAGTGGAAGATCCCAATCTCAGTAAAAATTTAAACCGATTTGCTTGTTTTTCCTAGTTTATCAACTTTTCCTATTTGAATAGCTATATTCATTTTCTACCTAATAATCTTAAAAATCTCACACAGTTATCTCTAATTTATGTCAAAATGAAAGGTCAGCGACTCTTCATACCTAAGCGCAGGTAAGAGATCTCCTATTGCCATCCTGCATTCGTCATCTTTCGATGCAAACTTCCTGGCATAATTATCTCACAAATGGCCTAGAGAAAAACATCCAAAGACCCTTACTTCTCCGCCTCTCCATTCCAATCTCTCCTTGGCAGTCTATCTGTTCTCATCTCAGGTTTCACCCTAGCTAAGATTCTCTGTCTTAACAGGCACATGACTATTCACTCCCACCTCTAAGCCTTCACACATGCCATTCCTTCTGGCTGGAATGCTCTGCCCACTTGCTCTCTTCTGCTACGCCTTATTATCCTCTGCCTCCTTAACACATACATCCTCACGTGGCCTGCCTCAAATAATCCAGCTCCGATCTCATTCATTCTATTTGTTTTTTCAGCCTCCTTTTCACTGCTCCTGGAAAGAGGGCTGAGAAATACATACACAAACATACACACCAGCCTACAGAAACAAATATGCATCAGTTTATATATAATGTATTGTTTACAATACATTAGGCACAGATTATTTCAATGCTCCAGTTTAATTTGTATTTATAATGGGAATTAGCCATATAACCATGGTTTCTCTATTCATATCACTGGCCTCTAAAAAATCACACACTCTATGCACCCACTGGACATTATTTCTGCCTAATTGGGGGCGGGGGAGGGAGGACTTGCCCAAGGAGAGAATAAACAGGAGGACCAGAAAGCAGATTTAAAATGTCCTATTTCTGAAGGATACCCTAGATTTCATCTATTCTGGATGACTTCCGTGGATCACAGTAAATCACTATCAGAGATGCTATCCCAGCACTGAAAACAATCACACTTCATTTTTCTTCACCTTTTTAGCTCTTTCTCTGACCCACTCATGTCAGCTGTAAATTTACCCCCTAGTCCATCCACACGTACCTTTTGCCTCCTTTCTCCGGAAAACTCATAAAGACTTTTGGTACCCTTTAGTAATAGTGACTACCTATTACTTTCTTCCTCTTCTAGCTAGGGAGAGAATCATTCCCTCCCTTATACCCGTAACATCTCCAGATTGTTCTCTCTTTCATCCTGGGAATATACTCCTATCAAAAAAAAAAAGTCAACCCTCCTCAAGAAAGGGCTTTTCTATACCTTGTGTAGCAACTGAACCCCTAAGTATGTCAGGTCTTCCTTTGCAGGCCCACATCAAAGACTTATACTTGGAGAAGACCCCACCGTCCCTAACCACTGGCAGAGGGTGTTTGAAAGGCCACACAAAAGGGTAGGTTGTGTTTTTTACTCTCTTAAAGAATGACAGTGTGGTTATTTTTTGGTTTTTTTGGTTTTGTTTTTTTCAGGAGTCACCATAGCTCTTCCTCTCTTGTTTTGTGTGTGTGTGTGTGTGTGTGTGTGTGTGTGTTTCCTTCCTTAGGGGTGAGGTGGGAAGACCTTTTGCTTGGTTTAACTTCATCCCCTTCATCAACAAATGGATTTTTCCTAAGTCCTTGGACATCCTTCCATCTTGATTCTCCTAAGACTTCACCCCAGGCTAGAGATTTGATGTGGTCTTAGAACTGTGGGCAGGAGGCGAAACAAGGATTTCCTTTGCCTTGCTTTTTCCTAGACCTCAAACTGTGGCTCATGATGGCACACTATTGTAATTTCCCGGATAATCCTATTAAAAGTCTCTGCATGAGGCTGGATGGATAGTCCAATGGGTAAAGCGCTCTCCTTGCATGTGGCTTCTTCGGGGGTTCAATCCTTGAACCCTCCAAGAGTGATCCCTGAGCTCAGAGCCAGAAGTCAGCCCTCACTGGGTGCTGCCCCCACTCCCAAAACAGTCCACGAAGACTCTCAGACACTCAGAATCCGGGGTCTTCCTCTTTTGAACCCCCAGCTCATCTCCCTGAGATTGACAAATCTGCAACCAAGTTCCTCTCACCTTGCCACCAGCCGGGACCACTGAGCTCCCAGAACCTTGGCGGGCCGACCAGGTCCAGTGCCCAGTGCCTGCTCCTTCCCCTCCCTCCAGAACCTGCACCGGGCCGGGTTTGCTTGCAAGCCTTCCTGCTCAGAACCAGTTAGCAGGCCCGGCTGCGCGTTTGGGTCCCCGCCAACAAACTTCTTCGGGACCCCGCAGCGAGCGCCCCATCCGGGCTGCAGCGGCGGCGCCTCCACCCTCCCCAGTGCCGCTCCGGGGCTGACGGCGGCGGCGGCGGCGGGGTGGGGGCCGCGTTCCCCGAGCGCCGGCACCACCGGGACGTTCTCACGGCCGCGGCGGCGGCGACTGCGGGGACTGACTGCGGGGGCTGCGGGGACCGGGCGCGTTGCGCGTGCTGCAGGGCCATTAAGGAAGCTGGGGCCGGGGAGGCGGGAGACCCGGGATGCTGGCCCGCACGCACCTCTCTCTGCATCCAAAAAAGCTCCCAGTCCCCTTTGAACGTGCCCCCTCGCTGCACCCGTCACCCCAGTCGTAGTTGGTGGGGGGCAGGGGTGCGGAAAGGGGGTGAAAGCCTGCGGGTCTGGATAGGTAACCGCGAGCGGGAAAGCAAGCAAGACGCCAGAACCCTGCGTCTCCCAGTTTGCACCCCTTTAAATTGTCATCTCGTTGCCTGCCGGGGGAGAGGGGGCCGGGTAACGTGTCCGTACAGCAATCAAAAGAATATATATATATATATGAATATATATATGAATATATGAGGACAGTGACCAATATAAGAACATAATATATATAAAAGAATATATATGTACACACACACACACACACACACACACACATATGCAATCCTCAACGGCCTGCATTGATACTGAGTTTATTCGTTGCGCGGTTTTTTTTTTTTGGATTGGATTTTTTTTTTTTCCTCCCAGCTCCGATGTCCCTTCTCATCATCCGCATCAGCAGTGCTCCTAGTTCGGCATCACGGACACGCAGAGAACACCCACCTAGAACTCAAGTCCTAAAGCACGAAGCCTGCATTTCGCGAGCAGACAGGCGCGCCAGAAACTCCAAGCTAGGTGGCAACCTCCGCTGGCCACACCGTGTCCACCCCCCCACCCCCCCCACGTTGTTTGCGGGGTTCCCCCGCGGAAGCTACCTCTGGGAATGCGTGATTGCAGGTGTGTGCGTGGGGGAGGGAGCCGCCGAAACCCAGGGAGAGGACGAGCTCCCCCCACCCACCCCACCCCCCACCGCCCCGTTCCTGCGTTCTCTGGGATAAGCGGATGCGCGCAAAGGAGGACCGAAGCGGGAACCGATGACACATGCCCGTGGGCGAGAGAGACCGCGGGGAAGGGCCGGTGGCCGCGATCCAGCCCCGCAGCTTACCTTGAACGTGCGCTGGAGCCCCTCGGAGGCGCAGTGGAGTCGCGGCCGGGCTGCCGCACCGCCGAGGAGTGGCCCGAGCGAGCTCCCTGCGAGTGGGGAAGGGGGACGCATCTCTGCCCTTATTAGTCTAGCCCAGTGTGACCCTCCCACTCGCCGAGGACGGAGGACTGCGCGACACAGGACTCCTCCAGCTCGTGCCCAGGTTTTCCTCAATGACAGCCAGGTCGCCCGGGAGCGGCGGGTGGCTACCTTGCAGCTTTTCTTTCGGTGTGATGAGCAGTTTCCCAAATAGAAAAGGCGGCTGGATCAGGCAAAGGGCTCCGGGGTTCTCACTTCTGATTAGCAAAGTGTCTTCGAAGTACCGCACGCCAGCAGATGTTCACAGGTAGATGATTGGCTTTTTTAACAGCTGGGCTAAAAAAAGGCTAGCGAGGCTGGTGGGGTTTGCACCTCAGGAGTTTCTATCAAGTTAGTTCGTCTGGAAAGCCGCTCCCTCTCTCGCTCATGGGCATGAGGTTGTGGGATCTGGCTTATCTTTGTTGCCCAAAAAAGGATTTTAGGATTTTTAGATACTGTAATCTTCCTGCGGGTTGATGCTATGAAGTTCAGGTTTTGAACTCTTTGGGATCCCTTTGAACATGTGGAAGTGACTCCCCGCCTCCATCCCCCCGGGGATATCTATGTGTGTGTTTGTATGTACAAATACACACCATAAGTAGGTATAGAGAAGTATCTGTGTGGGTGTTTAACATAACAATAGGCCCATTGTGTGCGTGTGTACACACGCATTTGGAAGAAAACAAAACCATTATCAAATGCGTAAGAGTAAGCCAGGCATTAGAAAACAGACCTCTCGGTTTAATGTTTTTAGTTGAATGTTGCCACAAATGGGGAGAAAGGATAAATTGCATTATTGATTCAAAATGGTGAAAATTATTTCCGTTTAAATTTTACTTCAAATTATAGAACTATGCTTCACATATCAGCATTCATAGATCAAGATAAAGGTAAAATCAGGGTGACAACAAAATTAAAACGTTAAGAAAAACTTCAGGAGCCAACTCTGTTGCCTTTCTTGAAATGAAACTATCAGAGTCAACTAGTGGTTTTTAAACTTTTCATTGTAATTAAAATACCTGCGGTTTTAAAGCCTTTTTAGAGCTTCCTATTCACAGTGATGCAAACCATGTTTGTATGTCAGGATTTTGTACTTCCTAAGGTCTTTTCCATCCATGTAATTTTCATCACTCATTTTTGGTGGACTATGGAACGAGGCCAAGGAGGGAAGCTATCACGAGTCACGGGGCTCAAGTGGCCATTTGAACAGCGTGATTCAACAAAGCTGCATCAGATTTTCAGTGATCATTCTCCAATTTTTAAAAAGTATTATTTATCCCATTCGAATTATTCTCCTCAAGAAACTGTATTTTTTACTTTTTAGTTACTAGTAGACTAAAATACAAACTTCCAGGCTCTGTTGCCCTGGTAGACTATTAAAATCACCTTATTTACATTTCATTGCTATCTTTTTAAATAAGGTCCTAAAACTACCTCCCAGGAAACCTAAAATACTGCCTCTATTTTTTTATTTTGCACAAGTAAATCACTTCTCTTCAGCATTAATTTAATAAATGTGAGTAGCTTCATAATCTTTCTGATATTTTTTAGAATAGTCAACCTCATGTTTTTGTTTCTGTGTCAAATGACACCTTTCTACTCTCAATTTGAGGAGAAATAAGAAATGAATAAATAAAATTTAGAAATATTGCTTTCCTCATTTCTAAATAGATCAACATCATGGGTCAATAAAATTACTGTCTTTTTCTTTCAGAAAAAAGTTCAAATCTAAGCTAGTTTCATCACAAACTATAATAGCCCCGGGTTCAGGTCTTTTATTCAATGCTTTTTATTGAATTTAAAATGACTAAGTACAAAAAGGCCCTATCCAAGCATCTTTTTAAAAAAAAAAAAAATCTATCCTAAATACAATTATAAGTGATGCACTTGCACCTGAAGCCATAGCTGGTGAATGAATACCTGGAAATAATATGGTATTTTCCAAGACTTTTTATTTCAGCAGTGTTCAGGGCTTCTTATGTCCAGTTTAGTTATGTGTTTATTTAAAAATATATATTAAAAAAATTCTATCAACACTTATCTACCATGAAAGACACATTTAGCTATTTTTATGCCATGTGTTGTAAATTTTATTTGATAAATGTAAAAAACTTCCATATTTGTAATGCCCCACTTAAATAATTTGTCATTTAAATGAACATTTCACCATGTTCTGATAATTGCCCTATAATAAACTTAAAGAATATATTTTTCTCTGAGTCTTCTCAGTGCCTTCTTCTGTTTTATGGTCTCCTTTATACTATACTTCTATATTCCCAGCAAGGTTGCTTTTTTTCATTCCCCCATTTAGAATTTATTTCACTTTTCTCTGACTTCAATAGTTTCCATTTTCCAAGAAGAAAGAATTTCAGCATTGCCCCCAAGCTAACTTCTTACTTACCAAACCATAAGAGTGTTCATTCTTTATTGAAATTACAAGGCACGGCCATACATGAGCCCCATGTATATTCCATGGAAATACTTCAATACATCAATAGTGGATGAACAGACTTCACTGTTAACTGTAATTACTAAATCGACTTGTCATCCTGGCTAACATGTACTTCCTAGTCTATTTCTTTTTTAGAGCATTATCATATATCATATTCTTAAGGGTGAAAGGATATACTCAATCAGCCATAAAATTTTAAATCATCAAAGTAAGTTAGGACAGTTTTAATGTTCAATGTTATTTTTACCATTCTGAAAATAATTCTCATTGAGAAATACGTCACTGATTGTTTTTGTGTTTGGTTTCCTTCCTGGAAGTCATTCTAGCTCCTAGATTCTAAGCTCCATGCAGCTTAGAAACGAGAGGAAGAGGTTATCACAGATATGACTTTCACTTAGGATAGTAGCTATTTCACTTCCTAGGGATTGGTGACTCTGAAAGGAAATTTGGCAAAAGACAAATACCCAATTAGGAGAAATGTCTATTAATATATATCCAAGTCAAAAGTCATTTTTTTAAAAAATGGAGAGATTAGAAATACCAGTAGATAAATAGGCAAAATGTGAAAAGGAAATTTCTGAAGGAAATAGAAATAGGCATGAAAAAAAGAATCAATTTATTTAGTATTTCAAAGATGTATATTTATAAAGGAACCATTTTTTCCTATGCATTTTGCCAGGATTCATTTGAGATTAGTGATCATACACAGTGTTAGAATAAATGAGAAGCATTATCAACACCTCTAGAAGCAGCACAAAATAGTTCAGTTTTTCTAAAAGGCAAATTAGCCATGTGTATTAAAAGATCTTTAAAATGCACATAGAGTGCTTTATCTCACTCCTCTAAAATAGTAACTATGGTTATTCCTTGTTCAGAAGATAGGATATTTTTATTTCATCCTTTTGCTTATCTGTAATATATAAAAATTGTAATATGCCTTACTGTGATAAAATATATAACAAGTGTGGCATTTTATATATATCCAACAAATTAATAAGGTTCTGTGGTTAAGAGAGCTGAAAAATTTGCCTTGTTAGTACTCTTTTTTATTCTTTTCAGCAGGTATTTTACAGGTGAAAATTAGTCTGTAGCTTAAGGCAGTTAAACTTGGCCTAGTAACTTCACTAGGAAGCAGATATCAAAATGTTCATCCATCACGCGTTTCTGTATGCTTCTTAAACTGAGCACTGAACAGTATAGAAAGAAAGAAAAAAAACATGTATATGTAATAATAACATAAAGTAAAAGAAAGCAAAGTACAATAATAAAGTCATATACAAAATACTGGGTGAATTCAAAGAAATGGAAATTAGATTTACAGTGGAAATATCAGGGTTAACAAATTTCAGTGATGAAAGGATCATGGTGTGGGAGGTGTCGCATTTATCTGTTTTGGTCAGTCAAAATATATTTTTAAATCATAAGGGAGTCACAGTACTAAAAGAAACATTGCAACAAGTAGCTATTTGTAAAATTATGAGTTTACTGTTTCAAGGATAAATATAGATGTAGATATAGACACCTAACTACTTTTTTGTTTTGTTTTGTTTTGTTTTGTTTTGGTAGCCACACCCCATGATGTACTCTGGGATAACTCCTCTCCTACTCTGAGCTCAGGGATCAATTCCTAGTGGGTCTGGTACCAAACAGGGTGACAAGGATCTAACTCAGGTCTGCTGCATGCAAGGCAAATATTACTACTCCCTGTACTGTCGCTCCAGCCCCAGTTTTTTTTTTTTTTAAAGCAACAACAGAAAGCAAGCCCATATATATTACTCCTGTTTAGATCAGGAACATCAAGTTTCTTAGTTCCTAATGAACTAAATCCTTTCCCTGGAATTTAAGACCCTAAAGAGTCCGGACCTTCATTTACTCCTCTTCCCTTATTTTTTCTGTGTCTGTGTGTGTGTGTGTCTGTGTGTGTGTGTGTGTGTGTGTGTCGGGGAAAGGGGGGTTGAAGGGGGGGGAGTGCGGGCTCAGGGAAGTGGGAAGGCAGTGCTCAGACTTAACTTTTGTTTTGTACTCAAGGATCACTTCTCACTTCTCACGGGGTATGGAACCTGTGTTTCAGCCAGGCACAAAGCAAGCACCTTAAACCTGTACTATGTGTCCAGAATTCTTTCTGTTTCATTAAGGGATTCCCCCTAGCTCTGCTTCCAGGGATCACACCAGAAGACCATCTGGAATTCTGGGGAATCAAATCCAGGTTATAAGTTTGCACCTCCAAAATCTGCTGTACTCTCCAAAACTAAAATTTGCTCTTTATAAATAACAATTCATTTCCCACCCATGCAGTTCTGTTTAGTCCTATAGCCTGATTTTAAGCCTTGTGAGTCCTTGAATTCAGTCTTCTTGATTTTGTAATTACTCGGACTATCTAAGACATTATTCTTTCTTAAATGCAATCTTCAAACACATTTATTGAAATGAGACCTGTAGAGATTAAGTACCTGGGGATACACAATATTTTAATGACAAGTTATTTGGATCTCAGAGTTTGTATGAAAGAGTAGTAAGCTTATTTTGCTATTCTATTAAGTTACCATGCTGTTAAAATTATCTCAGAATAACTTTTTCTCACCTATAAAATAGTCACAGAACAGGGCCTTTGAGGACAGCAGTGCAACAAGAAAGGACTCTATTAATCAAAAATAAACTCATTCAGAACTGGAGCAATAGTTAGCAATAATAGCAACAGGGAGGTCACTTGTCTTGCATGAGGTTTACCCAGAGTAGATCCAAACAGACCCCTGAACATTGTCACAAGGGATCCCGGAGCACAGAGCCAAAAGTAATCCCCAAGAACTACTAGGCATGGTTTCCAAAAAATATGTGCACACGCACACATAGGTATGTATGCATATATATATATAATGTACCCATTCAATGTCCCTTTGATGCGTTTCCAGAGTAATACATTATCATTACTAAAAATAAAAATACAAAACAATTATATTTAATATCTTACTATTCTTAATCACTGAAATTAACTTCTAATTATTCTTTTTCTATTTCTTAAATGCCTCTAAATGACCTACCTATACACATTTTTTTTTAAATTCAATGTTGTATATTTATAAATGGTAAGTACAAGATGTCATATATGTGTCTATAATGTCCTTTTTTGGAAGAGCATTTTGTAATATTCTTATAGAAACTTAAAAAAGCAAGTGCTAGGCCTAGTGCTAAGCACTTCACCTATACTTTTTTTTTTTTTTGCTTTTTTGGTCACACCTAGTGATGCTCAGGGGTTACTCCTGGCTTTGCACTCAGTAATTACTCTTGGCGTTGCCTGGGGGACTATATGGGATGCTGGTAATCAAACCCGGGTCGGCTGTGTGCAAGGCAAACGCCCTACCCACTGTGCTATTGCTCCAGCCCCACACCTATACATTTATTTCATTCTTCACAATGCTATTTTTTCACAGCAACTTTTATAATGAATGCTGAAAACCAAGCCCCCATGGGGGCAAAGTTTGTACCTAAGTTCAGGTACTTATCTACTATGTTCAAACATCTTTTCTGTTTTCAATCACTTTTTCAACTATCATCTTGAAAATTGGTTTGCAACCCTGCACCCACTACCCAATAGCTGAAAGAGTTCCCAAGAGAAAGCATAGGTCTTAAAGCTGTAGGACTGTCACTGTCACTGTCCTCCCATTGTTCACCAATTTGCTCAAGTGGGCCCAGTAATATTGTGAGACATATTACTGTGTTTGGCATATCGAATACCTCACAGATAGCTTGCCAGGTTTTGCCGTGTGGTTGAGATACTCTCTGTAGCTTGCCAGGCTCTTTGAGAGGGGAAGATAATTCGAACTTGGGTCGGCCTTGTAGACCATGTGCAAGGCAAACGCCCTTCCCGCTGTGCTCCAGCCCAAAGCTATAGGACAACAAACAAACTTTCCCTTATATGATTTGAATTTTTTAATTGAAGGAGACCAGTTGTAGTTACTGAAGTTAACAGCAGTTAATTGAAAATGAAAAGTTAAGTATCTGTTTAAGACTGTAGCCAATTTTAATGAAGTACAAATCATTAATTAAATTAGTTGGGCTTAAAATTCTTATGCTAGGACTGGGAAATTCCCACAGGGATTATGGTACTTTCTTTGTATGGCCAACATATGTTTAATCCCTGGCACTACGCGTGGTTCCCTGAGCACACTGAGGTCAACTGAGCACAGATCCAGGAGTAAAACCTGAACATAGTAAGTGTGGCCCAAACTCTTCTTCGCCCCTAAAATGACAAACTTATTCACTTGTTCTCCAGCATCCTGTGTTAAAAAGAAGAAAGCAAACAAGGGAAACCTCTTTCCTTTGTTGATTATTCAGCCAAGGCAAGGTAAGGTCAATTTTCCTGGATTCTGTTCTCTATAAAAGGTGACAACTATACCTGCTTTGCTAATAGTCAAGGACATTCTTGCTGTCAAGTTATTTTATCATAGCCCATTTTTAACCATCTTAATGTAATTTTTATGTTTATAAGATCCATTTAATGTAATTATAAGAAGACATAAAGCATAGCTAGTAAAAGATACAATGATAGTTCATAAATCTTATACTTAAGGTTTGGGGACTTTGGTAACCATTTGTTGTAAGAATGCAAACCTTGCTGTATTCTCATCAGATCCACATTACCTTTAGAATGCCAGTGAGGTTCCCCATAGTCTGCCTTCAGTTAATTTCAGGACTCTCATTTGGGATCAAAGAAACTGAAGAGATCTTTTACTTCACATTCCTCAGTTGCAGAGAATGGGTATAATATGCCTTCCTTCTCTTCCAGAAACCCTAGACTATCATTTACACATGCCTTGCCTGTGCAAGGAACCACTATAAGTTTCCCATGTTCAGAAGGGAAGGAGTGCTGTCTCACCAAACCAGGAGAGATAGCGCCATCATCCCCAGACCATAAGAAGCTCTCCAATTAATCAGATCTCCAGTCGTTTTTATCAGCTCTTCAATTATTTCCCTTCCTGAATATCTTCTCTTTCCTTTGCAGCTCCTGTTTATTTACCGATGGGGAAAAAAAGCCAGTTGGAATCTAAGGTACCCAAGCCCTCCTCTTCTCAAATTAAATTTGATCTTTACAAATTAAGCTGGGTTTTTTCCCCCCAGCTATTTTCTTTATCTCCAGTCATGTAGAGGTGAAGGTGACAAAAGACTACTAGAGAAAGATATGAACTATGACTGCAGATGAGATAGTGGTTCCTAACTGGTAGAACTTAAATCTAAACACCAAGAAGGAGCCAGCCCTGCAAAGATCAGAGGAAGAGCAGCTAATGCAGATGCTTTGGGAAGGTAGAGTTGAATTTGTAGAGTGTGTCCCTTTCAATGACATAGAAATGCCCAGCAGATGAGCCAAAGAGAGTTTGTAAGAGATGATGACAGTATGGGGGCAGAATTCTGCAGGTGCTAATAGAAAGTTTACATTTTATACTATAGGAAAGAATCAGAAAGCTTGAGCTAGGAAATGATAGGAACTTATTTCTGTTTTTTTTTTTTATTAGTGAGACACCATGAGTTACAGTTGTAGACTTACAAATTTTGTGCTTGGGTTTCAATTATACAATGATCAAATACCCATCCCTCCACCAGTGCC
>JAOXYA010000037.1:24936730-24947081 GCA_028565675.1 Sorex palustris
CAGAGCACTCAGGATTAATATCCAAAGTTAAGGATGAAGAATATCCTGTGTGTACAAAGTCAGGGAATCTTATTGCACTTATATTCAATGCATTAATATTTAATATATTATCTAAAATGTTAGTTTAAAATATCACTCTACACTCTAGTTAGTTTTTTTTCCTTTTGGTGTGGGATCAGAGAGTGGGCCATATTCAGTGATGCTCAGAATTCACTCCTTGTGGTACTTGGGGAACCATAGGTATTGCCAGGGATTAAACTTGTGTTGGCTGTGTTCAAGGTGAGAGGCTTGATTCCTCTCCAATATTTCCGCCAGTTTCTTTAATCAACTTATCAACAGCTTTGACTCTATGGAATTCTCCCCCTGAGTTCTTTCTATTATAATCTCAAATTGGTTTTAATCCATTACTTTCAGAGCCCAAAGATCACTCTTAGCTTATCTTTTAAGCTTTTATTCAAACTGGCTTTGATTCCCAAACAAACATCTTAAAAGGTGATCTGCTTTATCCTTTTTTTTTCTTTTTTTTTTTTCTTTTTCTTTTTGGGTCACACCCAGCATTGCACAGGGTTACTCCTGGCTCATGCGCTCAGGAATTGCTCCTGGCAGTGCTCGAGGGATGCTGGGAATTGAACCCGGGTCAGCCGCATGCAAGGCAAACGCCCTACCCACTCTGGTATCGCTCCAGCCCCAGATCTGCTTTATTCTGAAGACCAAGATTTTAAAATTCAACAACTATCTGTGAAGAAGGAAAATACTCTTCCAAGCATTACCGTCCTTCCCTTCCCTCTCCCAAGAATTGTAATCCTATTTCTCACCTCTCTTCGAAGAATACAGTGGACCATGACGATCACAAAGCCTTGCAATGAATCAAACACAGCAAAAAGTATTTGAAATAAAATAGAGCGTTTGTCTGTCATGGCCAGAACTGCAGACATCCATGTCAGAGCCAGAAGAGGCAACACCACACAGGAGCTCCAGAGAGATGCCCTGTGGAGTGACAGAGAAAGCCACATTATGTAGATATCTGACATGCCCAGCCAATAACTAAGCCCCCTTTCCATAAAGTATTCTTGTACGTGGCACCAAGACAATTAACTTGGAAACCACAAAACAGATAACAATTCAAAATTTTATTTATTTTTATAGACAATTCCACAATAGTTATTAAGGCAGTTGCCAATTATAAATATTTAAGAATGCTTATAACTCTAGTATTAACAAACTTTTTTTTTGTATTATAGCATTTTCTCACATGCACTGTAAAAGATTTGTAACAAGAAGATGTAAATGATTGGGACTAACATGGCGTTACTGGCGGTGGTGGCTGACAAAGCTGTTGTTGAAACTACTCCACACTTGGCACATTTGAGCGTCAAACCGCTATGAGGCTCACTCATCTGACTGCAAACAAACAGAACACCCACAAAAAGAACAAAATATTGAATTGTCACCAAAAAAAAGTTGCGGCTGCAAGTTAGCGTTTAAATACGATTTCATGCAAAAAACTATATTTATCAAAGACAAAGGCTGTAGGTCATTGTAGAAATGCATTTACATTACACATTATTTTTGAAACGATTATTTTCTTTAACGATCCGGGCCTCTGTTGCATGCAAAGCATAATTTCATCATTTATACCATAAGTGGCTCTTGTATCTACAGATAAAGGTGCCCAATACATTGAGTTAAACATAAGCATGTGCTTGTGTAGACATACAGCGGACACCCTTTATTCAGACCCCTAATACACATGAGAGGATTTCTGACGTCAAAGAATTGTTGTAATTTTCAGAAGGTACATAATGACTAAAGTCATCTCAAAGGCAAACACGTATTGCAAATGTCCAATTTAGAAAGGTATATTTTAGTTTTTACTCATACATGTAATCTTTAATCTCCACAGTCATATTTTGAAATTTTTATAGTATCAATCAATATGTTGTTTATATTTTAGGATGATCTGAATACAGGGACTGATGAAATTTGATGAAATATTAGTTGATAATAAAAGTGATAGTTTTCCACTATACGACACAAGGACTTAGACACAAGACAAATGAGGATCAAAGTCACAAATATGCAAACAGCACATCTGTATAGCAATGCCTGAAGATAAGCCATTCCTTTTAATGAAGAATGAAGTCAGTGAAGGAGTTGGGTAAATGCTAAACGTATTTAATGCTCAAAAGGAAAGGAGAGAGGAAACAGTTAATCAGTTACTTAACCTGTTACTACTGGCGGGTGAAGATAATTTTCACCTCTACTGGAAATATATACTGATACAATTTTTCTAAAGAATAAAGTGCTTAGGGATTTAATATATTGACATTCATACGTCTATATAATCCATACTGGAGAATGACTACTAAAGACTTGTGCAAATATTCTGTCCAAGGAATGTAAACTTAAGACTTCTAGAACTTAAATAAAA
Source organism: Sorex palustris (assembly GCA_028565675.1). Classification (NCBI taxonomy): domain Eukaryota; kingdom Metazoa; phylum Chordata; class Mammalia; order Eulipotyphla; family Soricidae; genus Sorex; species Sorex palustris. The sequence goes on from JAOXYA010000037.1 coordinate 24,939,162, forward strand.
CAAGAGATAATTTAAATGTCTAATAGAAGAGAATTAAATAAATTCTATTTTCCCCATTGATCAGAAATTTTTAATAATGGGAAAATTGCCATACCATTCTTTTTCCTAGATATTATTTGATTTTCTCTATGAAGACATGAATATTCAACAGGAATTATTGTGACAGGTGCCACTCTCAATATTGGTCAGTCCTTCTTATTAGTGAATTAGGTTTCTTTGCTTTAATTGTATTATAGAGTATAACCATCATAACAATTACTTTTAGGAGAATATTTTTCAGAAGAAAATATTTTTTATTACATATTGCTTAGGAACTTGGCATGTTGAAACAAAAAGCATTTTTTTTCTTAAAACAATAGGTCTGGGGTTGGAAGGACAAGCTTCAGTAAGAGCAGAAGTTTCTAGCATTGAATTTATACAAAAAAAACTGTTCCTATTTTTAATTTCTTTCTTTCTCATTGTGTTTTGGGGCAATAATATAAGATGATGCATTCAGTGATCCTAGCATTTTTCCCATTGAATAAGTATAAGTACAAGCAACATAAAATCACATAACTACACTGTTGGAACATGGACGAGTCTTTATTTTTTACTATGATATTAATATGGATAACATACATATATGAGAAAATTTCAGCTGATGATTATTACCTCTGGGTTTCAGTGACATTTCTTTGGGATTACTTATTTGTTATCTTGGGTTAAGTTTACTCTGAATTTTGTATGTGGGAGAGTGTGAGAGAAAGAAGTTTGGCTGCGATAACAAATAAACCCAATAACTCAGTTGCTTAAAACAACAAAGGTTTATTCCTCATCTGTATCACAGGTCTTTTGTGGGTCTGCAGAGGTTTGAATTACCTGCAATCAAAGACTAGTGCTTTTGGATCCGCCACTATATCAGGACTGCAAATTAAATGCCAGAGGGAGAGTGAGAACCAACAGCTTCCCTCAATTCCATGGGGTTTTGTTTTGGTTTTCTTGTTTTCTTTTGTTTTTCTCCAAACCAAAAAAAAAAAAAAAAAAAAAAAACTTTATGCTCACATTAAAAAAACAATGTTTGGTTAAAGTCAGAGATCTCGAAAGAGAACCCCAGTAGTAATGAAAGTGTATTTTCAAGTCAGAAAAGCTTAAAAGTAATGTGAATCCTCTGAAAAACCACTAGTAATAGTGGGGGCAGAACCCTTCTAAGCAATGAGAGAAATCATTGACTACTTCGAGCATCAGGGTGAATGACTCTATTCACAGTAACTAGGAAAGTCAGCTATTCAATGAACGATATGGATTCTGGGTTATCCATGAGCAGCCTGGGTAGAATTTACTTCCGCTCGCATTAAAGGAACTGAAGAGAGGCTCTATGTCAAAGACTTAAGGATCACACGTAGACCTCACCAGTGGAAACAAGTAGCACTGTAGCACTGTCCTCCCGATGTTCACCCATTTGCCCAAGTGGGAACCAGTTACATCTCCATTGTGAGACTTGTTGTTACTGTTTTTGGCATATTGAATATGCCACAGGGAACTTGCCAGGCTCTGCTGTGTGGGTGGGATACTATCGGTAGCTTCCAGGGCTCCCCAATGGGGATGGAGGAATCGAACCTGGGTAGGCCGTGTGCAAGGCAAACGCCCTACTACTGTGTTATCGCTCCAGTCCAAGTTAGGAAACAAGTAATTCAACTTTAATTTCTGGTGGAAAAAAAAAGTCCACCATCTCTTGCCCCTGGAAATTGGCTAAGCAGATGTTCATATGGCATATCCTGGTAAAGCCAACCAAGAGAATGTTTTATCAGTCCCAGCTGGTGAGCTGCTGAGGATCCCCTGGGTGAGACCAATGGGCCTGGTAATTGCTTTCCGCATGTATGTCTCCACAGCTGTGGCTGTCATTCACGAGCTGCGAAACAAATCCTTTAAGAGGTTCCAGACTAGCCGCTTGCTTCAGCGCACATGGAGCCAATGAGATGCGGATGTAGTACTCCAACAAAATGTCTGAGCCCTGAACTGCCTGCCAGAATCCTTATCTTCATTCCTAAAATTTTTCTGCTTTGTTCTGATTCTTAGGCAATTACTTCATTCGTAGATGAACCCCTTCTCTGCGCAGAGACTAGGCAAGCTTATTTATGTATCTAGTACTTCCAAAACTTTACCTGAATCACAGAAAATAAGAAATAAAATTCTATGTTCACATTCAAGCATAGTTTTAATCAACTAAGTGTTAAACAGAAGCCAAATAAGTCCATCAAGAAGTTAAAATGGTAACTCTCTAAAAGCATTGCTAGGAGAAATTGTTGTAGAAAATAATATATGTTTGTCAGAGTTGATTAAAACCACAAGAATTGTCTTGCACTTACAATAAATTTAAAAATTATAGACAGGGGCCAGAAAATAATAGTACAGTGGGTAGGGTGCTTGCCTAGCACATGGCCAATCCAGTTTGATCCCCATATCCCATCCCTTGGAGGTCTGACAAGAGTCATACCTGAGTGTAGAACCAGGAGTAAGTCCTGAGCAAAGCCAGGTATGGCCCCAACCCCCCCCCAAAAAATAAGGTTCAGAAAAATTAAAACACCAGTAAATTATTTTATTTAATTTAACTTTCTATATGTGAGATATTTACTGATTTCCTCATTTTTCTATTATATAAATTATGTTTTTGAAGAAAGAACAAATAATAATGAGGAAAATTAATTATTAATCTTTGTAATATTTTTGGGCAGGGGCTACTCCTGACACTCAGGGATCACTCCAGGTGTGATTGGGGTACCATATGGGGTGCCAGGCATCTAACCCACCTAAGTCGGTAGTATGCAAGGCAAGTTCTCTACCTACTGTATTATCTCCCTGGCCTCCTAATTCTTTATCTCCGTTACCTAAGAGCAAACTGGATTTACTCAAACAGTGTAAAGACATTGTTTTAGGAATTCAGATAGAATAGTGCTTTTCTCTAAGGCAACTTTGTGAAAGAACACTCCAAAATTTTTCTGAAATAAAAAATTCCTTCTAGCTATATCCTACCTACAATCCCCAGTGACAAATGTCAGAATTTGTGAAATTATCTATGGTAAAAATGATATCAGAGATTATAAATATTCTAAAGAGGGAAATCTTAAGTAAAAAAAAGTTTATAACTTATAATGGTAAGGCTGTGGCAGAATTGTAACCCCTACACATTATGTGGGGGATGAGAAGTGTGGCCTCTTTGAGGACAGGTTCAAGGGACATATGACTCAGAAATTCCACTCCTACCTAAATACCCGACAGAAATGATAGTTGGGTCCACTAGAAGCTAATACATGAGTGCCTGCAGAAAATCATTCATGCTGACCAAAAGGTAGAAACAATCCAAATGGTATTTAACAGAGTGATGGATTGAGAAATGAGCTTTACTTATACAAATAAATATTGTCTAACCATGGAAAGGAATGGATACAGGCAACCATGTCTACCAATACATAAGTCTCAAAATAATTCTAAGTGAGAAATATACTAAATATAAAAAAAATAGATGAAAAGATCACATATTTGATGATTGCATTGCAAAAACATCTGCAGCAGGAAAATCCATAGAGACAGCAAGTAGGTTAATGGTTTGTAAGGGTTGAAGGGAGAGAAAAATGAAGCATAACTGGAAAGAAACATAATAGGATTTTCTATTGTGGTGACAAAAAATATTTTGGAGACAGCAGTGACTGATTATTATGTACTTCTGAGAATATATGAAAACCACCATCTTTAAAAGAAGAAATTCACGGGCATTCGAATTGTCTCAAAATTTCATTAAAGGATTGGATAATATCAAGTGACAACAGACTCTGGGGACTGTAGTACAAACTGAGAATACAAGATTAGCTGGGGGTTTCACAGGCACTTCGATAGTGGTGAGTGTTTAAACAAAGACCATAAATTTCAACCCCATTGAGAACACATTACCTTAACTATCATACATTTTTCAAAATTGGTTTCACAAAGAATAAATCTAGAACATAAAATGATATATTTCTCATCTAACATTCAGAAAAAGGAAGACCTTCTTTGCCTCCCTTCATGAACAAAATGTGTAATAACTTCAATTACCACTTCCTCCAAAAACATATTTCATATTAACTTTGCCATTTTCATGGGAGAGGTGAAATTGCATTTCTTATTTTGATAAATGGAAAAAAAAATGGAGCTAGCTTTCCTTTGCATGAATTCTTCTTTCTCTTTCAATTTGTTCTCATCTGGTACCAAGGGCACACCTGAAGCTATGTGCCTTCTAAAAACAACAAAGGCTCTTTCAGAACTGTCTGTTTTGTACAATGCTTTTTCAGAAGCATCATCTTAGCACAATGCGACTGAGTTTCAGAAATGTCAGTGGGCAATTATATATTATTATTTAGTAACTTTTGGGAAAATATCCAAACTTTATTCCTTTAAATGTAGGCTTAAACAGAATAGAAATGACAATAATAGACCTCAATGCTCAAGTGGACGGTGTGTGTGTGTGGGTGAGTGGAAAAGGAGAGACTGATAAAGAGAAGGTGAGATATTTCTATCTTCATTTTCAATAATGGGAACAGGAGATTAACTATAATTTGTGAGAAAGTAGAATTCATTTGACTCATCGCATAAGGGGGTGGTGGTGATGGTGACAGGCCAAAGAGACCTGACTTACCCCTTCCAGAACAGGGCAGCTCAGAGCTTCCTTGGCACTTCCGGATGCTCTCCTCCTCGGACAGTGGGCAAGACCGTGGGTGTTCACACTTTTTCCCATACCAGCCAACTTTGCAGTCACATCTTCCACAGTTACACTGCCCGTGACCTTCACAAAGAGAGCAATAATAGAAAACTGTATCAGGAAGTCACAACTCATTTCACTGCAACAGTGAGAATGACACATGGGCCAGAGGCCTAATGAACCCAATGTAAAATATGAAGACAAATGCAAAGGCACATTTTCCCAAGTTCTTGAATATTTGATTTCTCTTCACTGAGTATGGGAGGTAGAGAAGGTAAGATAAACATAAAGGTAAAATAAATAAACCTGAAACTAGCAAAATCCAGGTGCATGGCATTGCACAGGTCTTCTGGGGTCTAAAGAGAATGTTTGGTGGATTTAGCAGTTAATGTCTGTGGATAAAAGCCATAGGAAAGGGGAGAATTAGTTTTGAAACAAGAGTGATAGTGCAGTAGGTAGGGAGTTTGCCTTGCACAGAGTTAACTCAGGTTTGATTTTTCAGCACCACTTATGAATCCCTGAGACTGCCAGGAGTGCTGAGCCAGGAGTAAGCTCTGATTACTATTGGGCGTGGCTCCAAAACTAAACCAACCAACCAACAAACAAAAGATAGGATCTTATCTACCACAATTCACCATACTTAATACCCCTTTTAATACACACTGCATGTCACACCTAGGAAACCCTAGTCAAATACCAGTGTTACAGGTGAAGTTCACAGTTCTTTTAAGATTAATTTTATTTACACAAAAGAGGGGGGAAATAATTCTTATAGAGTGACACAATATCTGTAAAAATAAAATAAAATAAAAGACAGCAGGTCAGGAATATTGCCAACATAGAGCAAAATGCCGGCCTATGATATCCATCAAAGAAGTATGTTCAAATTCAGATTCTGTATCCTACAGAGTAGGTCTGCATAGTAGGATTAATTGGTAATTTCTTTGAAATTTATTTTCATCCTTTCAAACAGGATGATAAAAGTTCTATACACATTTATCAGAAAATGTATTATATATTTGAAATAAAAGTGATTTATTATAATATGTATTTATTTGAGTTTACATATGTAAAAGAGAAAGAAAAGCAAAGTAAGCTCAAACTTCTCTTAAATACTAACAAACAATGAAATATTAATTAGTTTAGATGTAAAATAAAACAATTCTGTATCTGCTGTAAAGAATAGTAATCAAAAATTTTAAAAGAAAAGGAGCCACACATTCTTTTAGTAAATCCAATACAACTATAATGGGGAAAAAAAATCCATGCTATTTTTCCTTGACAGAATCACAGAATCACACAGAATCCTTGACATGTGGTATAAATATATGTCATACAATGTAGGGATTGGTCTTCAATCAAGTCTGGTCCATTCTGTCAACATTCTGTGAGATCTGGTTCTGAATAGTTGGATAATTCACATTGCCTTCTGGGAGCTTTCTGTCATTCCCCTGGTTCTTTATAGAACCAATCATGAAACCTCAGTCTATGTAGGATGAGATGTCAGTTGTCGGATTAAGGTTCCAAACATTTCAGGTTTAACATTGGACTGACCTTTCTCCTCCCACAGGGAGTTTAGGTTAATTGAGTTACACCCACCACAGTGCTCCTGAGGCACACCCAGTTCTACTGGGGGGGCCGGGCACTCCTAATCCTCTGTTTACCCTTAACCTCTCCTTTGTGTTCTTCTTCTCCTATCTGTTAGTCATAAATATCGCCAGATCAGACACTGTAACTTGTAAAGTCAAACCTTCTGAGGGCTCTGGATTTTGGATTTTGTATAAGAAAGTGAAATGTTGCTTTTATCTTTCTTTTATGTCCTTTGTATAGTTTATTTTAGAGCAGTGTCCTTTTAGTAGAGACACAGGAAGAAAGTAAATGCTATGCTTTTGTAACATAGGTGTTAATTGACTCCGAATCATATTTACTCTTGGGCATTCATCATATTTACTTAAGCCTCAGTTGTCCTTAGATTGACGTTAGTTCCTAACACCCCAAAAGGTGATTCCCACCAAGGGACTAGGATGAACCCAAAGCAAGCCGTAAACTACTCTGGCTTCTAGACGAGACAGTCTAAGCTCCATAAGAAGTACAATAAATTAAAAAAGCACAGTCATGAAACAAAAAGCACAGTCATGAAACAAATTCAGTCATGATCCAAAAAGAAGTAACTGAATAAGGACCTTGTGTGGGTTAAAGGAAAACTAACCTGGCCTGAGGACTTTAGTCTGGGATATGTAGTGAGATGTACCCAGAAAAGCCACTCTTTACACTCTCTAAACTTAATCGAGGGTATTGTCTCTTAGTCTTCATACAAAATGACTAGAAATTTTATTAAAAAGTAAACTTAATGTGATTGTTTAAATAAATTACTAGCAACGGGAAAAAGAAAGCAACGTGCCGTTAAATGGAACTTTACTCTTTGGAGGATCTCCTAGTAAGAATCTAGATTGCTGGAGATTCTAGATGAGATTCTGTCCTAACGTGGATTTCCTAGGAGAACTTCCCCTGAGGGAAGGGCTTTATATCCATCCATTGCTTAAGTTAATGTTAACCACACCTATGTGTAATCGCTACTCCCCAAACCTTCATGATTTTTCTATAATTAATGTTTGGAGTGTGCCCCGTAATGTCTCCATTGTGACAACTGTTGCTGTATTTGGCCTATCGAATACGTCATGGGTAGCTTGCCAGGCTTTGCTGTGCAGGCAAGATACTCTCCGTAGCTTGCTGTGCTCTCCTAGAGGGGTGGAGGAATCGAACTCAGGTCAGCCATGTTGGCCACTTGCAAGGCAAACACCCAACCCGCTTGAGCAAATCCATGAACAACGGGAGGACAGTGACAGTGACAGAATGTTTGGAGATTTGAACAAGCAGCCACTGATTATCGGCCACTAGTTACTAGCCTGTTGCCCCCCTGTTTCTTTGTACATCAGCCAGGGGAACAGTCATCAGCCCCGAATGCAGCAGCAGACCATGGTCACCACAGCATGTTGACTCTGATAATGACAGTGAGATGTCAGTGATCATTAAATCCAAATCACTCATTTAACATGAAATTCAATTCAACATGAATTTATTAAGCACCAACTATATATAATATAGTTTATACAATAAATTGCATTTATCATTCATACTTTGCCAAAGAACACATGTTTTACTTTTATGTATTTTTTAATTATACTAGGTAGATTTACAGATATTATTTT
>JAOXYA010000037.1:25002284-25012728 GCA_028565675.1 Sorex palustris
GGTCCCCAGAGCACTGCCAGGAGTGTTCCAACACACACACACACACACACACACACACACAAACTCCCCCACACACACTCACACACACAGATACACACACACATACACCCTTATTTTTTTTTAAATCATGTGCATAGACTAAGAGCAAGCAAACTGCAGGTAGGTTTTAAGATTTTTTAATGTCCCTTTTCTTGAGCCCGGCAAGCTATTGAGAGTATCTCACCCACACAGCCGATCCTGGCAAGCTCCCCGTATTGCATATGCCAAAAACAGTAACAACAAGTCTCACAACGGAGATGTTACTGGTGCCTGCTTGAGCAAATCAATGAACGATGGGAGGACAGTGCTATGGTGCTACAGTGCTTTCTTAAGTTTCCAAAAATTCCTAATGAGAAGTCAATGATATCAGAAACCTCAGATATAGATCATACATCCGATGAAGAACACTAAGAAAAACATTTCTGAGACCATATAAAACACAAAAATGCAATGTTCATTCTGACAGCACATAATTAGTGGTATAAGTTTGGGGAACTGGTTGTTATTGATTTTTCCTCTATACAAAACAAAAGAGAATTACATGATCTGGTTGCAATACTGAAATAAATCTGCATAAATATTTAAAGAAAAATAATTCAAGATTGAACTATGAATTCTTTTGCTCACTGGGATGTTAGACATGCATAGAATTTTCAGTGAGAGTAAGGTTATTTTCTCCAAAATTCTTGCAACTATTTGAACAAAGAAATTCTTGAAAATATATTCTTATTTATTGCAATTATGTTCTTCTGTCTTCATGAATTAATAAAACACATGAATAATAAAACTAAATGTCACTCAATGTTTCTATGACTTGGAAAAATTGTTTAAAACAATTTGGAAAGCCCATATAAATATTGTATTAATCTGATAATAAATTCAAGGTCATGCAAGCAATGTATTATCTTAAATGATCACAAAAATTGCTGTTTTGTTTTATAATTCTAAGGTGAATTACTAAGTTTAAAGATTTGAAAGAGTTTGTGCTTCGATAATTTACAAATATTAGAGCTTTTAAAAAGTCTTCTGGGTATTCACATTACAGTGTCCCTTAAACAGTCGGTGATACATTCTATCTTCAAACATAATCTGATGGCATCATCACACACAAACACATTCATCACACTGCCCAGAAGATTCAAAGTGGAGAATATTATCTATTTGTGTGTAACTCACATCCCTCCTACTTATATTTAAGTTGACTAGCAGCTGAAATGACTGAATGTGCTTTGAATATTTAGTCCAAAGTAATGTGAGAAAACATCTGTCACTTACGTTTTTGAGTCATCCCACAACACACAATAGGGATTCAAAGTACCCTAAAAATAAACAAAGAAAGAATAATTGTAACTTAAGTGCATACAACAAAAAAAAAATCAAAGATTCCTTTTAAAACAAGCAGAATTGTTGATTTCTTATCTTGCAGTATGATATTTTAAACATTCCATCTATATTTTTCTATCCAATACAGGAAACTTATAGATGCTTTCAATAGAGTTGTTGACTTGTCCTATGAAATTTTACCATGAAAATAATGCATTGGGGCTAGAAAAATAGTACAGGGGTTAAGGCATCTGCCTTGCATGAGGACTGCCTGAGTTCAATTCCCAGCATCCCACATGGTCCCCCACCAGCATCAGGAGGAGTGATGGCTATCGCTCCAGAAATGGTTTTGTTTTGGGTTCACACTTGGCGGTGCTCAGAGTTTACCCTTGACTGTGCTCTGGGATTATTCCTGGAGGGGCTCAGAGCACCGAAGCAACGTCAGGGACAGAACCGGCGTTGGCTGCCTGCAAGGCCAGCACTGTCTCTCCAGCTCACAACAGTTTGAGAAAACCGTTCGAATTGTTGCAGAGCCCAATCCTGACCGTGCTCAGGGGTCCACTTGGTGCTGGGGCCTTAAGGCGGTGCCTCCCGCCTGCAGGGCATTTACTGCTGAGTCCCACCCCAAAATCTGGTGGCCTTGCGTGAGGGGGCAGTGGGATGGTGATGGCCACGCCGGTCTCCTGGGTTTGAGGCTGCCCCTCCTGGAGGGTCAGACCTACGGCACATTAGGTGAGACAGCCACTGCTCTGGATGGTTCCTGGGCTGAGGGCCTGGACTCCGTCCCACCTGGGGCCGTGTATACTGGACTTTGCCCTGTGTACTGCCCGCCAGCAGGGTTGGAGCCTGTGGGCCCCTTGGCTTTTGACCTTGTCCCGTGTGACACGGATAGGGATTCCCACTGGGCCCCGCTTTCCTGCTGCGGGGCCTGGGAGCTGGGGGGCGGGGGGTGGGCAGGTTGGAGGGAGAGACCCAGTGCCCAAGAGACTTCAGGAGACTCACAGGAAGCCCGGCTGCTCCCGTTGGTCCTGTCATTCCGGGGTCGCCTTTGCTGCCCTGTGGGAGAAGGAAGTCGTGAGCCCTCCTTGAGCGGTGACAGCCTGGCCACAGCACTGTCTCCTCCCGGCTCCCTGCAGGGGGGCTGGCCGGGGTTGTGGCCTCCCCAAAGCCCACCAGTGCAGAGACATGCAGGGGCTCTGGCTAGCCCAGGACTGTAGCTGGGAGGAGGAGGAGGGGGAGGAGGAGGAAGGTCGCAGGGAGAGGGTCAGAGAAGGGAGGAGCCGGGTTCTGGGCTTCCTCTGGTCGCACTGGGCAGCCTCAGAGCAGCCGTCCCTCCCCCAGGGCCTGGCCGTCTCAGGGAAGCCTCTGCCCCCGGCCAGCTGCTTGCTGTCCTCCCAGAGCTGGGGGACAGAACCTCGGGGGGGGGCAGGGGACTCTGCCAGGCCCACGTGCTGGCCCCGAGGAGGGTGGAGGCACCAGGGCGGCTGGGAGGAGCCGGCACCCGGGACAGGCGTCCTGCAGCCACCCTCACTGGGGCTCGTCCTCTCTGCTGTGAACAAAACCCCCGATGAATTGGCACTGTCCCCCGGCCTTTCCGAACACCCGCACTCGGCTCCCTGCTCCCCCTCCCCCAAACAAAGCAGACAAAGTTCAGGGGTGTCCGAGCCTGAGCCTGCAGTCCCAGGGGACTTGCCAGACTCAGCTGGTGCTGATGCTGGTGCCCAGAGCAGGGAGGGGGGCCCTTCCTGGGTCTCTGCCCACTCCCTGCTACCCCGCATCTGCCTGGCTCCCATGCAGGCTGTTGGGAGGGTCCCGGGGCAGAAGGGAGATGGGGTGCTGGTGGCGTTAGGAGGGATGGACGGGAAGCCAGGGGGTTAACAAGGGGATTCTGCATGGGGGTCAGCCAGTGCCGGGCCGGCTCTTCCCTCTGGGGGCTCGCTGGGCACTTACCCTCTCTCCCTTTGGTCCCGCTGGGCCTGGAACTCCAGTTGGTCCCGGAGTACCCTGGGTGGGGGTGAGAGAAAGCAGAGGTGACGGCGCTGGCACGGGGAGCCCTGGGGAGCCCCGCCTGATCGAGAGCCAAGTCCAGAGGCGCAGTTTTCAGGGTTGGCCAGGCTCGCTGAGGGCCGCCATCCAACCGGCCCTTGGGTCGGAAAGCTGCTGTTTGAGTTCGGGGTCCAGATTCGAGGCAGGAAACCCTCGGACATCCCAGTCAAGCTCGCCAAGGCTGAAAACAGGAGGTGTTGATGCCATCCCTGGGGCAGGGCCCAGGGGCTGCACCCCAGGTGCTCACAGCTCCACATGCAGCGGGGGTGGGGGGGTCTTCATGCCGCAGACCGAGGCGGGCACAGCACACAGGCAGGCATGGAGGGTCATTCAGCCACTGTCCCCACCCCGGCCCGCCCCATCCCAGCTGCACCGAGAGAGGCTTAGCAGGTCTGGGGATGCCCGACTGTGGCTTGGCGGGGGGTCAGGGGCCCCGTGGGGTCTGTGTGGCTCAGACTCTGGGGGCAGGAAACACCCCCGATCCCGGTTCTCCTTTCTGAGCTTCCATCGCGCTGCAAACCACGTTGGGCGGGGGCTGAGGCAGTCACCCGCGCTGGGGGTGGGCAGTGGCCGTGAGAAGTGGGCGAGGGCCTGGGCCATTCACTATATGCGGAGAGGCGTGTGCAGCAGGAAGAGGGAAGCCTGAGGCGAGCAGAGGGACCCCCCCCACGTGAGTGATGCGTAAACTGCAAGGGGACGTGGGTCAGAGCGGATGTCCCAGGGCTCCGGGGGGCCTCAAGTCCTGCCTGCAGGACCAGGGGTCCTCTGCCTACCGGGGGGGGCGGGCCCTGGGTTTCTCTGCATCAGCATCTGCCCCATGCGGAGGGAGGCAGGTGAACACATACCCTCCGCTCGCTCCCTGACACGGGGGTGGCCATGCAGGTAGGTGGGCATTAGCGGCAGGACGGGGGTAAGGTTTGTCGGGGGGCATCATTCCTCCCCTCTCTCCCTTTAAATTCCTGATAATGTCTGTTCCTGATAATGAAGTTCATGCAGGAGCACTAAGTCCGTAGCCACACTGCTCGCTGCTGTCGGCATGCTTGGGACTGGAGGTCTGGGGGGCAGGGTGCTGGCCCTGCAGGGCGGCGGCAGGGATGCGGGGGGCCGGAGGAGAAAAGCCACAGCAAAGACGGCACAGGGGAGTGTCTGACTGAGTGTGAAACCCAAACGCTGGGCCCAAACAAAGGGACTGAGGAGATGAAGAGACTTGGTGCCCGGGGCTCCCAGAGTCCCCTTCCTCCTTAGGCAAACAGGCAGGAAGAAGGGAGGTGCTGAGGGGTTCACTCTTGGGCCCCCAATAGCTAAGCTTCAGGCATCTGTGGGCGTCCTCTTGGGCCCCTGGGGTCCCCAGCTCCACTCAGATCCCCAGGAAAGACTTGCCTTAGTGGGCCGGCCACACCCCACGCAACACCACCTCAGGTCCCGGCCCCCACCCAGAGTCCCTTCCGCCCGCTCCTCCGAGCCTTATCAGCTGAGGAGACTCTCGCTATGATCCTGTCCTGCAGGGCAGAGCCAGGGCTTGAGCACTGCCAAGGGGCAGGCCCATGAGCAGGTGGACAGTCCCGTGCAGGACGTCCAGCCTCTGATCCCCGGAAGGTCAGTGGTTTGAAGAGTCTAGGCTTTTCTGAGTCTAGTATTATTTTATTGGTTTTTGGGTCACACCCGGCGATGCACAGGGGTTGCTCCTGGCTCTGCACTCAGGAATTCCTCCGGGCGGTGCTCGGGGGACCCTATGGGATGCTGGGAATCGACCCCGGGTTGGCCAGCCGCGTGCAAGGCAAACGCCCTACCGGCTCTGCCATCGCTTCAGCCCTGAGTCTAGTATTAAAGCATCTGCAAACAATGAAGCTGGACTTCTTCCTTTCCTGGCTGGATGCCCGTGATGTCGTTCTCTTGCCTAACTGCTATGAAGGTCAGTGATCTGAGGGCCTCAGGGTGCTCTGGGTGAGCGGGGAGAGGCAGTTTCTGAGACGCAGGCCTGGTCTGTCCCAAGAAGGGCGGAGATGCCTTCCGGAGAGGCACGAGCGGGCCTGCTCCCCGGATTCAGAGCAACCTTGTTTCTGCTGCAGTGAGGCCCGGGCCGGTTCGCCAGGGTGACCGGAAGGAAGGGGCATGGCAGTTACAGGTCCAGGAGCGCCCCTAAGGGCCAGCCCCGCCCTGCCCTGCCCTGCCCGCCAACCCTCCCCCCCTCCCGCCTCACACTGAAGACTGGAGCTTCCCGGGGAGGAGGCAGCCCTGGCAGGCGCAGAGACAGCTCACAGCATGGAGACACGCGGCGGGGGAGCACACGGACACAGGGGGGTGGGCGGGAGGAGCAGGGCATCCCCCCTCCCCCCGCCAGGCCTGGGTTCTCAGGCTCAGCTCAGCCTCCCAGCCCAGGTCTCCCAGCCTGGAGTTCAGAGGGAGGACCTGGGTGCGGCCACCCAGGGTCCAGTGGGAGGGGGGTGGGGTGGAAGAAGGCAGGACTCCTCGGGAAAACAAGGCCACAGGGACAGATGAGAAGGACCACAGGCTGGGGACGGGGTCAGGGGTCATGAGTGACACTCACCGGTGGCCCAGGCCTGCCGTCCAAACCTGAAGCTCCCTGGACGAAGGGAACAGTTGGACCGAAAGAAGGGGAGGGGAGAGACGGGAGGGAGGGAGGGAGAGGGAGCGGGAGGGGAGAGGTGAGTGAAGCGGTGACTCCGGACAGACACACACGCTGGTGCTCGACATGGGGGGACAGATGACGCGTCCACACGGAGACCGACACAAGCACGGAGACGCTGCCTGCAGTGGACACGGCCGTCTGCTCCTCCCTGCCCTGCCAGTCCCTCATGGCCTCCCACAGAGCCGCTGGCGGGGGGTGGGGGGTGGGGGGACCAGGCGGGGGCTTGCCCAGCCTTCCGGGTGAATCTCGGGGATCCCAGAGGCTCCGCGCGGCCACGGTGATGGGCCTGACAGATTTCTGACAACTGCTCGCAGCCCGGGCTCTGACCCCAGGCAGGGGCTCTCGAGAGGTGGATGGCCGGTGTCTCCTGGAGAAGACTGGCTGGCAGGGACAGAGGTGGCCAGCCGGTGCCCCTGGGGTAGACTGTCTGGGACCAAGATGGACAGCAGCATCCCCTGGAGCAGACTGGCTGGGACTGAGGTGGCCGGCCGGTGTCCCCGGAAGGTTGCTCGTACCACCCAGTTGTGAGGCTGAGTTGGCTCTCCCAACCCCTGATCAAGTCATTTTACAATCACTTCCCTCTCACGTGAGCAAGGGGGGCGCCTTCGTCAAGCAGGCAGGTGGCAGAAGGAGAAGATTCGAATACGGGCCCCTCATTCCCCACGGGCAGCGGGCAGCTGACCTGAAGAGGCTGCCCAGGGCCCTGCTCCTGCCCCTCCCCGCGGCCGTCTTGGACATCTTGCGTGTTTCCTTGGGCTGGAGACTGTATTTCCCTGCACACCCGTTTCCTGGAGCCCCGTTTCCTAGCACCAGACGTTGGAACATGAGAGATGGGGCCTTTTGCTTTCTCTGGGGCATCTTGGTGGGCTGTGCCACCTGTCTGCATGCCAGCCCCTGCTTGGGCTCTCCAGGGTTCCCTACCAGCTGGGTGACGTGTGACTGAGCTGGGAGGAGGGGAGGAAGGCGGTGGCAGGAAGTGTCTGCACGGTGAGGGGTCCTGAGTTCTTCCAGACACAGAGGCAGGCATGAGGAAGCCTTGGCGAGAGGCCTTCGCTCTGGAGACCTGTCAGGGGCCCAGGCCTCAGCTCACCCTGCACAGGTGCCCAGGCAAGGGATGTGGTCCTTGCTCCTGTCACTGGATTCCTGCCAGGACATGAACCCCCATCTGCCAGGTGGGGGCACTGAGTACCCCATGATGCCCCTGGCTCCTCACCACTCTGGGGGCAGGACCAGCTTTGCACGTACCTGGGACTGACAGGAGACCCCAGTGTGGGGCTGTGGCCTCTGGTCCTGCCCTGCGTCTATGTGACTGACTTCCATGTGACCCCAAGTGACTCCCTGTCCCTTCAAAGCCCATCAAGGAAAGTGATGGGAAGCCTGGTGAGAACCCTGCCAGGTCTTGCAAAACCAAAAGCGTGCCGAGCCCACTGGGGCGTGAGGGAGAACGGAGCCCAGCGGCCCTGGACCCCGGAAGGCGGTGAGGAGGGCAGCAGTGTCTGGGGTCTGGGGTCTGGCAATGCAGAGGCCTTCTCAGTGGTTCCCCATCCTCGCTTGAGGGTGCCTGGCCCGGGCAGGCTGGGAGCAGAGATTTGGGGAGCAGAGCAGCGGCTGACCCAGTGTCCCTCTGGGATGGGGTTGGGGTACGCCCTGTCCTTGTGGGCTCAGATCCGAGAGTCCGACCTGCAGTTCTCATGGGCGCCCAGTCGAGGGCTCCCAGCGGGGCCTGGCCTGACCAGCGTCCCCCGCTCCAGGCCCTCAGACAGGGCCAGAGCCTGTGGCCTGGCTCTGCGGGCAAAAGCGTGCGGCTGTGGGATGCTCTAGTGTCCAGCGGTCCCCCCGAGGGCTTGCCCAGCACGTCCGGCCCGGTTGGGGCCCCCAGATACTCACGGGGAGGCCCAGCGCCCCTCGGTCTCCTTTTTCTCCCTGGATGCCTTGTTCTCCCTTCGCTCCTTCCCGTCCCACTTCCCCCTGAAGGAAAGAGAGATGGGGGAGGGGGTGTCACAAAAAGCACATCCCGGAACGCCCACCCATATGTTCTGGGGCCCTGGCGAGGAGGGGGCGGGGGAGGAGGGATGGCCAGAGGACCCCCAGACCTGAATTCTTAGCTCTGTTAGAGAGTCCTGGGTCACTCCATAGTTTGCTACCCCCGTCCCCAGCCCAAGTCACACAACCAAGCCTCGGGAGGGGGAGGGCTGGGGGATGCAGAGCCACACGGAGGGGGCGAGATCACGTGGCAAGGCCAGTTCAGCACCCGCAGAAGTGCTCTCTGGCAGGAAAGCAGGGGCCTAGCAGCTGCCGAAAAGTCACCTTTAAACATCACTGGGAGAAGAAAGGGCCCCGGGCAGAAGCCCAGTAGGGCAGGGCTGGGTCACATGGGGTCACGGGGGCCAGCAGCCCTCTGTCAAGTGCCCTCACTCAGGGGCGAAGGGAGGGCCAGGCGAGGCCACACGGGACAAGGGCTCATCCTCAGGGAGACCCGATCCCGCCTCTCCGGGGGTCATGTTGAGTTCGGGAAGGTTCTCCCTTCCAAGCCCCCGGGGTGCTCTCCCGGCTGTGCTCACACACGCCACCGGCCGAGAGCTACAGGGCACACTTAGGGGAGGGTCCCGCCCTAACCGAAGCCCACTCCCTCTTCTTGCCGCACCCAGCACCCTGCGGCCGTCTCACCTTTGGTCCAGGAACACCCTGGAGGCCCTGTGTGTGGAACCAAAACAGGAGACTTAGAAGGAGGTCGGGGTGCAGCCCACGTCCTTGTCCACAGCTGGGGCTCAAGGAGCAGGGGCTCAGGGAGAAGCCCAGGCTGTGGGCGAGGGTGGGTCTTTGGGGTGGGGGTCTGAGTCACCCTCTCCACAGCCCCCACGGGGCCCCCACCGGCATCCCAGAGGAAACAACAGCACGAGTGAGAGGAATGAAAGGTGCAGAACACGAGAATGTCCCACCAAGTCTCACTCTCATGGGTCCTGCCGCCACCTCGGCCAGAGACCGGTGATGCCCACGGACCCCGGGTGCCTGCAAAGACCAGTGTCTGCTGGCACAGAGAGCCGGAGGCCCTCGGGGTGAGAGGCAAAGGGATTCCTGAAAACCCCTCCTCTTGTCATGTGTAACCCGGGAAGCCAGACCCCCCGCCTCCCGCCCACACCACACTGGCTGGTTTAAATGGGTCACGATAGGGGGCCTGATTAACTTCCGGGAGGAAGACCCCTGGAAGTGGTGTGTGGGCTACAAGACCCCACGCTGGGAGGAGGAGATGGCAGTGAACGGAGGCCATGTGAAGCCGGTGACCGCCAGGGGTGGGGCGGAAGGGACCCAGTAGCAGTGGGCAAAAAGGCTGATGGCGGGGAGGGAATCACACTCACAGGAGGTCCGGGAGGCCCTTCTGGCCCAGGTGGCCCAGGAAGCTAGAAGAAGAGGGAGATGGTGAGTGGACAGGGCTCTGGGCATGGCCGCGCCTTCAAGTCAGAGGCCAGAGCGATGCCCCAGAGTCACCCAGAGGAAGGATTTGCACAGAGCAGAGACGCGCCAGCCTGCACAGGGCTGGGGTCACCCCACAGCCCTGCCGGGACTGTCCTCAAGCGTCTGAAAGACCCAGAAGTGTGGCTGTGCTGGGTTCCTGCTCACTGCTGGCCACACAGCCTAGAGCTGAGTGAGAGAGCTCCAGCCTCCAGGGGGGTCCCGGGTCCCTGCTGACCCCACTCCCCACCACTCCCCACTGGACTTGGCCAGAACCACTCTGTGGATTTGGGACCTGCCTGGCCCTCCTGGGCATCTCAGTTCCAGACCTTTGTTTCCGAAGAGCAGAGATTGGTCATCCGGAGCAAGACTGGCGCGGGAGGGTGAGGCAGGCCGTGTTGGGGGGCTGGGGAGCCAACCTGGCGGCCTCCGTCCAGAGGCAGGAAGGGGACCTGCCCCCTGCTTCCTGCCCTGGTCACCCCCCTTAAGTGCTGCCACTGGCGTGAACCACTCATCTGCCCAAGGGCAGCCGGGACAGAGACCCCAGGACAGATAGGCAGCCCCTCCCCCCGGGGGCTTCCATGTCTTTTCAGAAATTCAGCCTGCAGAACCTCCACTCTCATTAGAAGGCACTTCCTGTTTTCTTATAAAGACATCACACACCTTCGCTGCGATACTGGCTCTACAAACCTATGTGTGGATCAGCATTCGAGTAATTGTACACATTCCTTGTGCTCCAGGCCTGTTTTATTGTACGATGATTTTGAAATTTTAAAAAATTAAATTAGCACTGTAGCACTGTCCTCCCATTGTTCATCAATTTGCTCGAGTGGGCCCAGTAATGTCTCCATCGTGAGACTTGTTACTGTGTTTGGCATATTGAATACGTCACAGGGAGCTTGCCAGGCTTTGCTGTGCGGGCGAGATACTCTCGGT
>JAOXYA010000037.1:25022209-25037225 GCA_028565675.1 Sorex palustris
AATGTTCAGCCCGAGCTATGTGTAATTGCTCTCACTCAATCCTTCATGATTTTTCTATAATAATCTTGAGTGATTTGAATAAAGTCGCCACTGGTTACCAGTCTGTGGACCAGTTCCTTCGTCCATCAGCCAGGGGGAGGGGGGAGGGATTTTTCTCGTAGGGTGATCAAACATATGTGCATTGTATATTATGTATACCAGAGTTTACATGTACAAACATAGAATGCATGTAAATGCATACAAATATAAATATTAAAATAAAAATAAGGTTCTATATAGACAGCCAAATAACTTTCAAGTGAATTACTGAACTGACAAGTAAACATATTAGATATTTAGATATTTGGTGTTTCAATGTTCTTAAAATGTTTTTTTGTTTTCATATGTAATACTAATTCTATTTACTTATATATAGAAGTTGTTGTTATAGAAGTTAATTCTTTGTACACAAACAAGAATAATTTTTTTTTAAAAAAAAGAATTTTCTCTATTTATGATCAAGTAGGAAAATTAAAGAAAAACATATGGACAACAAAACCTAATGGCTTTAAGGACAGTTCATTCCTGCCAATGTTCACTTTCCAGCTGGCTCAGGTTTGTATTTTGTTCTCAGGCCCCAGTGTTTATTGATTCGTGTACAGAATTCTAGCTCACTGTCAGGATAAAATGACAACAACCTCAGATAATGACAATGACTTGCACTTATAAAATACCATGCGAAATTAACCGAGTTCAAAATATTCATACATCATTTTCTGTGAATAATTCAATGATGTGTTGGAAGAGACAGACTAATTTTGGAAAATTTGGCCCACGTAATCTTCTGCAAATAATTAATTTTCCCTGGTGCAGTAACACTGACATTCATTTCATGTCATAATGTCAAAATCCAGTAAGAATTTGGAAACCTAATGTAAGTGACACAACTTTATCATTTCCCAAGTACTAAACTTTTTTAAAAAAAATTTTTTAAATGAGTATTATTTTGAAATAAGTCTTGTGTATACTCAATGCATATTTGTTCTAATGTTGGTTTATAATTTGACTCATAGATAAAAATAATGAGACTTTGCTCAGGTCTCTCCCTGCTTACACAAGGAATTCTTTCATTTATAGAGCAGGATCCATTAAAAACCCAAATCCTAAAAACAAAACAATTTAACAGTGATTTATAAAAATGCACTTTCCATCACTCCTCTTTTTCCTGAAGGCATTTTTTTTTCAGAGATTTCACTCATTTGATGGTACAGCAGAAGGTTAAATTTGCACACAGTGATCATTAGCAAAAAATAAACAGAGCAAGTACTAAAGCTGGGTTTGCACCTACTGAATGCTGCAAGTGTCTGTACTCATTTGATATGCATCTTGCAAAGCTCGGCTGTTCCCAGAAGGCCACTCCATGAAGACTGAGAGAGCAGCGTCTGCTAGTGGTGCCTGCGCGTCACAAAGAACAGAGAGAAGCTTTATAACAGGAATGCTAGAGGGCATCACATAACTAGAAGACAGACTCCAGAACTGGGTTTGTAATTTCTCTTGATTAAAAAAAAGCATACGTAGGAAACTGAAATTTTGCTTAACTTGATAATGTTTTGCAGTCACTGAGAACCAGTTTCGTCAGCAACATTTTCTAGGTCTCTTGCTTGGCTCCATTTAGGAAGAATTTTACTAACCTCCTTTCAGTATTAGGCGGATTTATTTATAGACACAGGACAAAGACATGACTTCATATGCAAAAATCGCATGCGGTGCTGATGCTTGGCTCACAGACCAGTATGTGGGATTGGGTGGGTCATCTTAGTTTACCTGTGGCATTCAGTGGGCACTGATTGAATGCCAAGTCACCTGCTGGCGTCCTTTTCCACACCATGGACATCAAATAATCCTCTGAGCAGATTTCATAAGGCGCTGCAATTGAAAACAAAGGGATCTGAATGCCAGCAGTGTTGATATTTTGCAACAAACAACCTCAAATGCATCGGATTGCTAAACTCTTTCATTTTCTGTAAAGTAAATTTAATGAAAAGTTAGAGCTGTTTTCATTAACAACAACAAAGACTTCAGTGTATTATCTACAAAATTTCACAGAGAAATATTTTCTTTTGAGAGTGTGGTGATTGTAGGCTTTAAAACAGCTTCTGGAGTTGACTATAAATTGAATATAACAGTCAAAAACATAAATAAAAATTGTCATCTAATTTTCATTGTATTTGGAAATATTTTAACTAAAACGTTTCCAATAAACTGAAAGTCATACTAGAGTTGTTAACTATATTGACACAAGTGAAAGATATGACTATTTATTTCATTATCTGCCTCTAATACTTCATCTTTGGAAGGAATAATTTAATCTTTAACCCTAATTATTTTTAAATGCCCAATTTAATAATGGTGAAAAAGAGCTAAAGGGAATTTGAAAAACAAAAGGTGCATACTAGAAAATTTTATTCACTTTTTTTCTTATGGCTTCCCAAGTAGTGTTCAGGAGGCCACAGGGCTAGTCCTATTGACCTTCATATCCTTCAGTGTTGGGGTGCTGGGGGTTCCTCAGCACTTTTGTGGTGCTGGGGGAAAGGGGCAATCCAGAGTTATGCCTGGCAATAACTGGAGATCAAATCGCTGAGGTTATATCTCCTGCATCATTATAGAGAAATATTTTAAGTGAGAGTGGAATAATGAGGTCTCTCCAAACAGTGAAACCCAAGACCTTTCTCCTAGAGCAAATGTTTTAGTCCCTCCTCAGGCACATAGATGAGTGTACTTTTTACACAGCATTGCCATTTGTATACTGTGTAAAACTGAGTGGTGAACTCAGCTTCACTACATCTGGGATCTTGTCTTTTCCTTTCTCTATTTCACACCGAGTGGTGTATCTGGCACACTGAAGTTGTTCAAAATTGGATAAATCATTCAATGAATGTTTTGTTGTATAAATACTCATGACGAACAAGGACCTAAATATAGTGTCCTTGAGTGTGACTTCCTGTTACAAAACATCACCCTTCACTATAATACACTGTTTCATGCCAATCATAACTTCACCAATTCTTGTTACAGTAACTCTAGGGCTGGAGTGGTAGCACAGCGGTTATGACATTTGCCTCGCTCAAGCCAGCCGACCTGAGTTCGATTCCTCTGCCCCTCTTGGAGAGCCAGGCAAGCTATCGAGGTTATCTTGCCTGCAAGGCAAAGCCTGGCCAGCTCCCCTTGATGTATTTGATATGCCAAAAACAGTAACAACAAGTCTCACAGTGGAGATGTTACTGGGCTTGCTCGAGCAAATTGATGAATAATGGGAGGACAGTGCTACAGTGCTACAGTAACTCTACCAATTCTGAATTTTTTGAAATTTATTTTATCATCACCCAAGACCTGATGAAAGGGCAAATGAGTATGTGGTATATCTTAGAACTGAAGGTGACACTTAAGAACATTTCTTCTACCCCATTTTCTGAGATATGAAAACTTACCTAAGATGAGGATGCTAATGGAGTTATCACAGAACTCAGTTCTAGAACTTCAACTCCTCAGGTGAGAGTTTTAAGTTTTGAGATTTTTTCCTATCTTATTTGCTCTCTTCAGTTGTCCAAGATAGTAATGTCCTTCTTGCTAAATATATCTACATATACACATACAATTTATCATATACCTATTATAGGGTCTCAATAAGAGACATAGAAATGGTTTCAAATTTACAAGTTTTCTTTGGTAGATGGCTACGTAGTTGATTCAACATTCATCATCTTCAGTTTCGTAAAATGACTCTTCCTCACCCTAGAATAGCCTAATGGCAAAGCCTATGTGCTTTATCTCAGTAGTAACTTACTTTTCCTTCTCTGAAGCACTTTATATGTTGCCTCTCTTCCTCCTTGAAAATACTTTCTCTAGGGTAAAAAAGTCATTCTTTCTTAGGCCTCCACCTCTCTTTCTTAGGCTAATTTCCCATGTCTTTTACAAGAGTCATTCATCTTTTACTTTTTAATGCTAAATGTTTTACTTAATGTAATTTTAAACACATTAATAATTTTGGGTTTTTATTAAAAGTTTAACTTAAGTTCCCCTAATATGGTAGAGAAAATAACTAGGAAAATAGACACAGGGAGGCAGGAATCCTATTTCTCCATTCCCCATAACATTCCAAACATTCATTTTTCTTTTTTTTTTTTTGCTTTTTGGGTCATATCCAGTGATGCTCAGGGGATACTCCTGGCTCTGCACTCAGGAACTACTCCTGGTGGTACTTAGGGGACCATATGGAATGCTGGGAATTGAACCCGTGCCGGCCGCCCTACCTACCCACTGTGCTATTGCTACAGCCTCTCCAAACATTCTTTTGATTATATGTTGAATCCAGAGGAGAAACTACATTTAGAATTGATGATTATACTGGCAGAAGTCATTTGCTAGGTTTCTCCACCCTTCTATTTCTGTAGTCAAAGTATGCCACATAGTCCCCTAAGCTACTCATGGTCATTATAAAGGGCAGGAAGGCGAGGTAAGTGGTTGACAAAGACCCTTCCTGAGACTTTGCTGCAAATGAGATTGGCACTAATTAAAATAGAAAAGGAGTCATGACAACAAAAAATATGAAATAATAAATAAAAATAAAACCTTTCACTCAAAAAAAAAAAGAAAAAAAGGCATATCCCAAAAGAGGAGAAGTGACATCTCTCTACAGGACTTCCTCTTTCAATACAGTTCAGAATTCAAGAACAAAGAAATGAATTAATATACGTAGCACCCACTATCAAAATTTTTCATGGAGTATGGCCTGTTGTGATCCACATGAACTTTTGTGTCCAAATCCCACCCAGTGAGTAAAGAACAGATATTCAAAGTTCTGTTGCTTCCTAATCCTGTCTATGACCAGGCAGTCATGGAAACTCTGTGCAGTGAGTATTAGGAAGAAAGGCTAAGCATATACATGGTCTAGTGGTGAGGGGAAGCAAATCATACCCAGATGAATATCAATAAAGATGTGAGAAAAAGAAAAAAATGTAGTATTAGAGCCACAATGAAAATTCAAATCAATTTAACTTCTGATCTCATACTGTTGCTTGTCATCGGTCAGTTAATCCTCAATATATTCCTTCCATCCCCAGGTATCTATCTATTGGTAAATATGTGTCTTGGGCTCAAATGCTTTTCTTGAGCTTTAATTGCCAGATCCAATTGCTGAATGGCATTTTCAACCACTTTTCCAAAATATCTCAAAATCAATCTGTTAACATTTTATCTCTTACCATTTCTCTCCATAATGCTGCTGTTTCTTTCCTTAGCTATAACTATCACGTACCTTTACTCATCTTCCTCTTCCTCTTAACCTCCTTTGATCTTTCTGTACTGTGTAGTTATTCATACTGTGCTATTTGAATTAAGACACCAGGTATATTGCTTCTTGATGCTCCTAATATGTGCCATGCTTGGGTCTAGGAAGAAGCCAGAGTGCATAGGAAAAGTATTCTCTACCTCATGGAGTTTCCTTGGATGATGTAATTTACCAGCGGTTCACAAAAATACTCATCTTACTGCCACCTTTTGCAGAAAAAAAAATCATGCAGTGTCTCCCCTGGAAATCTACCTTCTTAAAGCAAACAGGAAGTGCCTTTCAGCATACCTATATCTACTAATGGACACCATCCCCTGGATTATTCCAGTACTCATCCTTCCCCCCTCTGGGAAACATTGGTTTAAACAACCGAACATACCAAAAACACTGTAGCACTGTCCTCCTGTTGTCATCAATTTCCCGGAGAGGGCCCCTGTAATGTCTCCATTATGAGACTTGTTACTATTTTTTGGCATATCAAATATGCCACAGGGAGCTTGCCAGACTCTGCTGTGGGCAGGATACTCTCCGGAGCTTGCCGGACTTTCCGAGAGGGATACAGGAATCGAACCCGGTCGGCCTGGTGAAAGGCAAAGCCCTACCCACTGTGCTATGCTCCGCCTGAACATACTAATAGCTGGGTAAAATAATAAGCACTGAAAAAAGGAAGTTCAGAGTGTGCTTTCAGCCTAAAACTTGAGGAAACGAAGAAGGCTTCTGTTGAAGTGCTACTTAATTGAAGTGAGCGGTGTGAGCAGCAGTTAAACACTCAGGTAGAACCGAAGTATAACATTGGCCTGGAAGCAGAAAAGACCTCATCGCGGAGGCCAGTTAAATGAGATAAATAAGTAGGTATAGAAAGTAATGTGTTAGAGAATTAGTCTGAGCCATATACCTCGTAAAGGATCATAAATAATGACAGTTTGATACAATATTTAATGTTAACATCAATGTCCCGTCTGAGTATAAGAAAGGGAGAATCAGGCATGACCAGAAAGGAGAGAGAGAACACAGGGGATTGCCCCGCCACAGAGGCAGGGCGGATGGGGGGATGGGACTCTTGTCATTTATAAGAAATTTACAGTTTGGTTTTTCTCCATGTTTTTCCTGTCAAAGCTCCCCAAAGTTGTGAAACTTCCTAGCAAAAGAGCAATGAGGTCATCTTTTATAGTTATTCTCTTGTTCTTATTTCCTGAAAGAACTCCAGAGAATTCAGTGTGTAACCGGTTGTTATTTTTCCTAACTCCCAAACACAACTGAGCTAATTTAAATAAAATCATGTTTGAAAGTGCCCCAAAGAGGATGAGGGGCAGGTTACCAGGAAAAAAACCCAGTAGAAATAGTGGTTGGAACTTTCATATCCCTCCCGCAATATTCCCTCCTTCTGCCTGTTTCTGGGAGAGGGGAAGATTAGAGGTTAAATAATCACCAATAGTACTGAGTTACTCAGTCATTTCTAGGAAATGAGCTGCCATAAAACTCAAAGGAGCAGCTTCTGGGTTGGCAAATCAGACCCTTTCCACGTCCCTGTCTTCCAGGTCTAAGCCCCTGCTGGTTCAGGTTCTTGCTCTGTGAATCTCTTTACCTGACTGTTGATCTGTATCCTTTGTCATAAACTTGCAATCCAATGAGCAAATGCACTTCCTGAAATCTCTCAGCTTGAGGAGGGGCTTGTAGGGAGCTATCATTTATAGCCACTTAAGCTGAAGCACATGTGAGTCTGTGTGTGGGCATGCATATGATCATGAGAGCTTGGTGTCCACTCAAGAAAGCCTCACAGATGGGTGCAGGGAGACCAAGGCAGAGCTACTGTAGACCATGCCTCCCGCAAAACAATGGAGACTGTTCTGACATTCCCAGCATTCTCTTTGCTTCTGTGGGATCTGGCCAACCCACTGCTGAGCCTCTAACTGAAAAAAGCAAAGGTATCAGCCTAAGAAATTGCATCCCTGCCACATTCACCACAGCATTATTTATAGCAGCTAAACTATGGGAACAATCAAAGTGTCCATCAGTAGATGATGGATTTGGTATGGATACAGCTGAAATACTACTTAGTGATACAAAGATGAGATTTTGCCACTTGCAGTTAAAAGGAAGGAATACAGGAATTCCACATAGTGAAGTCGGTCAGAAGTGTTCGGAACTAGATAGAGCAATAAAGGAAGAACACAGGGAGGGCAGTTTATAGAACCTCTTCATCCTGAATGCTGGAGTAGGGAGACAGGATGCTGCCCTGGAATACTGCCCTGGGCGTGGGGAGGGGAGGTATCTTGTATCTGTTCTCTGTCTCTGTCCTTGGAAGAGCTTCCTATTGTGAAAGGCCTTTATAAAAATGATGCTCACCATAACTTTCGGCCCTCATATATGTAAAAAACCAAGATAGTTGAGCATTTGACCAAAGAATGCTGTTCTTCTTTTCCTGTTTACTGATTCTAAGCAATAAATGTAGTTGGAGGATGATTGGGACTCTCAGTCCATGAAGCTGGGAGCCCACTGACCCCATGTTTTCCTCTTATTTCTCTCTCTCTCTCTTTTTTTCTTTTTAAAAAATTTTTTGCTTTTTGGGTCACACCCAACAATGCATAGGGGGTTACTCCTGGCTTTGTGCTCAGGAATTACCCCTGGCAGTGCTCAGGGGACCATATGGGTTGCTGGGAATCGAACCCTGGTCGGCTGCATGCAAGGCAATCCGCTGTGCTATTGCTCCGGCCCCTTATTTCTGTCTCTTAGTCCTCACTGTGTCCCTACTTCCTTTGTCATAAGCTTGCAATCCAATGAACAAATGGGCCTCTTGACCCAGTGCTGGAATCTGGCAAGAAGGAGATAGGAAACTACTGAATGATTTAACCTATGTGGCAATATAGGAAAATAAAATTGATGAGAGAACAAACCAAACAAATATAAACCAGTGGGCAGTGACCACAGAGCTGGGAGGTGCCTGGGGGCAAGAAGTGGGGTGGGAGAGAGGAACTTCTAAGAGGTGGGAATTAATTTTTTTTAATTTAGTTTGAAAACAAGAAATAAAAAAGAAATCATCTTGAAGGAGAGCAGAATTTTCCAGATAGAATGACCCAGAAGCTTAGAAAAAGAAAGTGGTCAGACTCTGGTGCCCAAAGTTTTGAGGGATATTTGGAAGTGTCTGAGAGATCTCAGGACCCTATCAGGGGCACAGACAGAGGGACAGAACAGAGGAGAGTGAAGAAACAGGAGAAGTTAATTGGGGTGCACTCCTGGGCAGACCCTGTCGGCCTCCGGTGAGGCTGGAGTACAGTCACATCCTGGCGAATTTTATGTTGTATTGATAGAAAAAGTAACAAAGATTAGGGCGAATATAACCAGGGGTTACCAAGCTTGGGGGGAGCTATTGGGCTATGTCAGTTCTTTTTTATTCTTTCAATTTTTATTTTTTTATTGAATCACCGTGAGGTACAGTTACAAAGCTTTCATGTTTGAGTTTCCATTATACAATAATGGAACACACATCTCTCCACCAGTGCACATTATCCACCACCAATGTCCCCAGTATATCCCCCCCCTTCCATTGCCCCCATCCCACCTCTGTGGCAGACAATTTCCCCCATACTCTCTACTTTTTTTTATTTTAATTTTTTTTTATTAGTGGCTGGAGCAATAGCGCAGCAGGTAGGGCATTTGCCTTGCAAGCGTACAACATGGCTGAACCAAGTTTGATTCCTCTGCCCCTCTCAGAGAGCCTGGCAAGCTACCGAAGAGTATCTATCTCACCCGCACGGCAAAGCCTGGCAAGCTACCTGTGACGTAGTCGATATGCCAAACACAGTAACAATTGTCACAATGAAGACGTTACTGGACCCCCTGGAGCAAATCGATGAACAACGGGAGGACAGTGACAGTGACAGTGATTAGTGAAACACCATGAGGTACAGTTATAGACTTAAAAACTTTCGTGCTTGGGTTTCATTTATACAAGGATCAAGTACCCATCCCTCCACCAGTGCCATTCTCCACCACCAATGATCCCAGTACTACTTTTGAGGCCTCGTAAGTTCTGTCTTCAGTGTGGGAAGCGGCAGGGTGGTCTTTGATTTTGCGAATGAGTGGCTATTTCATCAGCCGGCTGCCATTTGGTTCCAAGAAAACCTTACAGTAATTTAACCATGACATTGAGGAAAATTTTAGAGGCATGGAAAAAGTAGGAAGGGGGGGATCCAGCACTCACCCAGAGAAGGAGCCTCTGAAGTTGAGCAGGAGGAGTTTCCTGGTCCTAAGTCTGAGATGGAGGAAATGGTGAGTGGCTAGATAGCTGTGGAGAGAACATGGGGCCTTTGCCCAGAGGACATCACAGAGGCGACATCATATTCCCCTTTCTTCTAAAGATGCTGTGAGCCACACATTCTGCTCCACATCCAAGTCCACACAAACACACCTAACACCAGGAGAGAGGGAGAGGAAGAGAGGAAGGAAGGGAGGGAGAGAAATGGAGGGAAGAGAGAGGGAGAGAAAAGGAAGAAAAAAAGGAAGGAAGGAAGGAAGGAAGGAAGGAAGGAAGAAGAGGGAAATGGAGGTAAAGAGGAGAGAGGAAGGAGGAGGAAGGGTGTGGAGGGGGGAGGGAAGCCAGGGGGAAAGGGGGGCTGTCTCAGGCTGGCCCCACCTAACAGGATTATTTAACCAGATCAAAGATTCCCCCTTGAATCAGCTATACAAGCAGGTATAGCTGGAAGGCCTGATTAGTTTTAGGCAAAATGAAACAGATTTTTCTCCACACAGCCAGCTGGAGTTGAACTAGTGCCTTCAAACCCTGGAAACCATCACTGTCACTTTCACTGTCCTCCCATTGTTCATCAATTTGCTCGAGTGGGTCCAGTAACATCTCCATTGTGACACTTGTTACTGTGTTTGGCATATCAAATATGTCACAGGTAGCTTACCAGGCTTTGCCGTGTGGGTGAGATACTCTTGGTAGCTTGCCAGGCTCTCCAAGAGGGACAGAGGAATCAAACTTGGGTCGGCCATGTTGGTTGTGTGCCAGGCAAATGCCCTACCCGCTGTGCTATCACTTCAGCTCACCTGGAAACCATCACGATCATCCCGTTGTTCATTGATTATCTCGAGCAGGCACCAGAAACGTCTCCTTCTTCCTAGCCCTGAGATTTTAAAAGAATCATTTCAATGATTCTTTCAGGATTAGGATAATGAGACCCATCATTGTTACTGGTATTTGGCATATTAAATACGACACGGGAAGTTTGCCAGATTCTGCCATGTAGGCAGGATACTTTTGGTAGCCTGCCAGGTTCTCCAAAGGAAAAATAAGATAATAAGATGTTGTGCGGCAGCAAATGCAGCCGCGTACTTCTGGGAGCTGGGTTTTATAGTCTCTGCATCTTGGCCATTGATGGGACCAACCTGGCGCTGCCAGCAGCTGGTGGGTGTGATGCCTACCTACTGGTAGATGGAGGTTCTAGGTGGAGAAGGCCCAGTTTCAATCTGAGTAGGCTTGGAGACCTCAGCCCCAGGATCCGCAAGCCTGGATTCCTTTGCCAGTTCCTTCATGCATGAGGCCCATCCGGACGTGTGGAGAGTGGTCCCAGCATGGCCGTGGCTGGCTCCGGAGGTCCTCAGCTGCAAACGTCCTACCCGCTGCGCTATCACTCCAGTCCACCTAGAAACCATAAGCATATAAAATAAAATTCTGTGCATAGCCTTGGATGAGGGCAAGCTCCTCGAAGACAATGAGGAATATAATGAGGCAAAGCGAATTGAAGCTGGCAGCACTCACCGCATCATGACAGAGTTGGCCCTTGAGCAGGTACCTCTCCACCAGAGACTGAAGAGACTACTGACTTGCTTCATTGTACCATTAGCCATGTTTGGACTTTAAGAGAGTAAGTAGGGAGAAAATAGGAGGCAGAAGCCTAATCCCTGTTCAACTCCATCAAACTTCTGTGGCTTCACAGAGACTGTGCTGTCACCAATGGCATCGTTTCAATAATGAATAATTCAAAGAAGCATGTGGTGTGTGTGTTAGCTGAAGACGAGCAAAAATCTGGATTGTTCTTTCCTGGGCCTTGGGAAACAGCCTCCTCGTCAGATGAGGGAGGCAGTTTTGAGGGAGAATCGGCCCCACACTTAGGCTCCTGGGAAGTAATAACGTGATCAGTGAAACTTTTTTTTCTGGAAGCTCCAGCCAGAGCTGAGCCATGTGACCCTCTCCCTTGCTCTGCTGTCTGGAGTGTTATCCAGGAGGCGGTCCAAATGGCAGGCCTTCTGGGGGAATCAGCACCCCAGACTGAAGCCCAGCTGGGCTCCAGGGGGAGGATCTCAGAGAAAAAGCCAAGTGACAACCACAAGGTGTCACATCATCTGGCAGACCACACTCACAGGAGTTTCAGCATCGTGATCCAGAATGAAAATTGTTTTGTCTTCTAGAATCTAAGTCAGTGAGACAGTGGCTTGCTGGAGGAGAGCTTATTGCACAGCCCTGAGGGACCCTATTTTTCTCTCCATCATCAGGATACAGAAAGGGGCTTCCATTTAGCGGTCCTGGTTCTCATTGGGCCACTTCTACCCCACGCCATGCAGAATTTCAGGGCTTCTTGGTTGAAAACACACAGAGAACGTGACATAGACACAGAGGCCAATGTGTGTGAGTGAATTACATGGGTGAGTTTGTGCCCACAGGGTTTGTGCTTCCACCTTTGCTGCCAAGCACAGCTCACTCAGCTCTGGAACATTTCAGGAACATTTTGCTCATGGGATCCGACCCTGACAGAGAAGACAGAGATTAACAGCTGGAGCAAGGGACGCTGGAGGGGTTGAGCAGAGGAAAGAAGTATTTGCTTGACCTCGGAGCAGCTGTGCTCAAGTGGGCTGGATCTTCCTCTCCTCCAATGAGGGGTGTGTGTGTGGGTGGGTGGGTGTGTGTATGTGTGTGTGTGCTCGTGTGTGTGTGTGCGTGTGTGTGTGTGTGTGTGTGCGTGTGTGTATGCGTGCATGTGTTTCTGGGGAAGGAGCCAGGGACACAATAGATTCTATGATGCAGGGACAAGCTTATCAAACAAGGGAACACTCTGGTGGCTTCCTGTAGCCACCTGTAGAAAACGGTGGCATATCATCTGGCTGAAAGCAGCGTCATCAATTCTTTTGTAAGCCACGTGTCTGTAGGGCTGGTTCCTGTCAGGAGGGCCTGGGAAGGCGGAGTGGATGTTTTCTTGAATTTTGACTCTCAGAGTCTTCAATCCTTGCCTTAAGACTCCACCTCCGTCTTCAAAACCAGGGGAAATACTACTTCCAACCTCTCTGCTTCCCTGAATCCTGCTTCCTTCCAAGCGTTGACCTCTTGCTTCCTTTTCTCACTAAGTACCAGCACCATTTCAGTGAATTTACCAATCAGATTCTCCCAATAGTAACAAGCAAGTGCACTTTACCTGTTTTCTGTAAGTACCAGCACCATTTCAGTGATCTACCCTGATCATCAGCATAAACTTCACAGATAAAGATTTTGAAATGTGGTCATCTCTTTGGAGTCTGTCTCACTCTATTGATGACATTCCCCCAGATTTCAGGAAACAGATACAGAAGTGGTACAGGGGACTTAATTTGCCTTCCCCTGGAGCCCAAAGTGGGTTTGGGCCAAGAGTTGAGTGATCTTCTTTGTTGGATGATGGCAGGGTGCGTGTATCCTGGTTAGACAGGCCTACCTAATCAAGGACTTTGGACCTGGTATGGGTGACCTGGGGGTACAGCAGGTCAGGTACCTGGGGGTGCAGCAGGTCAAGTACCATAGGCTCTGAGAGCCACATCTGAGCAGTATTGATCACCCTCCACACCCCTGACTCACTTCATCTCTGACAAATTAGTTTGAGGTCCTGGAGATCTTTGAAGAGTCAGCAGTAGATCTCCCACAGCACTTCCTTGGAATGGCCCCAGAACTTCTCCTCTCCCCTTGGAATGGCCCCAGAACTTCTCCTCTCCCCGGAAACAATCCCTCCCTCCTTCCCCTTCTTCGTTTCTCTTCCCCTTTCTGCTCAACTACATCCTCATCACCTACTGTAACTTCCTGTGTCTGCAGAGATCATGGGAGGTTTTCTCTATGCTTTATAGTTCACCATTTCTCAGTAAGAATTTACCAATCAGATTCTCTTCTGTAAATTCTCCCAATAGTAATAAGCATGTGCACCTTACCTGTTTTCTGTCTTCTCTGACATTTCTTGTAGTAATGCCACCTTTACCTGGTGCCCCCACCTGCATGGTGTATCCACACCTTTATTCCCACAGTGACCTGCTCTGAGCTAGGCCTGTGTTGTCCCACTCCATAGCTTGTATGGTTTTTATCTCTGTCTCCCTGTGTAGGTGTTGAATTCCATATGGAGCATAAAATAACTAACACCAGATCTCTCAAAGCTCACAGGTGCCTAGATGCCATTTACTGAGAGGCAGGAGAAAACACTCTTTCGAGAAGGAAGAGGGTTTAAGAGCTCCTGTAATTGGTACCCCGATTGGTGTATAATGACAGGCCTATCTACTGCCTCAGTCGTTGTGAAGTACTGGACCTAATTTATTACTCTGGATTTTGGTTTCTCAGTTTAGATCTCCCAACTGGAGAGACTGGACTGGCAAGGATGACATCTAACCCCTGAATAAAGACTCACTGATGAGACTTGTGCTATCTCTGGTGATAATAATCTTAGAAATTTTCTCAGGAATCTACTTAATTCCTGTTCCAGTCTGCCCTCCTCAGGGAGAATCCTTCCACAGAGTGTGGAGGTGGGGCCCAACAACTGAGCTAGGGGAGTGGGCATCCTCTCGGTCTCCCTGGGCCACTTGAGACTTAGGACAGCTCAGACCTGTCACTGGAATCCATGGGATTGATTGAACAACATCTAAAGACCAATACTCTATGCCAAATGCTGTCTTCGCCTTTGCCCATCTCTACACGATCCCATCTCCAAAGCCCCACGGGCTCTTGCACCCTCTCCAGAACCTTCACTGGGCTCTTGGCTCCTCTCCAGCACTTTCTTGTGCCTTCTCTAGAAACTTCACTGCACTGTTGAACTCTTTCCAGTCCTTTCTTAGGGATCTTTGTACCTTCTCTAGAACCTTCACTGGACTCTTGATCTCTCTCCAGAACTCCCACTGGGCTCCTGACTTCTGTCTATGGCCTCAACAACCATCAGGCTCTTTTACTTCTGTTTCCTTTTCTCAGGCTCCTACTCCATCTCACCTCTCTTTTCCTCCAAATAGCTACCAAGGAGCTACTCAGGGGCCAGGCAAACTATCAAGTAGGCACTGAGATGCCAGCTGGTTCACTGATAGGGCTGGCATCATATACTGAAGAGTTACTGGGGTCAGACTTTAGGAATGGCATGTCCCAAGGACAGGTGATTGGCAGGGCCATCCTCAGCCTATTGTGGCAAGGGGCAGTGGTGAGAAGTGAGCTGGGTGGCAACCCAAATAGTTTGTGCTCTGATCCAAGGCAGTGGGAGCCAGAGCAGCATTTAAGTGGAGTCCAGCTCACATGGCCTCGCCTAATGCCTGAAGCTGGGCTAGAGAGGATCAAAAACAGCATGTTAAGCGAAATGAGTCAGAAAGAGCGGGATTGACACAGAAAGCTTGCATTCATCTGGGGAACACAAAGCAACAAAATGGGAGACTAACACCCAGGAGTGGCTGAGATTAGTACCAGGAATTTTGCTCCATGACTTGGAG
>JAOXYA010000037.1:25329470-25343893 GCA_028565675.1 Sorex palustris
AACGTCTCCATTGGAGACTTTGTTGTTACTGTGTCTGGCATATCGAATACTCTCGGTAGCTTGCCGGGCTCTCCGGAAGGGGCGGAGGAATCGAACTCAGGGCAGCCATGTTGGCTGCGTGCAAGGCAAACGCCCTACCGCTGTGCTATCGCTCCAGCCAAAGTACTGAAATTGGACCACTAACTGGACCACTGACACCAAAAATGAAAGTTAACTCAAAGTGGATTCAAGACTCAAATATTAAGACCCCAACCCATAAAATACATGAGAGAATGCTAGGGAGATAGCAAGGGAAACGGCAGAAAGGGCTGGAATGCATAATTTGCATGCAGGAGTCCCAGGCTCAATCCCTGGCTCCTGCTCTCCTCTGAGAACTTAAGGAACTCTGAGCTGTTTGTTGGTAGCCCCTGAACATCCCCTAGTATGGCGCCCAAAGAACAACAACAAAAAATACCAAAGAAAACATTAAAAACACTCCCTGATAGTGGTTTGTTGCAGTGGTGTCACTGGTGATTCAACTCCCTTGACAAGGAAAACAAATGCAAAACTAAACAAATTGTACTATATCAAACCAAAAAGCTTCAGCAGTGGCAAAGACACAATCATCATAAGAAAATGACATCCAAGTGACCAAGAGAAAACATCCACACACTAGTTAGACTACACAGACACAGGGAACTCCCCAAGCACAGCAACCAAAAGCAAACATTTCCACCCAAAGAGGAGAAAAGCTGAACAGAACACATCTTCATCAAAGACATACGCACAGTGACTGGCCACACTGAAAAATGTTCATCGTCACTATAAGGAAAATGCAAATCAACATTACAATGAAATATTTCCTTACCCCCAGTGAGAATGGCATTATTGAAACAGAAAAAGATGCTGGCAGAGAAGTGACAAAAAGGAAATTCTCACTCAACTGTTGGCTTAGCCTTTATGAGAAAACAATATGGTGCTTTCTCAACAAATTCACACTATAACCACCATATCATCCTTCCAACTCCACTCCTAACTAGCTATCCTTAAGGCTGCAAAAAAGCTACTCAACGTAAAAGACACGTTCCTATCTATATTGGCTGCAGTGCTACTTGATTTAACCAAAATCTAGAAAAATCTCACGTCCAACAAAAACAAACCAAAAAAAAAAAATGGGTGAGAAGAAATGATGTGGTGTAGAGCCAGAGAAATAGTAAAAAGGCACTTTTTGCCTTGCATGCGGCTGACCCCAATTTAGTCAACAGCATCACATATTGTTGCCCGAGCACTATCTGGAGTAATCCCTGAACACAGAGCTAGAGTAAGCTCTGAGTACCGCTGGGTATACCCCTAAAACAGAAAATAAAAAATCATGTGGTGGATATGTTCATGCACACGCACGCACGCATACACACACACAGAGGAATGCTTCTCAGCTTTAAGAAAAAACACAATCTTGCTTTCTGCCACAATATGGATAGAACAGGGCAGCAAGGAAGGCTGGAACATACAATGTTGATGTCAGAGGAGAAAGAAAAGTACGCATGACCTCACTCTTTTTATATGATATCACTGTGAAGAAACAAAACAAGGGAAGAGACAATTCCAGTGGAAAGAAACCCTTCGACTAGAATCAATGAGTACACTGAAAGATTAAATGGTGGGAGAGGAGGGATCCTGGCACCTGGATGGTAGGTGTGATGTGGGAGTACTGTACCCCTCAATCATACACTTACTCCTTAAACTTACTCTTATAAAACAATGTTACCTTAATGAAAGCTAAATTTAATAAACTAGACCACAGAAACAAAGAATTGTTTATATAACTGTTTACATAATTTAAAAGATCTGCATATTCTGAGGTTATTACTGACCAGTTCCAACAAAATGACCAAAATGTTTTCTTTTTGTTTGGGGGCCACTCAGGGATCATTCCTGGGATCATATGTGGTGCCAAGGATCGAATTAGGCAAGCACCCCACTGTACTATTCTCTCTGGCCCACTACCAAAGTGTTTTAATGATTCACTTTCTTAAAAAAAAAAATACAGTAATTCTGAATGGTTCAAATTCTGTCTGGCTCAAACGTTATAACAAAAGAACATATTAATGAGCTTACCCGTTTTAAAATCTTGACCTTGTGTTTCACTGGATCATCAACATATTTGGTTTTATCATTTGTTGGTGTATGCTTTGACAACCCAAGCTTTTCATATTCCACTGTCTTATCTTCGCTCTGAACTTCAAGTTTAGCTTGATTTTCCAAAACATCCATACCAACTATTTCAGTCTTTTTATCTTCTTCAGCACAACACTTCACACACACATATTCTTTGTCTTCTTCTCCCATTTGTTGTGCTTGAGTCAGACTTAATCCAACACAATCACCATGAAACCAGTCATCACATCTCCCACAGCCAACCATAAACCTGTTGCCATGTGGCTTTTTGCAAAACCCACACTGCTTGCTGGGAGTCCACACACATTTGCTCTCAAATGGAGAACTATGGTCTGAGCCTTCCCTTTTTACTGTAGCTATGTTGTCTGGAATGAACAATGGTGGCTCATCTACAGAAAAATTTTTGCTGCTTCTTCTTTGGCGGGGTTGTAGGTTTCTCTCGGGCTTTTTCAGTTTCAGTCTGTCTTCCTCCTTAAAGTGTTCCACCGTTGTGTGGTCAAGCTCTTCTTTCCCGTGGCTGTTGGTTTTCATTGCTGCAACCAGTTGCTGAGGCTTATGGCACTGTTTCTGATGGAGGAAATGCCCAGTCTGTGCAGGATGCTGCGGTTCTTTAGAGCAAGCAGGTGGACCATGAGACCTGTCATTCAAAGAATGAACTAAGGGTTTGGAAATCTGCACCAAATTTTGATCCTGTGGTGTTTTTTTCAATATAGAATGAGCTTGATTTTTCATAGATTTGACCCCAGAATTGCATGTCTGAGTCTTTGGATCTTTATCAACCTGTTTTTTTTTTCTCACTTTGGCTGATCTATGAAAATTTTGCTGTGATTCTGGTTCATCAGCATTTCTTTTAACACTTTTGACATGAACTTTACTTTTATTATGTACTGATTCACTCTTTGTTATGATAATTTTCTTCAGATTATCCATGGTCATGGTGTGCTTAGAAGGAATTACAGGTTTTACATGTTTAGATTTTGTATTTTTTGATTCTGAGCAAGGAACAGTACTTAACTGGCTGCTTTTGTCATTCTGAATGTTCGCTGCTTCATAAGACTCCATTTTAACACTTTCAACAATATTTAATTGTTTTGAATTTTGGTCAGGAACATCACTAACAACATTTTCTAAAATACTATTTTCTAGTTCTAAAGCATTAGTATCAACCACCTCTAAAGTTGATTCATGAAATTCAGTATTCCCTGACTGCTTGTCACTGGACTCTATGTCTTTACAATAACCCACTGGTTCTATTTCATGTCTCTGAAAGGAGCTCTTGTCTCTGTCAGTGATTTCCTGGGTATTCTTTAACTCCAAATTACATTCGTTTACTTCATCCACAGAACCAGACAAATCTCCAAGGCTCTTTTCTGTTTCATTTGGATTTGGACAAGCAGTATCACTAGAGACTGTCACAGAAGATGCAGGTTCCTGGATAATTTGGTCATCTTCATGGGGTAA
The DNA here is from genome assembly GCA_028565675.1 of Sorex palustris. Classification (NCBI taxonomy): domain Eukaryota; kingdom Metazoa; phylum Chordata; class Mammalia; order Eulipotyphla; family Soricidae; genus Sorex; species Sorex palustris. Next base: position 25,333,089 of record JAOXYA010000037.1, read on the forward strand.
TTTGATTGCATCCTCTGATTCTTGTTCAATTTTCCCCCTTTCTCTCATTTCTGCAACAACAGTCTCATGAATTTTATCTGAAATAGAATCATTTTGTTCATGCTCTTCTTTATCTGAAAAATTAAACAATGGATTATCATCAGTCTTGATTTTACTTTCTGTCAGAGCTTCACTTTTCTTTTCTTCAATACTAACACATGTTTCTGAAAGGAGTGGACAATTTAATTCATGAGATGGCACATCTGCTTCACTTTGATTAGTACAGTTCTGTTTAGAATCTAATTCAACTTTATCCTTTATTTCAAGAGAAGATGACAATGAAGAATGACTTGAAGACACAGACACTTCTGGTTCCACTTCAATTTGTGCAGTATGACGAGTGCTTCTTCTGCTCTCCTTATGGTACTCAGGTTTCAGTGACGCACAGGTTTCTTCTTTAATCTGACATCTCTCAGCTTGTTTCACCCCTGCTTTAGGGGTCGATACAGTCTTCCCAGATGCCCTTTTTGTGCTATTCAAAGGTGCTGCATTTGAACGCTTGGCAATAGTGCTTTGTCGCAAACTTCTTACTTGTTCTATCACGAAAGGAAAAATAAATAAAATAACTTAGCTGTGTTGCCATATTTTTTTGTTTCAATGCAATTAAAAAAAACACGTTCTTATTTTGAGCTATAAAAATATTTGCTCACTACAATGAAAATATACTAAAGTTACTGATGACCTTTGTGTGCGCGTGTGTGTATATACACACACACACACACAAATGTGTATTTATATATAACATAAGCTAACCTTAACCTTTATCAAAGTTATATGAATTATAGTGGGGCAATGTCTATAAATCTCAGATAGCCATTATACCTTAATATGAGAAAGAAATAGTTTCATCAAGTTTCTTTTATACAAACAGTACCTGGAGTAAAATAAGCAAAATGAACAGTCTTTATACTAATGTCATCTTAAAGTCTGTCATATAATTTTATACATTTTTAAAAATAAAGCCAAATAAATTTATGTACAAATAAAATATAAATCAAATATTTTCATAAATAGCGTATTTCCATTGCAAAGTATAGTCTGAAAATTACTAATCCTTTTACGAATGTGTTTCACTTATCACTATTTTAGCATCCAAGCTATTCATAAGCATGGAATATAAACTGGAGTCAAGATACAGATCTACAAAAAGAAATCATAATTTAAAAGAATTAAGAAAACATAGAAGCAAAAGCAAGTGTGAGAATAATTTAATGAAGCTTCCCACCTATATTCCCACCAAAGAATATATTAGTTTCTCTTCTTGTTATCTCCAAAGGAAGGAAAAAAAGAATAAAAAGAAAATGGGGAAGCTAAATAATTCACGGTCACTGTCCTCCTGTTTGTTATTCATCGATTTGCTTGAGCGGGCCCAGTAACATTTCCATCGTGGGACTTGTTACTGTGTTTGGCATATTGAATACGTCACGAGTAGTTTGCCAGGCTTTGCAGGCAAAATACTCTCAGTAGCTTGCCGGGCTCTATGAGAGGAGCGGAGGAATCAAACACGGCTCAGCCAGGCCGGCTGCGCGAAAGACAAACAGCCTACCGCTGTGCTATCTCTAGCCCAAATAATTCAGTATGTGGGAAAACAATCCAAAACCAATACTGAGAAGCTATACATCTAGGCCTCTGTGTATTCAATACATCTGAATTAGCTGTACGAAATTTAATACCAGTTTAAGTCTACCTTTCTATACAAAACCCTACTATGTCTCAATGTGACTGATGAAGGTTCAATTCCCAGCACCCTACATGGTCCTGGAGACCCTCCAAGGAATGAGCACAAAGGCAAGCTAAGCCCTGAGCACCAGCTGGGCCCCAAAACAAAACCAATAAATAAATAAACTATGAGGCCCTTAAATAAGGTATCATACATTTTTGGGCAGTTTGGGGGTGGGGAGGGGAGCACATTCAGTGGTGCTCGGGGTTTATTCCTAACTCTGCAATCAGGGATACTCCTGGTGGGCCTCAGGGGACCATATGTGGTGCTAAGAATCAAACTGGGTTAGCCATGTGCAAAGCAAGTAAGCACCCTACCTGCTGTACTATCGCTCCAGCCCCATACAACTTTATCTGTAACAGTCATGCACGATGAGGATCTTGATGGAACAGTACACTCTCAATCTCCAAAGTGTCCCAAATTAGCAAATTACATGGTGGGAAACCCTTGCCTATTCCTCTAGAACAAAACATATCGGGCCCTTAAATAACTAATAACATTATCTACCTAAGTGACTGCTAAAGATTATATGTAAATAGGATACTTGACCATAAAGATATTTTGACCAAAAAAAAGTTTTTCAGAGGCTGGAAAGATAGTTCACAAGGTAAGGTGCATGCAGCCAACCCAGGTTCGATTCCTGGCACCCCATAAACTTGCCCAAAGCCTCGAGGGGTGATCCCTAAGGACAGAGGTAGAAGTTATAATCCCTAAGCTCCCCCAGGTACGACCCTCCCCTACCCCCCCCCACACACACACAAAAAAATGTTTCCAAAGTTGGGGAAAAGTACAATGGTTAGAGTGCATGTGCCTGACAGGGTTCAGTTCCTGGCACCATATGGTCCCCAATCATTGCCAGGTGTGGCTCTGGAGTGACATGAGTAATGGCCACTGCACTGAACTATCAGCCAGGTAGGCTAAGAATCACCAGTGGGGCCCAGAGACCTCCCAGAGCATCTCTTGGGAGTCCCTTCTCCTTCCAAAATACTGACTTATGGGCTGGGAGTTAGGACATGGACCTTGAAGCATTGCTGGGTGCAGTCTGGAAGGAGTCTGAGCACTGGCAGAAGAGTGAATAAGTGAGGCCTAAGTAGCATTACATCCTCAGGCCTGTCATTAAACTGCTGGCCCAGATGGTCAAGAATGACAGAGCGGCCCCAAAGCCCCCTGAGTATCAGCTGGGAAATCCAAATGTAAAAGGACATAACTGAAAAAAAATTGAGGGACTGGAGTGATGTTACAGCAGGTAGGGCACCTGACTTGCACACAGCTGACCAGGGTTCAATCTCCAGCACCACATATGGTCTCCTGAGCTCTGCCAGAATGATCTTGAGCGCAGAGCCAGGAGTTATCCCTAAACAGTGCTGCATGTGGCAGAAACACCCACCTCACCACCAAAACACATAATTGGGAAGAAAAAGAGTAAATGCTAAGTTTTTCCTCAAACCTCACTAAAACTCTATGAAGAGATCCTTTTTTTAAAAGGCATGAATAAGGGGAAAAAGAGCAGGAGGAAACAATGACAATTTTGGAACCAAACAAAAGATGATCAAGAGGAAACTGATGAAAGAGACTCAAGAGAACACTAGGTAGTGCTGGCAAGAGTCAATAATTCCTCAAAGGGTGGTAAAGAACAGCAAAATGCAAATAAAGCAATGAGATATCACCTTCCACCAGTTAAGAAGGGTATCAAAAATACTAGAACCAGCCAGTACTGGCTAGGCTGCAGAGAAAACACTGTTGGGATTCAAGTGTTGTTTTTTTGGAGCCTCTATAAAAACAGCCTGGGGATTCTCAAAAAACTGAAAATATAATTCCCAAGTTCCCGTAAGGCCCAATGATTCTACTCATTGGCATCTAGCCAAAGGATGCAAAAAACATTAGCTTGAGCAAATACGTGCACACCTATGGTGCACTGTGGCACTTTATATGTACACTTATACATATACTATGCCCTATATACACACTTTATATAATATGTGCATTGCCGTCTAAAAGCCAAGATGTAGAAATAGCATAAGTGTCCAACAAAAGACAGGTGGAAAAAGTGGCATGGCTTACATATTACTCAGTTAAAAGGGAAGATGAAATCTTGCCTTTTACCACACCTTGGATTAAGCGAGAGGGTCATGTTAAGCAAAGTAGGCAGAGGAAGGAGGAGAAATACCGATGAGCTCACTCATATGCAGTATATAAAGAAACAAAGGAAGGGAGTGAACAGTGTCTAATACAGCCACTTCTTCCACTGTGAATACAGAAATGAGGTGACAGGGAGTGATGGCGGGGGAGGGGGACTAAAAGTGATACTAACACAGTGGCAGAGGGTCTTGGGCACTAGTGAAGTATACTGTAAGCATGAACAGTAATACCATATGCACCCCTATCTTCCGGTGTAACCCAAAGGCCCCCAAGCAGTAGTCCTGGTGATCTCTGGCACCACAGGGCCAGAGCAGCACCACATCCTCCGACTGTGCATTCGGCATTCTGACCTCATAGGCCAAGAACTGCTGGGAGTGGCTCCCTCAGTACCACCTGGGAGACCAAAAATATAAACAAACACTATTGTAACCATGTTGCCACAAGTATGGTTTAAAAATCAAGAGGTAGGGTTTTGTTTGCCTTGCACATGGCTGACTCAGTTCGATTCTGGCAACACACAGGTTCTGCCAAGCACAGCCAAGAGTGATCCCTAAGCATGAAGTCAAGAGGAGTCAGCCCTGAGCACTGCTGGGTGTGTCCCATCTTCTCCCCGCAACTGCTCTTTTACACACACACACACACACACACACACACACACACACACACACGTGCACATCGCATTATCATAAGTATCAAAACCATACAACTGAAGAGGAACACTGCACAACTTCTAGAAGCTAATAGACCAAATTAGAGAATCAGAATAATGTTCTCAACAATGAAATTAGGGGGGGGAAACAGAAAAAGAAAAAAAGCAGTACTTTCAAATTAATAGGGACAGGAAGAGTACAAAAAGGAACTTGCCTCACATGTGGCTGACCTAGGTTGACCCTTGGTACCCCATTTGGTTTCCCGAGCCTGCCAGTGATCCCTAAATCAGGAATAAGCTCTGAGCACCAGCAGATGTGTCCTCCCACCACAAAAAAGAAAAAATCAAAAATCAAAAACAAGAAAAAAATCAAATTTCTGAAAGATATTTCCAACCGTGAGTCCTATATACAAGACCCTGATACCAATGTGAGAACAGACAAAATATCTGCAAAAATACAAGAATTAAAAAATATGTTACCTTTTCTCACAAAATGGCTTAAAGACAAGCTTCACAAAAATAAAGCTAAACAAAACAGACATACTAGGATCTGTTTAGACTCCTCTGGAGGAGTTAAAGAGAGGATCCCGGCTATGTCTCAGGCTTATAGGATGAATACCAAACCACATAGGAGATCAGAAGTCTCATTTCTTCAACAACAAAAAAAAAATGTCAGGGTACCGGATATGCTCAAACACCTTCAAGAAAAAGTTAGATAACTTAGAATAATTGTATGCAATGACTGATATTGTACACCAAAAAAAAAAATCTGTGCAAAAATGTAAAAAATAGGCAAATAAAATTAAATCAGAAAGAAAAATCTACATTAATAGAAAAATAACTAGCTTATTAAAATAATTATCTCTAATGGCACATAGAGTTGCAATAACAACACTAATGGTGATAAATCGGTATACTACAAGAGCAGAAAACCTGTTTGTATGACTAAGATAAAAGAATGCTCATTCAATTTCAATCAAGCAAGTGAAAAAATTATCTACATCTGAATAACCAGGATGCAGAAGTATTACCAGAGACACGGAAATAAATACCCCTCCCAAACAAACTAAAATCAGATGGAAAAGTTAAAAAGTTTTTTCTGGGAAAAAGAAACAGGATGCAGCGCAGCAGATACTAGAAATTTATAAAGAGCTAAGCAATTCCTTTGTGTGAATGTATGCCAACAAACATTTTCTTATTATACAATTTTTATTTTATAACAATTTTTATTACACCAAAAATTCCTAAAATTTGACTATATTCAAAATGCTCAGACTAGAAAACATCAAGAAAATATGATCACTGGCAAGTTCACACACTGTCCTATTTTTCCCTATTCTTTCCATTTTTTAGCTGGCCCTCTTGGGTAGATTACCTTGCGCCATTAAACGAGGTGATTTTCTTGGTGATCTTACTGAATTTTCTTCCACTTTGTCCCTCAAATTCCTGTTAGGTAAAATCAGTTCTTCTTCATCAATAGTATCATTGCCACTTTCTTTAACAACTCCTTCGTCCATAATATCGTCAAGACCAACAACTAGGAAAAAAGCAAACACAACAACCAAAAAATTAATTAAAAAAATCTTGGATGTTAAGGCAATACAGAAAATATTACAAGACAAGTCTAATGCAATACAACACAGTCCTGAAAATCTAGACCTATTTTTAACATAACTGAAACTGTCAATACCAAACTCCCAAATTCTATTTGTAACTGGTTAATGAGGAAGACTGCTATAATCTTTTTGGTTTGTCCTCAACTCTCACACTCACATAGCATTCACTGTATCGTTGGGAATATCCTAAGCAACTAAGTACAGCTGGCGTACTCAGCAACCCCAACTTTAAACTTTGGAGCATCAAGTTTAACACCCTTTAAATCACCTTTAAATTGGTGATTTAAAGTTTGAGCTACAACAGAATGCATGCTTGGGTCCTGAGTGATGGCTCAGGAGTGAAGGAAGCATATCTTGTAGGTGAGAGCTCCCAAGTTCTATCTTTCACTGGGAACAAGCACTGACTCAACTGACCCAGCTGGCAAAGCACAGCCAGAAGTGGCCCCCACAACCTAAGCACCACTGGGAGCATTAAAAAAAAAACTATATGTTTCATCATTCTGTTATGCAATGAATCTGAAGGGAATAATGAAATTTAGCAGGAGTCACTGAAAAATTAATTGAGAGGGCACAACAGGGAGCTTAATCAGATGGGCACTCCATCATAATAAAATAGTTGTGCTAACACACATGCTCAAAGAACTTTTTTTAAAATACAAGATCGATAGTTTTGCCAGCTTCATTTTGGAACACCAAATTTAAGACTTTTAATCCCAATTTTATATACATAATATATGCACTGCAAACACAAATATATTAGAAGAAAATGAAACCTCCAGAGCAGAAATAATCCCTAGTGTAAAAAGAATATGTGGAATTACGGAGATTTTAAGCACTGTTATACTTTATCTGTTTTCTAAGTTTGCTACAACTTATAATTCGCATTGTAATCAAGAGAGAAATAATTTTTTTAAAAAATTGGAAAAGGTGAGTAACAATGTTTGTAGGCAGGAAATAAAGAAGTATTTTATAAATTTTAGGGCTATATTGCAAAGCATCATCAAGATTTGCAAACTAATATCCCAAGGTCAATCACCTGGTTTTAGCTTCTATTTCCTACTGTACCTGACATAGCTAACCCCTCATCTCTTCTTGCTAATTTTTAAACCTCTGGATATCACATCCTTCTCGGTCACTACTCACTTCTAAGTGTTCATTATCTGCTTGCAGATGTCTACAGAGTGGAGGTTTTATGGGTTGGTTTTCCTTGTTTATACTCATTCCACGTCATTGTAATTCAAATGAGTCCCAAAGTTATTTTTTCCATCCATAAGCAACTGACATCTTCACTAAACTGTCTAGTAGGTTTCTCAAAGTAAACATTTAAAAATAAGCACTAATTCCATTCATTCCTCTTGCACTCAATGAAACTGCTTCTCCTCTCTTTCCCAGTAATGGTCAAACTTTAGAACTTTCCTTGGTTCCATTTTCCTCACATTCCAATTTCAAGCAATCAGTATGCCTAGCAAGCTCTAATCTACAAACTACATCATTCATTTGACCATTTACAGAGCATCACAGTTAACATTCTACTCCAAATCGCCATCATCACCTAAATTCTACTACAGCATTCTCATACTGTCTCAGGTTACAATTGCAAATGTGCATACACTTGCTGACTTCATTCTCCATTCAGTCATTCAATAAGATTCTTTTAAAATTCCTTTAAGTCATTTGCTACCATTCTTCTTTCAAGCCTCTCTGTGCCTTCAACATAGCAGATTCATGTCCAATTCCCTAGCCAGGAACACAAGGTCCTCAGAAGAACTTCCCTAACCAATTTCTTTAACTTATCTCCTACCAAACTGTATCACTCATTCTGCACCAGTAACACGGGTCTTTTCTGGACACAAGCAAGTGAAAGTCCTATCAGTCTTTGCACTTGCTCCTCCCTTTGCATGGAGTGCTTTTCTCCCAGTTACCACTATAATTCACTCTCTCCCTACATTCAGGTTTCACTCAAATATCACCTCAGAAAAACCTTATCTCAAATGTCTTAACCAAAATATGTTCCCATCATTGTCTACTGACCCTTAGCCTACTTAATCTTTAAAATGTGATTTACTGCCTTATTAAATACCTGCTTATTAACTAACTTTCACACAAAAATATAAGCTCTACAAGTCAAGGAGTCCATATGTTGCTAAACCTCTAAGAATCTAGAAAAGGGTTTCTCAAAAAGGCTGGTATCTACCCTTTGGGGAGAACAAAAAGACTTAGGAGAAGAAGGGTGTTTTCTCTGCTAAATGTAGGTTGATTTTTCAAAGGGTGAAGTAATTTTTTCTGAAAAGGGAATAACAGGACAAATAAACTTAGGAGCTGCTCACCTACAACAATAACCTAGAAGGCATTGGTTACTATAATATATATTTGCTAAATACAAAAACTAGGATCAAGGAAAAATTGGACCTATGTATATCTTGATGAGAGGGGGGAAATGATTGCCCCCCAAAGATAAGAAAAATTTCAAGCAACTAGAGAGAGCAATTATAGAGGCGGGGGGGGGGGGAAGAAAAAGAAAAAGAAAAATCTACCAATCTGACAAAAAGAAGCAGGGGGTCAGACAAGAGATTTTAGTATGATTAACTAGAAACAGTAACTGCAGTCTCATCTTGTAAAGAATTGTGGTGGCAAGTATGATCAAGTTTATAATGCATTACAGAGGTATAAGCTGTACGCCTCAAATATTATAGTATAGCAAATACAATGAAATGTTAGCTTTGTTTTTTTAAAGAAAGTGATAGTGTCAGAGCCAGAAGAGAGAATTACAGGAATTAAAATGCTCTGTTTGCATGCAGCAGAGTCAGGAGTAGACCCAAACACCACTGAGAGTACAGCAGCTCTTCCCTTCCCGGCACCCCCAAGAAGGTGAAAAACAGAGAAGAGGTGCAACCAAATAAAAGCACAATTAACAAGTGAAAGAAAAAAGGAAGGGGGAGGGGGAAGAGGCAAAGGTGAATCATTTTTACAAAGAGGAATAGGAGGGAACGAAAAGGAGAGAAAACAGAGGAGAGTGATGTGGAAGAGAAAAGGAGAGAAAAAAAGAATCAAGACATTTGAGCATGTTTCCATATGCTAGAACTAGTCTGGAAGGAAAGCGATGCCTTGAGGTCCCATCATCATGCGCAATCCACTTACATCAGCAATCATAATTATAATACCTTGAACTGCAAGAAAAGCTTCTGCAAGGGGAACTTTTCAAGAAAAAGTTCTTTCCGCTTTCCTACTTATGCTGGCAACATTCCCTTTATCTCAAGAAATCCATTTTAGAGCAAATCAGGTTCTACCCAACACTCCCCCCTAAAAACTAAAACACTAACTTTAACTTAGTTTTTCGTATTCTTCTATAAAAGATACCAGAAATCAGAGAATGTTCTGGTGACTAGCATATTTAAAGTGCTCAGAGCAGTATCTGGCACTTAGAAATTCCCCTACTAATTTCACTCTGCCCTGCCCCCCAGTTCTGAATGTCACCATCAAAAAATATGTATTCCTGGGGTCAAAGAGATAGAAAAGGGGTCAAGGCATATGCTTGCATGCTGCCAACCCCAGTTCAAACCTTGTTACCACCTGGTCCTCCATGCCTCCATGTGCAGTCCTGAGTCACACAGAGATGAACGAGGTAATCCCTGGCACTGTGAGCAGAGCAACACCACACCCTCAGGCCCTAGCACTGCCTGTAGCACAGGAAACCAAGGACGGCCAAGAGGGCCCCCAACTTCCTGGGCACAGCTCGTGAATCCACCACCCTCGAAAAAACGTGTGTATTTCTTCTCCCTCACTTCCTCAACTACCCCCAGAACAACTTTAAAAAAAAAATACTGAATAAGATCAGAAAGTACAAGGGTTTAGGCTTGTACTTGTCTTGACACAGCTGACCCAGGTTCAACCCCCAGCTCCTCACTTGGACCTCAGCACCACCAGGAGTGATTCCCTGAGCACAGACTAGGAGTAAGCCCTGAGTCCTGCTGGGCGTGCCCCCCAAAAAGCCCCACGAAATAAATTTTAAAATAAAAAGTACTGAATATGAAGGGTGTCACAAGACACACATTTCCAGTTACAATATATAAGTTGCAATTAAATGTTTGTTTTGTTGTGCAGCATAATGACTATAACTAATAATACTCAAACTGAATACCTGAAGCAGCAAGTAGGTCGTTTAAGTCCTCACCACATGAAAACAATTTTGCACATATATAGGTTTCACAGACGTTGACTAGATTTACTGCCACAAATTTTTCCCGGTAGAAGGGGTCCTCAAACAGCACCCTTTCACTGAAAGTTATTTTATTATACCAATGATGGGGAGAAAAAATACTCTGGCCCAGTATTTCTCTAGTTTTGCTGGACAGCAGATGTAAAGAAGGCTGAAGGCACTTTTTCAGGAGTGCATATAATTGCTTTTGCTAACTGAATAGAAGTCGAATACACAGTGTTCTTTGCAGAACACAGCCTAGTCTCCAGGGCTCCAGAGTGCCACACCCGTGAAACAGACTGAGTCGGTGTTTGCTGGCCATTTAAAAAAGGGACTCAGGGGGCTGGAGCAATAGCACAGCGGGTAGGGCGTTTGCCTTGCACACAGCCAAGCTGGCCGATACAGGTTCGATTCCCAGCATCCCATATGGTCCCCCGAGCACCGCCA
>JAOXYA010000037.1:25614295-25625452 GCA_028565675.1 Sorex palustris
TGCCGGGCTCTCCGAGAGGGGCGGAGGAATCGAACTCGGGTCGCCCATGTTGGCTGTGTGCAAGGCAAACGCCCTACCGCTGTGCTATTGCTCCAGCCCTGCTATCACTCCAGCCCATTTAATACATTATCTTTCCTAAAGATGATTGGTACCAGTACAGAATTGGAAATCAAAGAATGAAAAAAGAAAATAAACAGTATCGTTCTTGAGTTGTATATGTTAATAGTAGTTGATCTGTTTAATAAGCACAGTTACAAAGTTATCAAAGTACAACTTTTATTTTTGTCTCATTCCTGTGAGCTGGAGCGATAGCACAGCGGTAGGTTAGGGCAGTTTCCTTGCTCGCGGCTGGCCTGGCCGAGCCGGGTTCGATTCCTCTGTCCCTCCCGGAGAGCCCGGCAAGCTACTGAGAGTATCTCGCCTGCATGGCAAAGCCTGGCAAGCTACCCGTGACGTATTTGAGATGCCAAACACAGTAACAACAAATCTCATGATGGAGACGTGACTGGGCCCACTCGAGCAAATTGATGAACAATGGGAGGACAGTGTTTCAGTGCATTATTCCTGTATATTTGATTAGGTTATATGGGATGGGAAGGTCCTTTTGGGCCCTGATGAAAAATTTTCTTCAGTTTATGTCTTTCCTGGTCACTCTCAAGTTATTTTTATCAGCTGCCTTGCACATGGCCCACCCGAGTTCGATCCCAGGCACCCCTATGGTCCTCTGAGCCCTGCCAGGAGTGATCCCTAAGCACCACCTGTGTGGTTGGCCCAAAACAAAATAAAAACCATGTGTTTCATTTAGAGCCATGTGTATTCCCTGTATACATGTAATAAAATTTGTTCTTTTCTCTTACTTCGGAAAAATGTTGCTGTTTGCTCCATCAGCTGGAGAAAAGCTGGAAAAGACTGAGTAACTTCCCTACCTGCTCCCCTAAAGAGATTTTGTTCATCAGGGTTTTCCTAAGCCTGAAAGAATTAGGTTGGATCACAGTTTAAACATTTTATGGATAACAAACTTGAATTAGGGGGAAATAAAATTTTTGCTGCTTTTGTCAAATTTATTATCATATTAAAAGTAAACCAGGTGGTGGTGGTTGGTTTTTTCCTCCTTTTGATGACCTATTATGTTAAATTTTGTTTACAGCTGTCCTCTTATTTAAGGTTTTTATATTTTCTGTAGTTCATTTGGTATCTGCCCTTACCTACCCTGCTTTATGGTAAAAAGTCTGCTTTTCTCTTGGGCTTTAATAGTGCGCTCTCTCTCTCTCTCTCTCTCTCTCTCTCTGTCTCTCTCTCTCTCTCTCTCTTGTTTGGGAATCAAACCCAGTGGTGTGTTCAGGGGTCACTACTGGTCGGGCTTAGGGGAGCGTGTGGGGTGCCAGGGAACACACCAGATCAGCCACATGGAAGGGAAGCTCCCGACTCGTTCTACCACTGACTCTGCCCATTACAATTTTCTTTTTATTCTTGTGATTACCGTAAGATGGGGCTGGAGCGATAGCACAGTGGGTAGGACACTTGCCTTGCATGCAGCTGACCGAGGTTCCATCCCCAGCATCCCATATGGTCCCCCGAGCACCTGCAAGAGTAATTCCTGAGTGCATGAGTCAGGAGTAACCCCTGTGCATCGCTGGGTTGACCTGAAAGGGAAAAAAAAATCCTGTTGTAGAGTAAGGAAGATTTTATCAGATGGAACTTTTGATTTCACAGTAATTATGAACTGTTGTTTTCCTAACTCATTGTAACTTTTTTTCTACAGTATTACGTTTGGCCTTAGAATATCTTAAGTAACCCATGTTGTAAGTCTCGTTAGAAAATTTTTGTCACTGAGAGATCTGGAAAGGAGTCACAGTAGGAAAACATGCCTTGGATTCAGGAAATCCACCTGACAGTTTTCTCTTCTTTCATATGCATTTGCTTTTATCATCATGCTACCTGAATTAAGGGCAAATACACACACACACACACACACACACACACACATATACACACACACGCGCGCGCGCGCGCACTATAGTACACCAAATAGGGCATTTACATTGCATTTAGCCAATCCAAAGGGTTTGATCCTCGACACCTTCTATGGTCCCCGAGCCCACCAGGATTGATCCCTGAGCACAGAGCCAGGAGTAAGCCCTGAGCATATAACCAGTTGTGCCCCCCACCCCAAATAAAAATAAAATAAATAGAAAGCCTTCTTTCAGAAGGTTGCTACTTATTTTTGATCATAGGTATGAATCAACTTAGTTTGGTAGCACTGTAGCACTGCAGCACTGTCCTCCTGTTGTTCATCAGTTTGCTCAAGTGGGCACCAGTAACATCTCCATTGTGAGGCTTGTTGTTACTGTTTTTGGCGTTTCAGATACGCCATGGGGAGCTTGCCAGGCTCTGCCGTGCCAGCAGGATACTCTTGGTAGCTTGCCGGGCTTTCCGAGAGGGACGGAGGAATCGAACCCGGGTTGACTGCGTGCAAGGCAGATGCCCTACCCGCTGTGCTGTCACTCCAGCCCCTTAGTGTGGTAGTTAATAAAAAATATTTTCAATGAGTATAGAATGGGGATTACAAAGATGTGAACCTGTACCTAACACATACACAGTTGTGGAATTCAGTCTTCCCTCGATAAAAATAAACTTTAGTAACCAGGTTTTTAAAAAGCTAAATTAAACTTTTTTTTCTGTTTTTTTATTCTTGGCACTAGTTTTCAGATTGTGTTCCTTAACATCACTGGTATCCTACTACTAAAGTAAAATAATACTTAATATTAATATCTCTTAAGGAGAAGAGAAAACTGTTTTTGATATTTTTCTTCACTCTGTGCCAAATCAAGACTTTGCAAATGGTAGATAGGAGGGTGACCTGACAGAAATATTTCAAGCTTACCTGACCATTCTCCCCCACTCTTAGAATGTGATTAAATGGTTCACAAATGGATCAGTATTTCATGGTATGTCAGAAAGGAGTATGTGTTGTTTTGAGGGTATTTTAATACTTGGATGACTTTGAGAACCATTGTTACTGATCATCATGTTCTTTGATTTAGAAAAGTTAATGGTTAAAAAATAATCAGATTGCTATACAGATTAATTTCATGTTTATTCACATAAACATTGTTTTGAATTAGTAAAATTGACCTTTCCATGCACGGAAATGTTCCACTAATGTGAATCACGTTTTCTGCCGTTACAGGAGCACAGGCGTGTGTGCTTGTGTTTTCCACTGTAGACAGGGACTCTTTCGAAGCAATTTCCAGTTGGAGAGAGAAAGTAGTGGCTGAAGTTGGAGAAATACCAACAGTGCTGGTCCAGAACAAGATTGATCTCTTGGACGATTCTTGTATAAAGAAGTAAGATGGCTACTTTGGAGGGGGTGGTGGCAATTCTATAAAGTCAAAGCCTCTTTTAACTCATGAATGAACATTAGGAAAGATTTTTTTCTTAAAGCTTGCCAAGAGTTATAAAGATTGCTTTAAACTTAAATTTATTTGATAACTTAGTTAATAAAAATAGGTCGCACCAAATCGTACTAGAAAATTAAAGAAAATTATTTTCAGTTTTTTTTCTTTTGGTTTGGGACTTCATCCAGCTCTGCTCTAGCCTCACCACTGACTCTGTACTTAGGGATCACTCCCAGTGGGGTTTTGGGATCCAGATGTAATCCTGGGAATATTAACCTCTTAACCCTGTTATAATTCTCCAACTCCTAAAGGAATAAATTTTGAATCCCCTTGTAGAATTCTAGCCTTAGACTCTTCTACTGAAAATGCATGTGTTTTGAGTATGGACTCAACAAATGTCAAGTCGAATCTAGAAACACTAAGAATGTTAAGAAACATATTCCTGATTGTTTTAACATCTGGAGCAACTCGATCTTTTGTGTTGATAAATAAGTTCAGCTGCATATTGTTCAGTATACCTAGAAGTCTTACGCTCAGATCTGTGAACAGGTTAACATCGAACAATTTTTGCCTACAGCTCTTTGCTCATTGCCATATAAACACTTGATCCTAGCTTTGAAAATCCTCGCTTAGTTTTCCCCTAAATTTGAAACTTACTACTTACTGTCCTTTGATAGATCAACCCAAAACTTAGTGGCTTTAAAACTCAGCTCTTGAGGGTCGGAGCCGTAGTGCAGCAGGTAGGATGCTTGCCTTGCAAATAGCCCACCCAGGTTTGGTCCCCAGCACCCCGGGGCAGGCGCCCGGGCCCTGCCAGGAGTACTCCCTGAGTGCAGAGCCAAGAGGAGATCCTGAGAGCCGTTAGGTGCGGCCCAAAACAAAATCAAAGCAAACCACAACTATTTCTTATTTCACAGTTTTGGTATGTTGGAAATGTGGGTGTCACTTTCTGGCTCAGAATTTTTCATGCGGTTGCAGTCAAGATGTCAAGAGGTTGGACAGGCCTGGAGACAAATGTGAATGTTTGACTTAGTCCGGAAGTTTCACTTGTAGCTGACTCACTCGCTTGGCTGGTGGCAAGAGGCTTTAGCTCTCTGCTCTGTGGATCTTTTCCACATGGACCACTGGGGTGTTTTTGGACATCACACTTGGAACCCCCCCCCAGCCGGTGATCCAAGAGCAAGCAGGAATCAGCCCCCTATCTCTTATGGCCTAGTCTTAGACGAGACAGACTGGAGCTTTCGTATCGCAAAGATTAACCTTGATTACAGTGTAGGAAGATACTCTGCAGGGTGAAAACTCTGAGGAGGAGGACACAAAGATCTCAAGGGAGCCATTTTGGAATATCCTTGCTATTTATTAAGGTTTTCGTCTTAATAAAACTAAAATGAAGCTCTCATAGGCACAGTTATTAATATGCTGCCTTGGACTTCGTTAGCAAAATAGTTTCATTAGCCATTAAGAACAGATATAATAATAATAAATAAGTAATGTAAATAAGCTTTAGTGTGTGTCTGGGAGAGACAGTGCAGGAGTTAAGGAGCTTGCCTTGCATGCAGCCAACCCCAGTTCAGTTCCTGGCACCCGGTGATCCCCTGAGCACCATTGGGAGCACTTGAGCATTGAGCGCAGAACCAGGAATAGCTCCTGAGCACTGCTGGGCGCGGCCTAAAAATCTAAAATTCCTCTCCAAAGAAGGGGTGGCAGTTTCACAGTGCGAGGGGCAGAGAATGCAGGTAAGTGGAAGAGCCTTGCGTGTATGAGGCCTCGCGTTCAATTCCTGGGACATGCCCCCCGCAAAAAGGAAAAAGAAAAAAAATCAAAATGTATTGATCAAAATACGGCTCCACCCACCAAGTTGTATTAAGTGTAATAATGTGGGTTTTTTTCCTTCATTTAGTTTTTAAACTAACATGTAATTGACACGTTATTAGTTTAGATAGGTAGACAATGTAATAATTTTCTCTGTGTATGTCTTTTGAATTGATTCACCACCGTATCTTTAGTAAACTCATCCATCATCACACCTTTTTATGTGTGTTCTTAGAGTGGTGTGTGAAAACCAGATACCTCTGTAAGATTCTTTTCTTTGTATTGCTATCTAGTGAGGAAGCTGAAACGCTGGCCAAAAAATTAAAGCTAAGATTCTACAGAACGTCCGTGAAAGAAGATCTAAATGTGAATGAAGGTACATTGCGGCGAACTGTGTTTTCCCATTGCTATAGTGACTTCACCCACTTGGCTGCCCCCTCACCAGAGGACTCCCACTCTAGTGCACATATCCTTGACTTCAGACCTTATTGGGGGTCACACTTGTGATGCCGGCACAGTTCAGTTATGGTGCCCTGCAGAGGGCACACTGTTTGCTGTGACCTAATGGACCCCACTTGACCGAGCCACTAGCATCATTTGTGGGCAATTCTGGGGATAGAAAATGTGATCTCTAACGCTCTCAGGGGAAGTCTCTGCATTTGACCGAGCCCCAGGTCCCTAAATTGCTTTTCATAAGGGCTGGAGCGATCGGGCATTTGTCTTGCACACGGCCGGCCCGGATTCCTCCACCCCTCTTGAAGAGTCCGGCAAGCTACCGAGAGTATCTCGCCCGCATGACAAAGCCTGGCAAGCTCCCCAAGACGTATCTGATACGCCAAATACAGTAACAAGAAGTCTCACGATGGAGACGTTACCGGGCTCACTCGAGCAAATCGATGAACAACGGGAGGACAGTGAACAGTGGACTAAAGTTGGGCATGAGGGATGGGATCAAAGTGGTGGATTCCTTGGTTATACAATCATTATGGCATCTTTGCTGACATCAACACGTCTCTTGTTTTGCAACCATGTTGTACAGGATACCATGGCTACAGGTTAAGTATGCTTACATTTCTGACACCCTTGAAGAGTGGACGTGCAGAGGCATTGCATGTAGTAATGGCAAGTCCACATTCAGCGTCCTTGAGCATGAATTCAAGTAAACATGGATGGCTATTTCCTTCTCCTTTCTGGGCTGTATGGGCAGGTGTTATCTATTATGCCTGACCTTTCACTGATACCTTTAAAAGTGTGATAGGGATTTGTCTCTCTTTCTGCTGTTGATTAGCTGGGCATTCAGTAATGCCAATACTGAGCTCTTGAGTAAAAGGGAGCCCCTCCTGCTGAACTCATGTGTGCTCCATTACGGACACCTAAGCCATTCCATTCATTGTTCCGTGGTGCCAGCGCTGGAGTGGCTGAGAAGAGGGGGCTGGCTGACATTTATAGGTGAGTCATGCATTTTTCCGAGAACGTCTCAAGCGCCATTGGATTTGCTGATTCATGTGGCTTGATTGCACCACAGCCTGGACTGCTGCTGAGTTCTCCTCTCCTGCTCCTGTTGGCATGGCTGCTACCTACTGACTGAATGCAGAGCCTGAAATAGAGGTGTATGTTCAGAGGCTTATTTATCAGTGTGATCTCAGCAGGTAGGAGTGGCCAGGGCAATGCAACGGGGGAGATATAAAGCTAGTGCAGCAGTTGCGTTAAGGGAAACTGGAGTATAGCCTCATGAGCTCTTCCTAGAGCCTCAGGAAATGTCTGTAAGGTCTGTGTGCCTAAGAGACAATCAGGGCTACTCAAGGCCTCCTGTTCACCCTCTTTCATGCACTGCACATGGTTACACATACACCACTTTCTGGTTCCACACCTACCAGTCTCCATCAAGAGTCCCCTCAGGACTCTCTGATCAGGAATTTGTGGTAGAAGAGGGTAGCACTGTAGTACTGTCCTCCTGTTGTTCATCGATTTGCTTGAGCAGGCCCATTGGAGACTTTGTTGTTACTGTGTTTGGCATATCGAATACATCGCGGGTAGCTTGCCAGGCTTTGCCGTGCAGGCGAGATACTCTCTGTAGCTTGCCGGGCTCTGGGAGAGGGGTGGAGGAATCGAACTTGGGCCGGCCACATGCAAAGCAAATGCCCTACTGCTGTGCTCCAGCCCAGAAGAGGGTACCACTAAGATAAGTCAGTCAATTGAGACTCTTTGGAAGTTTCTCAAAACCTGTGTTGAATTGAAAGCAACAGCAGGAAGGAAAAGGGGGTGAGCAGAAGTAAATTGGGAGTGCACACAAGAGTTGGCTTACGCATGCACTGCACACCAAGTACTTGAGGGAGGAAAAGTTTGAATTTGAACAAGACACACCTTCCTGTTACTCTTACCTGTGATATCTTGGAGTGTTTACTTGGCCATTCTAAAGGTCATGTTCTCATCTGCGCAACAAGGGTGAGCTGGGAAGGGTGTAGGGTGCTTACTTTGTAAGGTCCGTGAAGCACTACCCTAGTACACAAAGCATTGGATGTATAAACATCTTTCAGACCTTGGAGAGAGTGAGGAAAGGATGCAGATAGAAAGTGAGGGATGAGTTTATAGGAAGAAGACTTTGGATCGTAATATAGGAAGAAAAACTCTTGCTCAGCTATGCATGGGCAGTGTTTGGACTGTTCATAGGTATAGCATCCAGGTAGCGGTAGCAAGACTAGATAATTCAAGTCAAAGTCAAGAAAATAGAAAGGACCTTTGCTTGGTTAGAGATAGAGTTGAATACTCATTTGTTTAGTTTGATTTTCTTGTTTGTTTTTGTTTTTTTGCTTTTTTGGGTCACACCCAGTGTGCGCAGGGGTTACTCCTGGCTTTGCACTTAGGAATTACTCCTTGCGGTGCTTGGTGGACCATATGGGATGCAGGGCATTGAACCCAGGTCGACTGTGTACAAGGCAAATGCCCTACCCACTGTACTATCGCTCGAGCCCCCCATTTGTGTAGTTTGAATTGTGCAGTTAGGTTGTGGTTACTTCTTTGGAAAGTAACATAGACTTCTTCAAAGATGGGAAATTCTGCATGAGGTCAGTGCCCATTCATGCCACCGCGCATTTACATCCTGGAGGAAATAACTATTGTCAGGTCCTTCCTGAAGTCTTTGGGAATATTTCAATTTAGCGGATTCTGCGGTAATTTACAATTTAACTGCATAATTCCAGAAGAGACATACTAAGGGAAGGGAATTGGCTGAAGAAAGACCATTTATTTCTTTCTTTCTGGACATAGTTTAGTATGGAGGCTTTTGCAATCCTGAATCATTGTTTGTGAAGAGAATGAATGGCAGGAATCACAGATTTTTTCATCTTTCGCTTCTTCTGCATGGCACTGTTCACTCATGAGGCCTATAGAATGAGTCATTTGCTCTCCTAGGGCCAGTGCCAGCTTGGAGGGGGTCTGTTTTCTTTCCACATATCCCAGAGATAAGGCCTGATGGCTAAGACTCCATGGGGGTTAGAGAATTATGGAGTGCCCCTGTTTTCATTTGTTTTCCAGGTTGATGCTATGTTTTGTTTGATGCTTGCACAAGTACATAATCAATTCACTGAAAAATAAAATGTGGTCAAGTAAATACTCAGAAGGAAGCATAATATGCAAAGTGATACAGCCTTTGCCATAATATCTAGAACAGGTTACATTTCCCCCTCCATCATCTCCCTCCCCGGCCCCCCATCTGCCTTAAGAAGACACTACAGTAGTTGTCAGCTATTAATTTTTTTTAAAAGCTTGGCCCTAGTTAGTGGCCTACTTATTTCAAGCAATAATAAATATAGCAGCATGTCGGTGCAGTCTTAGAATTTGAACAATTTCTCAGCATCTTATGTAACCAATTTTGACTTTCCATGAGAATATTTAGGGAGCTAAGCTGGAGGAAATGTGCATTTACTTTTTTTTGTTTTTGGTTTGTTTATTTTTTGGGTCCCACCTGGCGATGCACAGAGGTTACTCCTGGCTCTGCACTTAGAAATTACTCCTGGCGGTGCTTGGGGGGACCATATGGGATGCTGGGAATCAAACCAAGGTTGGCTGCATGGAAAGCAAATGCCACACCCGCTGTGCTATGGCTCCAGCCCACATGCGTACGTTTACTTTCAATAAACTTTCAATAAACTTTCAATGACTTGGCTGCTTACTCTTCTACATTACAGAAGGATTTGAAGAACGAACCTCCTATTTCAGACTGAATGTTGTCTTATTTGTTTGTAAAATTTAAGGGAAAAATGATTCCATTTCAGAAAAAAGGTTTTTTTCTTTTTGAGACTTACCTTCATGGTAGCTAAGCATTCTCAAGGGCTTAGCCTAGAATCATTGCCTAGAATGTTGCATGTTTCACCTCAGCCCCTTCATTCAATCTTTGCTCTTTTTGCCCAGCACACAAGCTTGGGGATGCCTCTCATTGTTGCTTGTGCCTACTCTGTGACCCTCCTCTTGATCACAGAACAGTCTGTGCTTTCCACCAACCCCCACCTGTTTGCAACTTTGGCACACTTGAGAGAACAAAGTTCTGCATAGTGGTAACTCGGGGACAGCCTGAATTTCCGCTTTTTAGAGACCATTGCTTCTGACCCAATAATAGCCCTTAGGTACCGAGACAATTAGGAGAAGAAGCAATCCATTTCACTTCAGAGAGTATGGTCTTTGGCATTCAAAGAGGAAGCTCTTTTGGCATCTGTCAATGTAGCCATCGGGGACATTGGAAGAAGTTCATTTTATTCTTCCTTTTCTTGAATGTGAAGTAGGAGGCCATAGGACAAGGCTGACTAGAGAGGAGGGGTGGTCTCTGGCTTTGCAGAATGATAACAAGCTATGTTCCAAAGAAGAAAGCTTACACCTCCAGGGTATTTTTAATTATTTATTTATTTCTTGCTTTTTGGGTCACAACTGGTGATGCACAGGGATAACTCCTGGCTTTTCACTCAGGAATTACTCCTGGCCATGCTCAGGGGACCATATGGGATGCTGGGAATTGAACCAGGGTTGGTCGCATGCAAGGCAAATGCCCTACCTGCTGTGATATTGCTCCAGCCCCATACCTCCAGGGTCTTTAAAATGCCTCTTGGTAAAGCAAAACCACCTGAGAAGAATGAGTTCAGAAGGAAGAGTCCAAACAAAAAAATAAAAAGAGAAAGAGAAAGAATAAACAATAATGTTGCATGCTGGTTTGAAATAAATAAATAATCAGAATTAAGGGGGAAGGAGGAGGCTGTCCTTCCAGCTTGGGCTTTGGATTCAAACCTTGATGGGTATACTATTGAAATTTGAGGGAAAAGAAGAGGTTTGTTTCTGTACCTGTAAGATAAGATGAAGAGTTCACTTTCCATGTAAGTTTTAAAAATTTCATCCTAGGATGAGTCATGTAACAAATAACTGACTGTCTTGACCATTTTTAACTGTCCAGTTTAGTGGTGTTAAGCTCATCCATATGGTGGTATGCCCATTCATCTTTAGAACTCTCGGTATTATTACAAAACAAGATCTCCATATGAATTAGACAACTCATCCCCTTCTATTATGTAACCTTCCATTACAACTTTACTTTCTGTTTCTGCATTCTTGGTAATCTTGATAAATGCAATCAGAGAGTATTTTAATATTTTGGTGACTTATTTCAATAAATGTAATATTCTCAAGGTCCATTCATTATTGTTGTGTATGTCAGAATCTTCTATCTATTTTTAGTCTGGCAGTCATGACCAGGAGTGCTCAGGGACTTAGTATGTTGCTTGGGGGTCTTTTGCAGTGGTACTTGGGAAAGCATAGTGCCCTGAGTGAAACTGGGCCACCCAAATATATTTTATTATGATTATTATTTTTAAAGAAATCACCATGAGATACAGTTACAAAGCATTCATGTTTGAGTTTCAGTTAAACAATGATCCCATCCTCCACTAGTGTGCATTTTCCACCA
>JAOXYA010000037.1:25650316-25662426 GCA_028565675.1 Sorex palustris
AAGTTTACCAGGAGTTCCTTTGACCCAGATGTATAATACAAACCACAACACAAATTTTCTCAAGAATTTTATATTCAAACAGGTAAAGCAGAAGAAATAAACACAGCAGAGCAATACAAGATTTGCCAACTCCAGCAGCAAAGTGTTGGAACCAGGAAAACAACCTTTTTATACAAAGCAGTCTTCTTCCCACCCCAAATGGTCATCGTTTACAGATACAAAGTTACACGAAACATCTGTTTTGTATGAATAAGTCTAAAAACAGAACATACATATTCCTTTCTGTAAAGTTCTTTAATGGGTTAAGAAGGCTAGTACCACCAAATCTGTGAAATGAAGCATCTTTCGGTACTGTCTTTATGGGTAAATTGCCAATCAATTATAAAATCCCCTCCTAGGAAAAAGAACTGCATTGAAATAATACAAATACTAAGACACTGAAACTTAAGGGTTTTTTTTTAAAGTATCTCTGAAAAGAACACTTTTAACAAAGAGTCAGAAGGTTTGATCTTTCAGTGTGACTGAAAGACGTCTCATGAGGAGAGAAGTGGTACCAAATGGGTTTCAGGTGCGCTAGCACAGGGCTAAGAGGTCCTTGAAACGCCTCGAAACCCCAAGGACGCAAAATCCTCAGAAACAGCGTCATTTCCCAAGCCCAACCTCCAATTGACCGTAACTGACAACTCAGCCACTAACTACACACTGCCAATACATGGTCCTGAAGCAGGCAACTGAACACCCGTAGTGAGATGCCACATTTCGTTTCTCGCGCATCATTCTGCTTGTCTTCAATTCCTTTTTGCTATTTGAGCTGGGGACAGAGGTGCACAGATGAAAGGCCTCCCTCTGGTTCAATTCGGGGAAGGGAAAGCATTTCTCTAGCTGTCCTCAGTGAACGAGGACACAAATCAAGTTTCTAAGACAAGTTTCTACCTCTCACAAGTAATGGCTACGGAAAAAAGTAGAAACCGAGACATTTTCAATGGGCAAAAAAATGTGTCCTCTTCAGCTGAACCTTCTTTCAGGTCCTCAAAAAGACTGTTCTTGACGTTCTCCATCCCCAGACACAGATTTCTCCACCTGAGTGCCTGGTTCCCGCTTCTCCTTAGTTCAACTTTTCCCCCATGCCCTTCTAAACCTCAGTTCAAGAAAGAACTTGATAGTCTCTGACACTTCTAGATCCTCCCAGTCAAAATCTTCATTCCTGGCATTCCTCGCAACAGAACATGTACACCGTATTGGTCATGTCTTTCTCTTCCTAAGAGTCCACCAACTCCCAGTTTCCCTACGCCTTCCTCAGTGCCTACATACATGTCTTCATCCGGCAGGTTTTAAAAGATGCGTGGCAAATGAAAACGAAGAGACACGAAATAATAAATTATCATACACAAAAATAACCTCACATATATAATATATATATATACCTAATACCTTAAATCTTCACTGTGTTTCTTTTTTTATTCCTTTCTTGTGGTTTGTTATGAGCACTTTTTAGCTCACACTTGAGGAAAGAGATTACTCTGAAATGTCTTTAAATGACTTAGTCCACCAACGGACTTATAAAACAGCTCAATGGTTCAGCCTTTTAAAAATTACAAACATGAGGAACATAAGCTGATAACGCAAAATGAATTTTTACATGCTATTAAATTCATCCTAAAATGCAACTCTATTTATACCCAATACCATCCCACAGTAATCCAAGAAATTAGAAACCTCTCCAAGTGGCTAGAACACAGCGCTACTACAGAGAAAGAAATCCTCACTGGGTTTCTAGGCATTATCTAATTTAAAGGAAAACAGGCTAGAGCAATAGAGCAAGGGGTCAGGCACTTGCCCTGCAAGTGGCCCATCTGGGGCTCGATCCCTGGCATCCCACATGGTCCCCCCACAAGCGCCACCAGGACTGATTCCGAGTGCAGCATGAGGGTTCACCCCTAAGCGTCGCTGGGTATGCCCTCCCTCCAAATAAAAAAATAAATTAAAAATAAATTAAAAAAAAAAAAGGAAGCTGAAGGTCTGAGAGTAAGTTCCTCACTAATACTCAGACCAAAGTCTTTGGAATTCAAACGTGTGCTGCATCCTCTCATTCAGCCAGTTTCCTCCAAGAGGCCAGGCCCCCCAAAAGCGTATAACTAAAACAGGTGCAGCAAACATAAAAAGAACAAAGAAAAAATACACAAGATCCATGATAAGTTAATCACTGTGAAAAAATGGAATGCAAGTAATAAACAGAAGGTCAAGAATAATCTCAGACTGTCAAACTGAAATCTTTAAAAATTAAATAAACAACTAAGAGGTTTTTTAATTGTTCTCAATCTGACTTCTGAACTAAGCAAGGATCAGTTAATACTTCAAGTACTAAGGGATGAGAAGCTAGCCATAAACACAAAGTCTAGGGAAGAAAAGAGTACAGCCAAATGAACTAAAAGGTGAAGACCAAGCACATATTCAAAGTTCAGTACTACCACTCAAACAAGCCGCTCAATTTTATGTCACACTTCCTTGTCTTCAAAATAAGTGAATTTCAGCCTCAAGAAAGCCTTGCGTATTTACCAGCACATAATCCGGTAAACATAAGCCATATAAAGGTAGGTTCTAGTATTTCGTCCCCAGCAGGAATATGAAAAGAAGACCCAAGGCGATCAAGGTGCTTCCAAGATCTGTCAAAATATTTTTGTGAACAGTAAAATAAGAGCTATTATAATTCATTAAACAAAGACCAATTTGCATGCAACTTTGTACTAAGAATCTAGATAATCAACTATATTCTACCCAAGCCTGCATACCTAACCGCAGGAAGCTTAATGTAATTAAATGTCCATAAAAACAGAAACGGAAAACTAATACAGCGCTTCCTGACTTGGAAAAATATTCCTCCCTTATCTAAATGATGCCTTACGAATTAAAAAGCATATAATGGAGCCACGAATATGACAAATATTTAACGTATACCGACATTGTAGATCAAGATGTGAAATCGACGCCAAGAGAATTAACAAGAGATCTAATTGTAGCCCTTTAAATGGAATGCTGTCACAGACTCTCTCTTAGAGACAATGAAAGAGAAAGTATGGGATATAGCTTAGGGAAATAAACAGCACACGAAAACCTTAGGAAAGGACCACTATTAGAAATCATTAACACGGTTAACACTAGAAGCACTTAAAGTTTATGAAAAGAAAATTTAAGCAACACCAGATACAAAGCATTTGTTTTCACTTATATCAAGTGACAGATTTGGGAACATTAAAAAACCCAATATAATATGAGAGACCACCAAAGTCCTAAAATAAAGTACAACTTGAGAATTCCTGTTGAATTCTTAACAAGGCATCAGAAAAAAATCCAATAGATCATTTGACATTGATGGTAAAACCCTTAACACCTTAAAAAAAAAACTGGTTAACTTTAAGAAACAGTAGGTCAGAGCTTTTTTAGTATATATTCATGGTGATGGACTTCAAACTTTTATAAGACGGAACTGACCATAAACTACATGTAAGAATGTTTGTGAACAAGCAGACATAAATACTACTGCCATTAAACAATAGCCAGGGAATTGTGAGACGAAATGGTCCCTTTTTCTAAAAAAAAAGGGCTTTATAAGAGAAAACTTAAACATCCCTTAAATAATGAAAGCATTGCATGTAAATACAAAAATACAAAGCCACATCAAAATTCTGGCTAGCATATACAGGTAAGAATTTAAAAAGATAAATAACTTACAACAAAGAGATTAAGGGAAAATAAAAGATTCTTCTAGGAGAAGATCAACACATATACACAAATACACCAAAAAAGAATTACTATGAATATGCTCACATCAAAAGAACCTGGCTGGTCTGTGATCACTTCCAGATATATCCCATCAGAAATGAAGAAAAAAAAAACCTTTCAGAAAAAAAGATAACGCAATAGAACAGAAAAAGTTTCATTACCATAAAGTCACGCCAAAGTGGTATAAAACCATCATCCTACAAGTCAAGAAAAAAGGATCTAATAAGACATTATCATCATTCATCCAGGAAAGGAAAGTCCATAGATGAGTGTTTTAATAACTTACAAAACTCATTCTATCTGGGGAAAAAAAAATCACTAAAAGTTTTGCATTCAACACGGTGGTCAGTATCAGTTTACTGATAAATTCCACCTGAATATTAAGAGAGGGAAAAAAGGAGGAATGGTAAGTTTGTGCATCCACTAATATAAACCTATACAAATCAAGTCAATGAATGACCCACAAAAGATGCACACAAATAATAATGACTAATGGCCTAGCCACAACATTAAGAATAATATACTTCAAAAGGCAAAGATATATAACAGTGCAAGACTGGGGTGAAAATATGCCTCATTAAAAAAAAAAGTTTCTAGAAATTGCAGTTAGTTCTATAATAATCTTATCCATAATTTCAAAACCTCATCAAAACTCCAATTAATTATATCCTGACAGCATGACATTTTACTCTACGCATCCACATTTGTATCCAATTTTACAGCTAGACAGAATCTTCTTGTTTCTATTCCAACCTCCTTGCTTTCAGTACCTGGGGTTATCCTGGATGTACAGGACCCTTAAGCACATTATCAGGTCACTTAAGTTCTTATTCAGTAAATCATTAGTATAGTACTAAAGCACTGAATATAGGAACCCAAGGAGCCTGAAAGCGTTTCTGCTCTCCCCAAACTACCACTTTGAGGGATAAGTGTAAATAAATGGAATTAGAATGATCAAGAAGCTGCCACACGGTAAACAAATAAAAAAAAATGCAAGTACACCAATCAACTGTCACACAGTTTGAAAAGGATAAAGTGTCAACAAATTTACTGTTTTGCCTAAATGTCCTTGTTTTTTCTTACCAAGTAAATGCATTCACTTATCAACTCTAAGTTGTAGGACCACAGCTAAAAACAAGGTTAAGTATGAGGCTGATGACCCAGGCATAAAAGCTAAAACATACAGATAAGAAAACAAAGTTTCCACGAGCCCAGAAAACTGAGCTATTCGCTAATAATTACAAAGAACTATTTAAATGAAAGGGGGGGGCATCCCTACCCCCTTCTGAAATGGAACAATAGTGCTAGAAAGAAGCTTTCAGAAGGGGAGTACGTTTAGATAGTGCAATTGTACAGATGAATTACAAGATTAAAAAAACACTAGTTACACAATTCACATAAATATCACTAATAACATTATGTAAGACACCAAAATGTTAAGTTTTAAACAAGAGTGTGAAATTTTAAAAGGCACTTCATATAACAATGGAAACAGTAGTCTTCTATACAGAATAACTCTTAAGAAATCATACAGTCTCCACACACATTTTATGTCTAATCAAGAAATAACATCTTGAAGACAAAGGACCATTCGATGTATCCCTTTTGAGAATACCAAATCATTACTCTTCAGATGATTCCAAGTCCTTCTTGGAAACCAAGACATATTTAATACATCAGAGGTCGGCCTTACGGAGACTCCTGTGGAATGCCCTGCAGAGAACAGGCTCTTTAAAATCCATCATCTGATCCATTCCATCGGATACTGGGTCTGTGTCCCTTGTCCAAAGTCCCCATCCTTAAGTTCTGTTAACACCATCATCATTCAAGTATGTCAGAGAAAGGTTTTTAAATAATTTTAATGGTAGGTTAAGGATAGTTTCTTCCACAGTGAAGAAACTAATCTCAGCTAAAAACTATTCCCACTCTAGTACTCTGCTCCTATCCCTACTCAACTGCCAGACTCCTTTAGAAAGTAACTGCTCATTCTCCAATGCAGTGATTTTCCCAGAATTCTCTTCAGCTGCTTGGATGTATCAGTAAGAATAGCGATGTCATTTATGTTTCCCTCTGAGTAACATAAATACCATATTTGAGGAGCAGCACAACATAGAGTTAACACTTCTGAACTATACACGTAAAAATGGTTAAGACCACCGACTTCACTTTTTTTTTAGCCATACTTAATAATTTAAAATACGGATGCATGTTAAATGGAATATACTGAAGCAGTTCAGAGAATCACAGCTCCAACTGTTATTTTCGCTTGGCTTTTGGAAAACAAAGAGTATCTCAAAAATCAAGTTTCCATTCCCTTAAATGGAGGAAGGAAAGTGGGCAACTGTGAAATAACCTTGATACCGGGGAACACCTGTAGGCCTGTGACAGAGACAGCTCCAAGGCTTCCCCTTCCCTGACAAAACTGCTTTGGAGCTAGTTACCTTTCACAGGCGAAACTACATAAGGAACGTGGGACTGTTTGGGTTACTCCATTCATACCACGCACTACAAAAGATCTGTGGGTGATTTCTGAGGCTCTTGCTTCTTTTCAGGTAGTTAGTGCTTTTTAGGGTTCAAAACGAAAGATAGTTTCGATAGTTTCTAGAGTACTGGATGGCATGAACCTTAATTCAGGTGACTGAAAATTTTGTGGAAAGCCCAAAAATAAAGGCAAGTTGCTAATCATAAATAAGATGACCGATTTCCATGGTATACTCTACCGCAACGAGGTTAGGTTTTTAATGTACGAACAGAAACAAACAGGACCAATACAGTACTCTAAAAATTATCTGACAGAGTCAAGTAATTGCTTCCACGCAGGGAATTTGTGTATTCAACCTCTATAAAACAAAGAAGGGTAAGAAGTAGGTAAAAGGAATGCTAACTCGGGGGCTGGAGAGATAGCACAGCAGGTAGGGTGTTTGCCTTGCACGCGGCCGACCTGGGTTCAATCCCCGGCACCCCATATGGTTCCCTAAGCACTGCCAGGAGTAGCTCCTGAGTGCGAAGCCAGGAGTACCCCCTGTGCATCGCCAGGTGTGACCCAAAAAGCAAAAAAAAAAAAAAAAAAAAAAGGATGCTAACTCCAGTTATAATGAAAAACGGGTATGAATAGCCAATAAACAAAAAGTATGGCACCAGGGAAAATGTTCATCACCACTGTGGAAAAACTATGGCAAGAAAAGAGCCACAAGAACCTTAAAAACACATTCCACTAACAACAGATCCAAAATACTGATCAAGCAGCAAAAAAAAAAAAAAAAATCCGATTTTTAAAATGCAAATGTTTGACAAATCACAAATCATGTCTTTTATTTTTTGGGGGGACAGGGGGGGCTGCCAAGAAAATAATACTAGAATGTATTCAGGCCCCTCAAACTTGATTTTCTCCTTTTCTGAAGTCATGCTTCAAAGACGAGGATCTAAGGGCTGGTTCACTCTACCACCACTGCCAATTAAGAGTAAAAAGAGACTATGAAACATAGAATTGAGGTATCTGCTGACAGTTCCAATGTGATAGAACTATTAATGGAACCAGTTGTGAGCAAAAAGTTGTTGTCTCTCAGGGTAAGAGTCTGACTAGATTAAAGAACTAATTAACCAAGAACATGTCCTGACTTCAGACTTTCAAGAAACTAATGGATACCACCTAAAGATACCCAGGAAATACAGCTGTGAAAGATATTTTCTCTACTACATCGTTATATGCTAAATCTTGACTGTCTTGGTAACATGTAGGTTGACGGCATTCTTCATAAAAATTGTCAGGCATGTTTGGAACTGTTGCTCTTCTTAAGAGATCACATTGGCATGCCTGGATGGTGTCAACACTCTGTGCCCAGGACACGAATGTGCATTATCTTGTTGTAGTTAGTGTGAATTATCAAGCTCAAAAGTGTTTAGAAGGTACGGTTATTTAAGAAGGACATCTTGGTGAAGGTCCATACTATCCTGAAGGACCACCACGATCAATTCTTGCAGCACGCTGAGAGACTGGTCAAGATTTTTAACAACGAAGAATTCTCTTGCAAGCCGCTTTCAGTGGTGGTGATGAGAGCCACTGGTCTTGATGAAGACAGTCATCGTGAAAATTCCTAAAGCACTCTTTTAAGCAGCAAAGTCTTCTTCCAGTTGTTGTCCACAAAGGACCTCTGACTCAGAGTTATTCCACTGGAATCAAGCTGGATTTAGCAAAATTGTATTTGAATTTCAGTCCTTGACATAAAGCTTCATGGCTGAATCTGATGTTTCATGAAGTTTTAGAGAAGTGAGGAGATCTTGGAACTTGATCTTCCTGACAGAAATAAATCGTTCACAGGCTTGTCATTCTGCAAGGATATGACAAGACGAAACCTAAAGAAGGAATTACTGATGACTCGAAGATGGATTTGCTTTCTTGTGTTAGTAAACAGAAATCTAGTGATGGGCTATTTCCAGATCCAAAAATCTACTAGTTCTCAGTTTACCAGTATGATTTTCCTCAAGAACAAATCCTTAATTTTTTTTTTTTTGGATCACAAAAATTCAGATTTCTGAGTGTCTTCCTCTAGATTTATTTTGGACCAAAAATAATGGGTAAACCTTATCCAACACTGACTGTTCATTTGGCCAACAGAAGTATGAGTCTATGAAACACTTCTTTGCGAAAGTCTAGGAATTCGAATGTTTGTTGTGGTAATTCCAGACACGTATTCGGGTTCTGAGTTCTTATTTACGAGTCCTACCTGTCAAGACTGTTTTTTGAGTAGCGAAGAGCAAGTAAAATAGGTAAAAGCTCTTCGAGGGTTATACTGCCGAAGAGGACAAGTTACTAATTCTTGTACCCATGGCGTTCCGGTGAGTCTCCCTTTTTTCTGTATCGATAGGGGTGGTTCCGGGGTTTGTACCAATCACCTTTGGAGTACCCTCTGTTGTGATAATGGGCTTTCTGCTCGTGACTGTAAAAGTACCGGTGTTGGTTATAGTACTTGTTGTGGTCTTTGTAGTCGTTTTCCTTGACGCTGTGTTCTTCTGCCACGATGGCGTTCACATCTTGTCCAAAGAGGGACGTCCCATCGAAAGGCAAGTGTGAGATCTTCTCTTGGGTTTTCTTGGTGAGCGACGTGAGTCGGAGCCAGGCCTGCCTCCTGTAGTCTATGGACATGGCCATGACGCGGACAACAGAGTCCATGATGTCCCTAGTGGTACAGAGCTGCCAAAGGCCGGCATCCATCCCATCCGAGATTATGCATCTCGCTTTGCCGCGATCAAACTCCGGGTCGTGGACCAGATCCTCCATGTCTTCCCAGAGTTTACGCTGGTACTGGGTCATGTAGGCCATGTAGCTGGCGGCCCGAGCCGCGATGGACGCGGCATGGTAGAACCTGCAGCCCATGACCTCCATCTCTTTGGACGTGGCGTCCAGCAGGGACGCGCCTCCTCGCTTGCTGTGCTCTAAGGCCTCCACGATAGGGCCCTCGGCTGGCGGGTTTGGCTGGAAAGGGGACGTGTCCTTGGCCACGGGGTAGACCCGGTGCCCCATGAAGGAAGAAGGATGGCAATCGGCTGGGTCTTTGAAAACCTCGGTGGTCGCAATCCTCAGAAGCGGATGCAAGGGAGGAACCAGTCGCTTCTTGGAAGTCGCGTAGTCGGGTTTCCCTTCACACGCCTCCGCGTCAGACTGTAACGTCACCCTCTTTATGACGCCTCTTTGTTCCATTCTCTTCAAGAGACCCGTGAAGCTGGACTGACTGGGGTCTGCGGGGTGCCCTTTGTCATCAGCGGATGGGGATTTACAGTCGGCTTCCTCCTCGACCGGAGACAGAGTCTCTTCTTTGGAGCTGGAGATGTCCCAGGGCACGGAGGAGTTCTCACTTGGCCGAGAATGATGAAACCTGAAACAGCTCCTGGACTGCAGGTCACGTATCACCCTGGACATCTCAGCCACCTGTGTCTGGAGATAGAGGATGGCATCCTGCCCGTGATGAGACGCTGCAGAAGCCTCTTTGGGTGGACTCTCCTGGGCCTCTGGAGAGGCCACGGGCTCTTGGGGGACCAGAACGGGTGACGAAGGAAGAGTCTGAAAATGCTCGGATGGTCTGAGCGCCTCCGTCTCAGAGGCCTTACCACCGGAATGATCTGGGCCATTTTCCTGGCTCTCCACCGGGTTCTCAACAGGAGGAGGTTGAGAAACTAGTCTTTGTGGACTGGCGGTACAACTCCCAGAGGAGGAGCTGCTGTCTCCCATGGGAAGAGGCACACTGCAGCCAGAGCACATTTCTGGACGACGGTTCTCAGAGGCTGGCACCTCAGACTCAGGCATTCTCTGTGTTATCCACACGAACGAGAAAACCAAGGAAGAAAGAAAACACGCTTTTTAATATATTAACTTTCAAGTGCAGTGATGCATGTCCAGTAAGTAGACGCATTTTTTTTTCTAATTACTGTCATCAACAACGAAAGGGCAATTCATCACATGTGGGCAAGGGGATCATTGGCTTCATGACCCCAACCCCCAATACCACTACCGGGATTAATCTGTCACTACGAAAACCAAAGTAAAAGTAAGCCCAGTTCAAGTAATGCCATTCTAGCCAACTGCTGAGTCCTTTGGCAGGATAACCAAAAACTTAAGATTGCTGGTAAGTAATATTAAAATAAAAAGTTCATTCTACAACACAATTCAAAAAGTAGAAGCTAATATGGCAGAGAGAATGTGGGAAATAGACCACTGAAAATAAAAATTATTCTAATTCATTCTCCAATAGTAACAAAACTTTCCAGTTCTGTTCCAGAAACAGAATGTAATTTGTACTTTTCAAGAAGCTCACATGTAGATTTATACCCGATTTCATCCCCACAACAACCCTGTGAGGTAGGTCTTATTCTTTTTTGTCTGATCAAGAAACAAGTGAAAAGGCTACTTCACTGATCCAAAGTCAAGATTAGTATAAAATTAGTAAGGAGTAATACCGAGACTAGATTCTAAGTATTTTTATTCCATAGTCAAGTGTTAAACCCTTACATCATAGAACAAGAAGCTTTCTGGCACCCTGAAAAAGAGCCAAGAGTTTTCTAATCCATCAAGAGTTCATTAATAGAAATTTGGGCTAAGACAGGAAAAAAAGACAAGATCGTCCGAAGGGCTTTACGATTGTGGTTCTGAGAGTAACAGGAATATTCACGTAAAGGTCAAACTCATCACCAATGAATCAGAGTCGAGAGAAATAATAAGTCCAAAACTGTGGGTGGATAGAGGTAAGAATGACTATAGTCATATTTCAGTGATAAGCCCTTACCCATATTCCATTTTCTAAAAATTCTTTATATACCCTTTTTTCCAAACTAAAACATTTTCCGTAGTTGCATAGTTCTGGCAGAAGTAGATCCATCTCTCCAGAGTACTCACAGATAGACAGTAAAAGGGAAGGTTGCAAGGAGCCAAAAAGCTTGAGATTTTATTTCCTTTCATCAGCAATTATCTTTGACGCTTACAAGGTTCTTATGTCATGTTACTATTTCACATCCTCACTAACAAGACTAGTAGAAATAGAAGATGTTCTCCGTTAAGGACTCCTGAGCAAATTCTAAGAAAACTGGGCTGTATAGTTGCTAAGCAGTCAGCCATTATTAAAAACAATCCTTACAGAATGCCTCTTAATGACAGAGGTTTCTTCTCGAATGCATCTTAAAAATGACACATTTTTTTCAAATGCAAATCAAGCATCACTATGTACTTACATCACTACGAGAGGTGCTAGGTTCTTCATCATCACTGCTAACCAGATCAATGTATTCAAGAACAGGTCTTAATGGTCCTTCCTAGAAAAGAATTAAGCAATTAAAAAAGTTGTAAGCAGTTATCCAAACTATTTAAAATAATCACCTTTTTTTTGGGGGGGGGGGGTAAGTGGCAAGAATTCCTCTGAATTTAAAGACTCAAGAGTAGCAGAAAAGATCATTACAGGGGGAAACAGAAGAAATCCTTACTTCTAAACACTGAGGATGGACCAGTTTCAGTGAAACTATACAAATTGAAATACATAACCTGGTCTTCAAATACCGACATTTTGTTGAAAACCGAAACAAGGAATGTTATTCAAGAACCAACTGAGCAAGACGACAAGACTGGAGTGAAGAGCACGAACACCCGTGTGAAGGCTGTGTTGACTGGGGTTGGGGACACAGCACAGAGGGAAAGTGCTTTGCTTGACACTCAACTGACCCAGGTTGGATCCACGGCACCCCGTGGAGTCCTCCTAGCCTTGCCAGTTCTCACCCCTGAGCACAGAGCCAGGAGCAAGCCCTGGACACTACCATATGTGATGTGACCCAAGACAAAACAACAACAA
>JAOXYA010000037.1:25724358-25734933 GCA_028565675.1 Sorex palustris
GGGATGCTGGGAATCGAACCCGGGTTGGCCGCGTGCAAGGCAAACGCCCTACCCGCTGTGCTATCACTCCAGCCCCAGGATTCCTTTCTTAATGGTCTGCCACTTTTCTGTTCTTTAGATATCTGACATCCATGTTACTGGAGAGTCGGAGGATATGTCTGCGAAAGAGAGATTGCTCCTGTGGACGCAGCAGGCCACCGAAGGGTATGCTGGAATTCGGTGTGAAAATTTCACTACTTGCTGGAGAGATGGAAAACTGTTCAATGCCATCATTCACAGATACAGGTATGGAATTTGCAAGCTTTCCCCCCTTTAGACATATATGAGGTATCTTGCTATCATTTTCAAATACTCGATCTTTCATTCATTTGGAATTGATCTGAAGGCACGGTAGAAAATTTTTAAAATGTGGGCAAGTGAAAATAATGTATTCCCACCACTCATAGACCCTCACTCTTAACTTTAATGCACTCACACAGACATAGAAACAAATTATGTGTTTGTATTTTGCCAGTAGCCCAAAAAATAGTAATCTCTGATATGCAAAATCTACATGTAGCTTAACCTGGGTTGTGCATTTGAATGAGTAGCAACACAAGGGCTATTTCTGATTAAGAACTCACAAGTTTCCAAATTTATAGGCCCCCCTGGTCTAGTTAGTCTAGTGAGGATCTGACCTTTACAGAGACTTTCATGTGATGATACAATTTTCCTGGTTAGAATTACTACAAATTGTTTGTATTGCACTTAAATGCTAGCTAATGCCCTTATTGATTTATATGTATTCTTCCAATTCTCACAGTACTTCTAAAGGGAGATTGAGATCTTCAGTTAAGAGGTTTGGAAACTGGGGCTGGAACGATAGTACAGCGGGTAGGGTGTTTGCCTTGCACGGGGCCGACCCGAGTTCGATTCCCAGCATCCCATAGGGTCCTTTGAGCAACCTCCAGGAGTAATTCCTGAGCGCATAAAGTTCGGAAACTGAGACACAGAGCCAGTAAATGGCATACTTTGCATTCAGACCCGGCATGGAGAGCCCTTCTGCTCTTCTTGCCTTCCACGGAGCTAGAGTTCTAGAAAATATTTATTGGATAGTGTATTCTTTTAAATCTCAGTTATTCTCCTAGTGTTACAAAGATGTTTATCATGTTTCTGAAGAGCTGAAAGGATTCCTACATAGTCAATACTGAAACTGTAGACTCACAAGCGGAGAAATTTGTAAAGTTAAAATGAAAATAATGATTACTTGGCTAGTTTATATTTTGAATGCTTGCTGTATGTGAGGGACTTGTTTAAGTTTTATACCTATTGCTGTGGTCAGATCTCGCAGCAAGTCTCCCAAAGCAGGAACAATGGCCCAAGTTTTGTTGATGAGGACCTAAGATTCACCAGGGTCCTTCGGTAATAACCTGCAGAGCTTTGATTCCAACCCACATCTGTTTGACGGGAAATTCTATCCCCCACCTTCTTTTTTCCTTTCCACCTCTTCTTTTTATTCCCTTTCTCTTGCCTTCTCATTCCAATTTTTTTTTTTAGTTTGGAAACTTTAGCCCTAAACTATTTCAAGTTCTTAAAATGCCCCTTTAAACACGACAACAGTCTTTTTCCTTTATTGAATAGCCTTTCAGTAGAGACAAGCGTTAGATGACTGAATTAAAAAGAAAAAAACCAGGATGTGTTTACCTATGCTTGTCCAAAAGAAAGTACCAGGGCTCCCTAAGTGATGGTGCCAGAATGGCTTAGTGGTTACAGACACTGTGATTATCACACCACACTTCCATGTGATTTAAAATACCAGGCCTTTAGAAGGCAGGGGAGCTGGTCACGTTCTGTGGTGGGGATGATAAGATCTGTGTCTTTGAATAAGCATATTTGGATTATAAACATATGTCTCGAAGCATCAGGAAGGATTTGCTCTTGGTGAAGGGCTAGGTGATGGAACGTTGTATGACTAAAACCCAATCATCAACAACTTTGTAATTGTGTATCTCACAGTGATTCAATTAAATATAAATAAATTAAAAATAAATGGATCCACTTATACATGAATTTTCTTGTAAAACATATTATGTAAATTTATGATACTGATACATAATGTGTCATAAATACATAAATTTATGATACAGATAAGTACTACAAGTATTTTCTTAGCTAACTTTATTATAATAATAAGACAGTACATGATTTATATAGCATACAAAATAAGTGTTAACTGACTATTTAGATTACTGGTAAGACTTTTTCTCAAAAACAGCTTAGCAGTTCAGTTTTTAGGAGAGTCAAAAGTTATGTTGAGATTTTTTTAACTTTGAGAAATGGGGAAATGAGTAAGAAGTCAGTACACTTACACTTTCAAGGGTCAACTGTTCTTTATTACCTCAACTTTTTCGTAAGATCGTGTTAAAGTAAAACTTAAACTATATAGTATATATGGTCCTTAATTTCGTTGTGATTCATTAATTTCTTTTTATTTAGCTTTCAATGCTAACAAAAGTCCTTTAAAAAATAAACAGGCTGGAGTGATAGCACAGCGGGTAGTGCATTTGCCTTGCATGTGGTCAACCCAGGTTCGATTCCCAGTATCCCATATGGTCCCCTGAGCACCTCCAGGAGTAATTTCTGAGTGCAGAGCCAATAGTAACCCCAGTGCATCTCTGGGGGTGACTCAAAAAGTAAAGGCCCTCCCGTTGTTCATCAATTTGCTCGAGCGGGCCCAGTAACGTCTCCATTGGAGATTTTGTTTTTACTGTGTTTGGCATATCGAATACATCACGGGTGGCTTGCCAGGCTCTGCCGTGTGGGCGAGATACTCTCGGTAGCTTGCCGGGCTCTCCGAGAGGGGCGGAGGAATCGAACTCGGGTCAGCCATGTTGGCTGCGTGCAAGGCAAATGCTCTACTGCTGTGCTATCGCTCCAGCCCCATTATAAAATAAACAAAGAAAATTTTAGTTTTATCTAGCTTACATCTAGCTTAATCCTAAACTTTAAAAAAATGTATGTTCTGGCCAAAGCGATAGTACAGAAGGTGGGCATTTGTCTTGCACATAGCTAACCCAGGTTCAATCCTTAGCATCCCAGATGGTCCCCCATGCACCACCAGGAGTAATTCCTGAGTGCAGAACCAGAAGCAATCCCTGAGCATTGCCAGGTGTGTCTCCCCCCAAAAAAGGTAAATTGAAATTACAAATGTATGTTTAGAAGATATTTTCATTATCAATAGAGAGTTCATATTTGAATTACTTACTTTATAATTTTTTTCTAAAGAAACTACATCCTAGTTACAGAGGTGCCAGTTGTTGGAGCAAGGATGCTGAGTTCCAAGGACAAACGTGGAATTGTGAGTGCTTTAACCTTAGCTCAACTCTGAACCACCCTTAATTTTATGTTAATCACCACTGAGTCATGAAACTAGAATATCAACTCCCTAATTCTAATGTTAATACATAATGTATACACAAACCCAGCCAGTTCATTGTATTTAACTTAAATCTATTCTTTACATAGTCATCCTCCGTACTTGCCCTGATGTGTGAATCATAGTAAGTCACCCAATAATTTAACTCAGCCTTTAGACTTTCTGGCACATCTCAACCCAGCTATAAACATGGCGAAGCAATGCACAAATATACGAAAGAAAACAGGTTTCAATCTGGAAATACCAACTCATAGAAAAACCAAAAGTATTTTTACCTTCTTCCTTTCTGTATCCTTTTTCTTATTCATTTTTCCTTTTATCAAATTATTTCCCTATTCTCTATCCTCCTTTTCTTTTTATGTAGTATTTTATGGTATTTTTAATTGCTCTGAAATTTCCTACATAGTTCTTAAATTCATTACTTTTTTCTTGTTTCTATAGCTTTATAAATATCATTTATTTCTTTAAAATCGTCTTCCTACGTATCCCAATGCATGGCTAGAATCATATGAGCACACCTATGCTTCGGTAAATATTGCATAATTATGTACTTATTTGAAAATGAAGAGTTGAGAAACGATATCACATGTCTCTACCACATACTTTCCTGTATATAAACTATTACTTAGGTTTTCAGACTATTTTATAGCTATTGTCTCAACACATAAAAACAATTTTAATTTCACATAAACCAAATATTTACCTCAGATCCAAATTCCATTTTTTATTTTGAAGTTACCCTTTGACTTAGTACTTAATGATGCCCTTAAAGAGCTATTCTTTTTATTCAACCTAGTTGTAAAAATCTCTATCACTAATTGGAATAGAAATAACTTCATTAAAAATTAAAACTAAGGGCACCTTCCCACCTTCTGAACTGGCCCTTCCCAGCCTCCAGACTTTGGGGACACTCCGCTGTGCCACCTTCACCCCCTAGCCAGACACAGAGAACTGCACCAGCTAAGATTAACCTAAATCCAATTAGATGTGCCTAGTGGTTTCAGAGACAGTGTTGATACCCAGAACTGTGCAGATGTCTTAGTGTCTACATGACTATCCATCTACCCCAAGTACTCAAAGGGCTGGTAGGACAATACACTCTGTCCCAGAATACCACCACTGAAGCCCAGGTAACTCAATGGGAGAAATAAGACACAAACCATCTCTCCTACTGAAAATACCATAAAATGGTAATGAAAATAGAGTAACAGATCTTAAGCAGTAGTCCCTTAGTATAAAATATCAGGTCAGTACTCAGATAACCAGGCATATAAAGTACAACTGTCAGCACCCACAAAACTATAAGGATAATGGGAAACAAAAGAACTCAGATGCACTGGCAGGAAAGAACAGAAGTGCATGCTAGTCCCCAAGCTCAGCAAAATTATTTTTTTTCTTTTTGGGTCACACATGGCTATGCACAGGGGAGACTCCTGACTCTGCACTCAGGAATTACTCCTGGCAGTGCTCGGGGGGACTCTATGAGATTCTAGGGATCAAACTCAGTCGGCTATGTGCAAGGCAAATGCCCTACCCGCTGTGCTATCATTACAGCCCCTCAGCAAAATCCTTGAGTCCCATCAAGAAGGATTTCAGATCAATGCTCAATGTAATGGTAATGAAAATTACTTACTGGAAAAGAAATGTAATTGACTCAAAGATTTTACTCAGAATATGAAAGAAGTCATACAAATGGGATTGATGGAGTTAAAGAATACAAGAGCAAACCACAGCAACAGAATCTGAATACGTAGAAGCATATCGGCAAAAGTAAAAAACAAAATACAAGTGCCAGCAGCATACAGTCTGGCTTTTGTATTAAGAACCAAAAAGAAAGAGAGGCTAAAAAATAAAATAAAATAAAAAAAATAAAAGAACAAAAAAGAATGTAAGATTCTTTTTGAATAAGAACAAGAGGAATAATCTCCAAATTATAGAAATGAGAGAGGAAAAGGATAAGGGAGAAGAATGACAGTGGTTGAAAAGATAACTTAAAATTTCCCTAGTTTCCCCATCTTCCCACCTGGTTGGGGTCCTGAAAGTCAGGCCCACGATCTGCCTCTGGGCACCATCTCAGCACATCAATGGCCTTGATCCAGAGACTTCCAAGTGAATCTCAAAATGGATTTGCTCCCTACAGAGATGTGGGGACTGAACCCCAACCATTTACAATTTTAGAATTTCAAAATATGGTATTCATAATAAGCAATAGAGAATAAATTATTTAGCATCTACCCCTGGAAGGCAGTCTTGCATGGTAATGGAAAAATTCGAGCAAACCATAATCCACAAAAGTAGAGAGAGAGTTTGGGGGAAATTGTCTGCCACTGAGGCAGGGAGAAAGCTGGGACGGCAGGGAGAGGGGGGACATGGGGGACATTGGTGGTGGAAAAAGTGCACTGATGTAGGGATGGGTGTTTCATCATTGTATGACTGAAACTCAAACATGAAAGCTTTATAATTGTATCTCACGGTAATTCAATTAAAATAAAATCCCTAGTCTCTGGAGAGAGGCTTCTGCAAAGATGCAAAAGGTTCAAACAAAGAGTACCAAACAAAACAGACCAAACAGAATGCCAAGACACATAATAGTCAGAAAGAGAAAACAGAATACTTAAAGCATCAAAAAAGAGAGATTACCTCAAATACCAGGGAAATAA
This sequence comes from Sorex palustris, assembly GCA_028565675.1. Lineage (NCBI taxonomy): Eukaryota > Metazoa > Chordata > Mammalia > Eulipotyphla > Soricidae > Sorex > Sorex palustris. The sequence goes on from JAOXYA010000037.1 coordinate 25,730,434, forward strand.
CATAAGAATCACAGCAGATTCCTCACATACCATACAAATAAAGAATAGAATGAGATATTCAAAATACTTAATGAAAACATTTTCAACCTAAAGTCCACTGTCCTGCAAAGTTGTCTTAGATCTGAGGGAGAATAAAAACACTCAAACAAGAGTTAGTCACAGTTTTCTCCAACTACATCAACCCTGCAAGAATTACTGAAGTCACCTACAAAGAGCAAATGGCCACCAAAAAATAGCAACACATTTGTTTATATCAATATCTATCTGAATTTAATGTACTAAACTCTCCTATGAAAAAGCATAGAGTTTCAGGATATATCAAGGAACAAAATCCATCTATTTGTTGCTTACAAGAAACACATCAAACTTCATGTGCTAGATTCAGGTTGAGAGTGAAAGGATGGAAAACAGTCATATAAGCCAAAAAAATTTGGAGATCCATAAGATCAAATAGCACTAAATATAAATAAATTCATTGGTGACAGGGATGGATGGTACTTATTAGAAAAGGATGTATAGTACTTATTAGTAAAGGATTAGTAAATAGATCAAGAAGAACTATTATCAACATATATGTACCAAATGAAGGTGCATAAGAATTTTTATAAAGCTTCTTCTCATAAACCTACAGGAAAATATCGACAGAAACACAGTAATAGTGGGAGATTTCAAGATTCCACTTCCACCACTGGACAGATTCACCAGACAGAATATCATTAAAGCTACAAGAACCCTAAATGAGAAGTCAGAAGAACTGGGATTAACAGACATATATAGGGCCCTCCATCTCAAAAGAGCTGAAAACACATTCTTCTCTAGTGCACATGAAACACTCACCAGTATAAATCACATACCAAGGTGTAATTCAGACATGCATAAATTTATGAAAATAAAAATCATGACAAACACCATCTCACACTACAGTATCTTTAAAGTCAGAATTAACCACAAATAGAAGATGGGTAGAATGTCCCGTCTCCAACACTTGTAATCTGAACAAAACACTTCCAAATAACAGCTGGATTGAAGGTGAAATCAAGGAAGAAATAGAAAACTTTCTTGAAACTAATAACAATGAACAAACAAGCCATCAGAATCTATGGAATATAGAAAAAATTGCACTAAGGGGAAAATTCAGAGAAATACAGCCCACATTAGGAAAGAAGAAAAACCTCAAATCAACAACCATAATACACATCTCAAAAATCTAAAGAAGGAATCACAAATGAATCCAAATTGTAGAAACATTACAAACTAGATTTCTGGAAGGAAATCATAAAATCTAGTTATAGATTTTTACAACTAGAATGAAATGAAATAATATAAATTAAATTTTTATTGTTGATTATAGATATCAGTATAACAGAAATAAAGTAATTACAAAGAGTCAACAGAACTATGAGTTGTTCTTGAAAAGCTCCAAAGATATACAAACACTTAGCTGGACTCACAAGGAAAGAAATAGAAAATACTCGAATAAATTCAGAAGCAAAAGGAGAGAAATTGCAATAGACTCCTCAGAATTTTGAGATGTTATGAGAGGTTACTATGAACAACTTTATGCTATTAAATTAGAAGGAAAGAACAGATTCTTAGGATCATGTAATGTCCCAGAATTGAATGATGAGGAAGGGAAAAACCTGAGCAGACCAATCATAATCAAGGAAATTGGATTAAAGTATTTTATCATTTAGAGTTAATTTCTCTTATGGTTTCTTCTAGAAAATGAGATAGGGCTCAAACCTTCTTGTTGTTTTCAGTCTTTCAATGTCCCAGCACTAATTTTTTTTTGAGTCTTTGTTCTTTCTCCAATAGATGCTCTTGCCACCCTTTTCTTAATTATTCAAACTTCACAGAAAATTTTCAAATGAAGAATTATGCTCTCAATTTTCTTTGACAAGATTATTGGACTATTCTGAATAACTAATGCATATTTTAACATGAATGTTCAGATAAGCCTGCCTATTTTTAAAGGAAGGGTAACTTACTGACATTAACAATATTAAATCTTGTTAGATTGGGTCATCAAGACTCCAGGCTGTTTTCACTTGGGGTGCCCCAGAGTGGGGCAGGTGAGAGCCCCCCAAGGGACCCAGCTACAGCAGCTGACCTCCACTATCCAACTGCCGCCATGCTCCAGGCCACTACCCAGATGTTCGGGCCGAGTCTCCTTTATGAATGAAGTCCCACAGAACCCAGGTAATACAGAACTTTGTGACCTTAGACTCTGAGCTCAACGGGACCCGGGAGCAGAGATCCTCTGCCTGCTTTTCCCAGGCTTCAGCGACCCAGGGTCACACCCATAAGCCATTCCCTCCCAGCGCCAGATAATCTCATTGACCACTCTCCAGAACTCATTGGCTGCTTCTCCCAGAAGGGAGCATAAAATGTGGCTCCCATAACCATGCCCCCAGACTCCGCGCCAGACTGTTTTCACTTGGGGTATCTCAGAGTGGGGGGGGTGAGAGCTCTCCCCACCCCAAGGGACCCAGCCCCGTCAGGCAACCACCACTACCCAACCACCGCCACACTCCAGGCCTCCAGGCCGCTTTCCGGACCACGTGTCCACAAACACATCATAAGACACTTTCTACCCATTTTTTGTAATTACCACAACATATTTGATGGGGTTCAAGATAGTAGGTAACAAATAATAGAGAGAAATATATATATGCATATATATATTTATATGCCTCTTGGAGAGCCCAGCAAGCTACCAAGAGTATGCCAACTGCATGGGCAGAGCCTGGCAAGCTCGCCATAACATATACGTTTATGCCAAAGACAGTAACAATAATAGGTCTCATTCCCCTGACCCTGAAAAAAAGTCTCCAGTCATTAGGAAAGATGTGTAAGGAGAGGCTGCAAAAATTTCAGGGCTGGCAAGAATAGAAACGTTTCTGGTGTCCACTTGAATAAATCAACGATCAGTGGGATGACAGTGATACAGAGATACAGTGATACAGTTAGATCAGATCATTTTAATATAAAAAAGCTTTATTGGCAGAACTGGCAAAAAATTCCTAGAATAATAAGGTGGAAAGTACATGAGAAGTTCATTATTTTATTCTTACAAAAATTATTTCAAAATTAAAAGTTAAGCATTAAAAATGTTCTCTTGTTAGTTGTTATGCAAAGCAGGTACTAGAAACTTGTTCAACTTATTCCTCCAAGAAATGTACAGAATTTACTTAAGAATGTTAAGTACATGGGGGTATGGTGCCGCCAGCAGGTCAATCTGTACCTGTGAGGCAAGTGCATTAGCAGCCTCATAGAGACTTCAGACTTCCAGATACCCCAAAATTGTTGCTGTGCCTTTGACCAGACCCCAAAAACTTGGGGCAAAGTTTACCAAGAAAGTAAATGGCCAAAAGTTAGGTATGTGGGAGACACACCCACAAACCACCTCCAGCTCAGCTATATAATTAGAGGCATGGCTTCTCTGGTTCCTGATTGGACTGCTTAATGGCCATGATCCCAGATACTCAGAAACAAATCTCGAAACCCAGCAGCTTTTGGCAGAAATGAGTCTGGTCCCTGAAGTAGGTTACTGGCCAGTGCTGGTATAGGAATAGGTTTCGTGCCTTGGCCTGTTCCCCTGGGCGACCCAGTGGCTGCCATCCTTCAGAAGTCACTGGACAGTCAGGCTTGGGCCTGCAGTAACAAAACTTGTTGGGTCTCATGGGATGGGGGTGGAGCCAGTCCTGTCCTCCCCACCCCAACAAGACCCCAAGTCATCGCCCACGAACAACCTCTCTGGCTCCTGATCAAGTTGCTTAACTTCCATGACCCTAGAGACTCAGAAACAAATCTTGAAACCCAGTGGCTTTTGGCAGAAATGCGACCAGACCCCACAGTAGGTTACTGTCCCTGGGCCACCCCAGGAGGGAAAGGGTGCTATCCCTCCACCTACTTCCCCCTGGAGGCTCGGTGGCCGTCATCCTCCAGAGGCCATTGGACAGTCAGGCTTGGGCCCGCAGTGACAAAACTTGTTGGACCTCAGAGGATGGGGGTGGAGTCGGGCCTGTCCTCCCCACCCCAATTTAGACCCCCAAGTCATCGCCCACGAACAGCCTCTCTGGCTTCTGATCAAGCTGCTTAACAGCCATGATCCCAGAGACTCAGAAACAAATCTCAAAACCCAGAGGCTTTTGGCAAAAATGTGTCTGGACCTCACAGTAGGTTACTGTCACTGGGCCACCCCAGGGGGGAAAGGGTGCTATCCCTCCGCCTACTTCCCCCTTGGCGGCTCAGTGGCCATCATCCTCCAGAGGCCATTGGACAGTCAGATCTGGGCCCGCAGTGATGAAACTTCTTGGGCCTCACAGGATGGGGGTGGAGCCGGTCCTGGTCTCCCCGTTCGAACAAGACCCCAAGTCATCGCCCACGAATGGCCTCTCTGGCTCCTGATCAAGCTTCTCAGTGGCCATGATCCCAGAGACTCAGGAGCAAATCTCGAAACCCAGTGGCTTTTGGCAGAAATCCCTCCAGATTTAAGTG
>JAOXYA010000037.1:25741373-25752490 GCA_028565675.1 Sorex palustris
GGGATGGGTCCTCGATCATTGTATAACTGAAATCCAAGCACAAAAATTTGTAAGTCTATAACTGTACCTCATGTTGCTTCACTAATAAAAAAAATAAATAAATAATGGGGGAAAAAAAGACTGACACATTTACCAAAAAAAAAAAAAATGCCCAGGAGAATTTCTCAAGCTGGCTCTTAAGTCATCAGGCCCAGATCTAGAAACTCACATGTAGGTCAACCATGAAAATATAACAGTGAACCTATTTGGTTTCTTGTTATATTTTTGGCTCTCGCTTTTCATGGAGCCATGGGAAGCCAAGCAGTGGACAGTGTGCTTTGCTTTTAAAGGAAATTGTTGTTATTATTATTTATTATGGTTGGAGCAATAGCACAGCGGGTAGGGTGTTTGCCTTGCACGCAGCCGACCCGGGTTTGATTCCTCCATCTCTCTCGGAGAGCCCAGCAAGCTACGGAGAGTATTTCACCTGCATGGAAAAGCCTGGCAAGCTCCCTGTGACGTATTTGATATGCTAAAAAGAGTAACAACAAGTCTCACAATGGAGACGTTACTAGTGCCTGCAAATCGATGAACAATGGGAGGACAGTGCTCAGTGCTATTAATTATTATTATTATTATCATCATCATCATTATTTTTGAGTGGGGCTGGAGTGCACAGCGGGTAGGGTGTTTGCCTTGAACGCGGCTGACCCGGCTAACCCTGCGGATCCGAGTTTGATTCTTCCGCCTTCAATTCCTCCATCCCTTTCTGAGAGCCTAGAAAGCTACTGAGAGTATCTCGCCCGCATGGCAAAGCCTGGCAAGCTCCCCGTGACGTATTCGATATGCCAAAAACAGTAACAACAAGTCTCACAATGTTATTGGGCCCGCTCGAGCAAATCGATGAACAACGGGAGGACAGTGACAGTGACAGTGACAGATTTTTGGGTGGAGGGCCTGCAGGCTATCCCCAGTGTCTCAGAGTTATTCCTGGCTCTGCACTCTGGGATCAATCCTGATGATACTGGGGGACCGTATGCAGTGCCAGGGATCAAACCTGGGTCAACTGTTTGCAAGGCAAGTGCCTTTCCAACTTGTGTACCCTTTGGCTCTCATTTAAAGGAAATTAAGTGAACCAAAAAATGCCCAATCAATGTGAGTTTTAACTCCCTTTTGTCCTGGTGTTGCAAATGCATTTTCATGAATTCATCATCCGTTCTGTTTTGTTATTTGGAGTTTCCCAACAGTGCCTGGGGACGGGGACCCAAGCACCATTCCTGTGATTCTCAAGCTGATGGTTGATTGCTGCTTGGGTAACTGTGCACAGAGACGACCCATTGATGCCTGATGTGCTTAGGGCCAGGCAGTGGCCGGGGGTTGAACTGAGGCTTCACACATTCCACCCACTGACATCGTTTCACAAGCCACCCGGGAGACCAATATCAAAACTGTATTTAAGGGGCCAGAGAGATAGTCCAGTGGGTAGGGCAGTTGCCTTGCATGCAGCCAGCCCCCGGTTCAATCTCTGGCACTCCATCTCATCCCCCAAGCCCAGTTAGAAGTTATTCCTGAGCACAGAGCCAACAGTACTCCTGGGCATTGCCAGCTGTGGTCCCCAAACCTAAAAACAGCAGGAACAACAAAACTATACTTTAGTGCTGTCTGGATAGTAAGAATTCTGTTTGAAGAACACATGAAATAGAAGAGACTGAGCTCCAGCCCTTTCCCTTTGAATTATCTCCTGGGACATTCATTACGTGCGTTTTTTTTTAACCCCTCCTAGAGGTAAGTAGTTCTATTTAGGGAAAAAAAAATGAGTGAGAAAGAGAGTGTGAGAGAGGAAAGTAGGAAGAGATAAAATGAAGGAGAGAGGAGAAACAGAGGGAAAGAAAACCATCAAGTGGAAGAAAGGAAGTTACATAAACCGGGCCGTGGTTTATTATCCCAGTCTTCTTCTGTGTCCTGTTTCCTGGGAGGGCAGTGTTGGGTCCCAGGACAGGTTATAGAATGAATTTGTCTCTGTCAGAGCTCTTCTTCCACAGCCTGAGTCTTGAAACTTGGGAACTGCAGTTGGTCATAGGTGTGCACTCCTTAGGGGCTGGACCTTATAGCACATCAGCCCCGGGGGCCTCACCCCATGCCCTCTGGGCTCTCTGCTGTGCAGCCACAGTGCCACTCTGTAGCTCTGTCAGGCCGGACCCACCCTCCTCCTTGAGCAAGCTCGTTACACCGTTTTTTGTTTTTTGGACCGAGAAATACATTTCATTATCTTTATCATTCTAATCACGCTCAGATCTTGGCTCCAGTATTACTTTCTTAAGAAACTTTCTGTGATGTTCCCAGCCCGTTGAGATGTCTTGGGTATCATTCTCGTGTTTGACCAGTTTTGTTCCTTTTGTTACACTTTTGTGTTGCTGGTGATTGTGTATTGATTTCTGTGTTCGTACAGAGAAGGGCTGCAGCGTGCTTCAAGAATGTGGAAACACGTGTTCTGTGGTGGTGCCCAAGACAGGGCTTGGTAGCCTGGAGGTGCTGACTGGTCTCACGGGCGCTGTGACGCACATGCAGCTTGTGTTGAAATAGGAAATAATGTGTCGAAAATAAAAAAGAACGAATCTAATTTGTAGGCTCTTTTTATTAAGTTTCTCCCCAGACTCTTGTTATGGAATAATATCAAATTTGTGCAATTGGGTTGTTAGAACCAAAGCAGTTTGGAATTACCCCAGGTTCATAAAATGGGCCTCTCATAGGAAGAAATTCTGGGTGATTTAAATGAAATATATAAGCCAGTCATCTGAAATAAAAATGAAAAAGTATCTTTGAAGAATGCATGTAGTATTAAATTTTTGATACTTACGTAAAATGATCCACTGGTTAAGATTTCAAGATTCAGGAACCAGTCCATCTTGTTATACGAGATTATTAGCTTAATTTATAAGCTATACAAGATCAGATATATTCCCTAACTCGCTAAGCCTCAGTTTCCTCATTTGTAAACAGGATTTAATGATATTTATTATATTTTGTGGTTATGAGTATAAGATGAGGTAGTATATGTCAAAGAGGAGGTAATATCCTGTCATATAATAGTTGCTTAAGAAATGTTAGGTGTAGGGGCTGGAACAATAGCAAAGCGGGTAGGGCGTTTGCTATGCATGCGGCTGACTGGGTTTGATTCCCAACATTCCATATGGTTCCCTGAGTGCATGAGCCAGGAGTAACCCCTGTGCATAGCCGGGTGTGACCCAAAAAGCAAAACAAACAAAAAAACAAAAAAAAAACCCAAAGAAATATTAGGTGTAGCTATTACTTTTACTTTTTCTGCTTATTAGAAAGCACAAAATTTCTCAATTCTTGTCTTTAGTGTGGAGAAGCAACAGTTTGGGTTTGTTGTGTTCACTTTCGGAAAATATTTAGGAGCATGGTTGAAAACATGCCATTATATTTCTTGATACAACAAGTGTTTTGGCATAACTATTTATTAACTGCAACTAATAGCTATGTGGACTGGGAGCATGCAGAAGACAAATGAGAAATGGCTAGTGTTCTTTTGCCTTGTAATACCCTATAGGATGGAAAAAAAACAGGCACAGACAAATTTGCAAGCATTGCATGGATATTCTTCTTAGCCCTTAGACTTTCAACAATAAAAACGCCGTATTAAAATGAGAAGTGATAATACTGAGAGCATGTCATGCAAAGAAAGATATATACTTTTCCAGTTCATTTGGCCTCCTGAGCAAATGACATGCTGGTTAAAGTGGAAATGAATTTGTTTCTCGTCAAACCTATTCATTTATGCTTACTTTGAACTGTCAGTTCGGTTGACTGGAGTTCGATTCCTCTGCCCCTCTCGGAGAGCCTGGCAAGCTACCAAGAGTATCTCGCCCACACAGCAAAGCCTGGCAAGCTCCCCGTGACATACTCGATATGCCAAACACAGTAACAACAAGTCTCACAATGTAACTGGGCCCACTCGAGCTAAATCGATGAACAACGGGAGGACAGTGACAGTGACAGTTCTTCAGTACGGAACTGCAGCTTATAAAAGTCAGGATGTGATTGAATATTTGTGTTCTTTTAGCTGATGATTGGATATTTCCAGAATAACTTCTTCTAATCATTACCTGTGCTTCAGTGAGACACCTGAGTTGTTTTTCAGGTGGTTGCAATTGTATGACTCTCGGTGAAAATATTTGGCTCGTCTTCCTCGGTGACGCCCCAATCAGTTGGCCGTGTTCATACTTGTAGGGTTTTAATGCAGACTACAAAAGGCAAACATTAGCTGGCTTTAGGCAAGATTCTTTTGAATAGTTATCAGCATATCCTTGGCCATGTGTTGAATATGCATGTCGGAGCATATTTAAAGAGCCTTCGCCGCTGTGATGTTCCAGTGGATACTTTTCACCGTTAGACGTTGAGCTTTGTTTCAAACCTACGATTTTCGTCAAAAAAAAAAAAAAGAACATCATTTCAGGAGTAAAAATGCACAGTAATACTTATAGTTACTATAGCAGTGATTCTGTGTTTAGTAACACGACGAGCACTCGAGCCAGTCTTGATTCAAATGAAAATTTTCTCTCCGTTAATTGTCCAACGCTGATCAACTCCTGCATCAGCTTTGGCAATGAATCCTTTAATGGACACAGGTATTGGACTGTTGGTGTGAGATTCAATTTTACTTTTGATCGGCAGCATTTTTCGGGATGGTGAGCTGACTTCGCTAGGAGAGGATTGATTTTATTTATGTATTTTTTTTTTCAGGTTGGAAATGTTGCAGCAGATTGCTAACCGCGTTCAGAGGGACAGTGTCATCTGTGAAGACAAACTAATGCTTGCACGGAAAGCTCTCCAGTGTGTAAGTTTTAAGAGCCTGTGGGAGACTGCAACTGAGGGGTTTGTATGGATGAGTGAATTGGGACTTCTGCACAACTCGTGGCCATTCATGGGCGTTTGTTTTCTAGACATTAAATATTGGCACTTCAAGCTTGTTAAAGATTTTGATCACTGCTCTCTTGAGTAAATAGGAGTGAAAGGAAGGCATGTTTGAGCTGAAAGGGAAGGCAGAAACGCCAGTCGACTTCTGTTCCAATATTTGCAGGATTCTATTTGTCAAGTTTGGAAAGTTATTCCACAGAATCCATTTTGTGTTTTAAACGCAGGATTCTAAAAGATTGGAATCAGGGGTGCAGTTTCAGAATGAAGCAGAGATTGCCGGGTATATACTTGAATGTGAGAACCTTCTACGCCAGCATGTAATCGATGTTCAGATTCTTATTGATGGAAAATACTACCAGGCAGATCAATTGGTGCAGAGGTAAGTACTGCCCTTTCATCCCGGGTTCTTTCATGATAGGAATATGTTTGGGGAGCAATGAGACAAAACGTCTTTGTTACTTTTTTTTGGAGGGGGGTAACAAATTCTGTCACATAAATTCTGGCACATTTTGGTGTGTGGAGTTTATATTCATCCTTCAAAGGAAACAACGGGAAACCTTTTATGATATGTATAACTTCAAGATTACACTAACTAATAACACTTAGTGTTAATGTGATATATCACTTGAAAAGGATGTCTTTTAGAGAAAAGTATCTTTTAGTTCAATTTTTTCAGCTTTCTTTGTTGTATGAAAAATTGTTGAAAAGATACACACGTACACACACATGTACATTTGGGAAGTAGGGATAAGGGGAGGAATAAAACCTTTTGGGTTATATGCTCTATCTATACCAGAGATGGATATGGTTGTATATTTAAGTAAAACATATTAATTGATGATTTCATTTGTTGATTTCACTTTTAGAAATTATAGTGATTTAAATTATGATAAAAACTAGAAAAGCTTTCTATACATGCCAGAAATAGTTCTAGTGGCAGAAATTTAGAAATAACCTAAATTTAAACAGCAAGAGAAAAATCACATTAAAATATAGCATTTGTGTTCACTATAAATTATAGGTAAGAAATATACATAAGTGCACAAACTACAAATTTAGTAAAGAGTCACTGTGGTACAAAACTTTATCAGTATTTTACAGTAATTTTTTAAAGAAGTGGACTTGATTGCTTGAGCAGTTTAGATTTGTGGAAGAAATGAGTGAAAAGTACAGAGATTCTCAAAAATCTCTGTCCCCTTATTAACAGTGTGAGTTTGTGGTACATTTGTTATCATTGATTAGCCGGCATTTGTAGGTTATTGTTAATGAACGTTTATCACTTATATCACATTACATTCTCGTTTCAAAAGTGCCTCTATATTGTACCTTCCAGGGTTGCAAAAATGCGTGATGAAATTATGGCCTTAAGGAATGAATGTTCTTCCGTGTACAGCAAAGGGCGCATGCTGACGACGGAACAGACAAAGCTCATGATATCAGGAATCACTCAAAGCTTAAACTCAGGATTTGCACAGACCTTAAACCCCTGTCTGAACTCAGGGCTGACCCAGAGTTTAACACCGTCCCTGACCTCTTCAAGTGTGACCTCAGGCCTGTCCTCGGGTCTGACCTCCCGACTGACTCCCTCTGTCACTCCAGCCTATACACCTGGGTTCCCATCAGGATTAGTGACACACTTCAGTTCCGGAATAGAGACAAATTCACTGCAGACACCCAAACTGATGCAGATCCGAAAGCCTCTTGTCAAGTCTTCCCTGCTGGATCAGAACTTAACAGAAGAGGAAGTAAACATGAAATTTGTCCAGGACCTTTTAAATTGGGTGGATGAGATGCAGGTACAATTTTTACTTTACTTGAGAGCTTTAGTCTCTTGTTACTGTGTCTGGCATATTGAATACTCTCGGTAGCTTGCCAGGCTCTCCGAGAGGGGAGGAGGAATCGAACTCGGGTCGGCCATGTTGGCTGCGTGTAAGGCAAACGCCCTACCACTGTGCTATCGCAGCCTTTAGTCTCTTACTGCTCTCAATTTCTTTCTCACATCTATCTTTTTGTTGTTTTTGTTTGAAGGTGCAGCTGGACCACACTGAATGGGGTTCAGATTTACCAAGTGTGGAGAGCCATTTAGAAAATCATAAAAATGTCCATCGAGCTATTGAGGAATTTGAATCGAGCCTTAAAGAAGCTAAAATCAGTGAGGTATTAAAATTCAAGATCTATATGTATTTTCCTTGACCTTCTTTTGTTATTTTGTTCTATTTATAAAGACGCACTGACAAATAATAGCATAAATGAGAAGTTAAGAATTCCTGGAGGTTCTTAATCTTGGTATCTTATAAATTCTGTGTTATAGATCCAAATGACAGCACCGCTTAAACTGACTTATACAGAAAAGTTGCACAGATTAGAGAGTCTCTATGCAAAACTCTTGGTAAGGATTTTTGGGTTTTCCTTTCAATTTTCTCCTTTTTAACCTCTCTTTAACAAAGCCATGGTTCTTACGCTGATTTTTTTTTTCTTACAAAGAATACGTCCAGGAATCAGGAGAGGCACCTTGATACTCTCCATAATTTTGTGACTCGTGCAACCAATGAACTTATATGGTTGAATGAAAAAGAAGAGGAGGAAGTTGCCTATGATTGGAGTGAAAGAAACACCCACATAGCTCGGAAAAAAGATTACCATGCCGTAAGTACCTTGGTATTTGAGTGCTGGAATTGTATTTGAATTTCAATCTTTTTTCCTAACACACGCCTGTGTTCTTTCTTACATCAGGAATTAATGAGAGAGCTTGATCAAAAGGAAGAAAACATTAAAGCGGTGCAGGAGATAGCAGAACAGCTACTTCTGGAAAATCACCCAGCCCGGTTAACTATTGAGGTATGTCATCAAGTACAACAGACATTCGATTATTAATTCTCTTTCTCTAATTGCTCACAGATCAGATAAGGATAGTTATTTCACTGAAATCAATCACGATGCCACAGAATATCAGTAAAATTCCAGATCTTACTAGGAAATTTGGGGAATGTTCCATTTCATCTTTTTTCACATGAAAATAGGGTTTCACCTCTGTTTGAAATGGCACAGAAAGAGTGTACAAAACCTGCAAGGGTAGATAAGGACACGATAGTAAGCATTGATACTCGGGTAAACTTCAAGTAAGTATTCTCTGAGGGTGGAGAGATGAAACTCTTAGAAAATATGATCAGAGGTTAAGGTTTTTAATATTTTACATGTGGGAGTCCTGGCTTTGATACCCAGAACCCTCTGTTTCCCTGAGTGCAATCTGAGTATTATAACCCCCGAACATGGCCTGGCAAGGCCCCAGAAAAAAACTAGACTACTGATGGGAATGGAAAATGTGATTATGAATCTGACTTCTGTAGAAACGTTACTCTCATTAAGGACTTTGGAGGGATAAAGTTAAAGACTTTATGATTTGACTGGCCCAGCTAATGACTTGCGGTATGTGAATAATTATGAACACAATTTCATGTTTTATATGACAAACTAATAACAATGTATAATGTGTCTTTTATAGCCGATTTTCTCAGAGCAGCTTAATTTGAGGGCACAGGTAATCTGACCCTGATATGCTGCCAGATTTCCAGTGCTGGGCTCTGCATTCCGTTCAGAAAGCCTGCCCCAGCATGGTTCAGCTGAGAGGAGTTTTTCCTAAAGGAAAAATGCCAAACAAGATAGTTTATTAACAACTCCTTGAGTACCCTCTTGTGGAACTCAAGAAGTTGTGCCTTAAATATACAAGGATGTTTTATGTTAAAGATGGACTTTCTATAGTATCTTTGCCCTCGTAGAAGATACACTTTTTTTTTGCCTTTTTGGGTCACACCCAGCAATGCACGGGAGTTACTCCTGGCTCATGCACTCAGGAATTATTCCTGGTGGTGTTTGGGGGACCTTATAGGATGCCAGGGATTGAACCCAGGTCGGCAGTGTGCAAGGCAAAAGCCCTACCAGCTGTACTGTCGTTTCGGTCCCAGAAGATATATTTTCATTGAATAGAAATTCTAGTTAATAAATATTTAATTTCACAATGTTAATTTTTTTTAATTTAGATCTTCCAGGCGGTACTGAGGTTGGGAGTGGGGGTCTGTAAAGGGACCAGCAAGTCTAAAATGTCTAAAGCAAGTCTCTACCAGCTAGGCCAGAGAAGCCCTGAGGCTGTAGAACTGCCTGAGCCCTGTGGTACCTGGGATTACCCAGGTTTATCTCAGGGATGCTTGGGAACTTCTGGGGCCACACTTGGCCAGGGATAACATCATGGCACCGGGAATGAACTGGGGTCAACCCATGTGGAGCAGGCACCTTTATCCCTGTGCTCTCTCTCTCTCTCTGGCTTCTAAACAAATACTTTAAATAAAAATTGATGGGATTTCATGCTCTACTCACATGTTTCTCATCCCAAATAATTCACCCTCTCACCAAGAATCTATTCTGAAAACTTTATGTAGTGAACTGCATAGATTGTTTTGAAGCAACAGCAACAAAAATTATTCAGCTTTATGATCTCATGTCAGCAGATGGTTTCTGTGAACCAATGGTAAAAATTTATAAAAAGTAGTAAGAAAAATCAGGCACAAATATAGAAATTCGGAGAAATCTGACCATGGGATATGGTCAGTGGCAGAGTATGTGTTTTACATATCTGGGTCCCTGGATTCAATTATTGGGACTCTCTAAAAATATTTAGAGAAAGGAAAGGTGAAGGACAAGACGATGTTGCGAAGGAAGGTGTATTTGAGGATTTCACAAAGTAGGTGGAAGGATTAGGTGGGAGAGGAGGGGGAGGGACAGTTTTCCCTGTACCACAGCGAGTTTGCCTCCACTCCAGATATTAAATGTGTTTTTATTTTAAAATAATAGCCAATTAGCTTTCCTTATCTATTCTAAGAAATTTCAAGTTTAACACTAGGAAGGTATTGACTGGATTGATCTAAAAAACATTTTTTAAAACTATGTTTAAGGTTCTTGAGCTGAATCGTACAGGTAAGAACTCAGCATTTCACTCCATAGATGTGTCAGGTCTTATTCTGCTGAGGTGACTCATCATCTGGACAGTCGAGCCTTTGACCCTGAAGGCATTGCTGGGTGCTGAGGTGTTTCGTTTCCAGCCTGTTGTGGTGACTGTGTTTTATCCTGCAGGCCTACCGAGCGGCAATGCAGACACAGTGGAGCTGGATCTTACAGCTCTGCCAGTGTGTGGAGCAACACATAAAGGAGAACTGTGCTTATTTTGAGGTATGTGAACGGAGTCAGCTCTGTGTCACGAGGACTTGCCCGACTTAAAATTCCTCGTAATGCATTGCTCAGATATGTTATGTAAAGGGGGCCGGAGTCACAGCACAGCAGTAAGGCACTTACTTGACTTGCAGGCGACTGACACGAGTTCATTTCCAGCTACCCCGTATGATACCCCGAGCCCACCAGGAGCAAGCCCTGAGTCCCACCGGGTTTGGCTCCCACTCCCCCAGAAAAACGAACAACAACAATAAATGATTTAAATCACAGGTGTTAAATAAAAACCTAGATGTACGTGATGTGTAAAGGAAGATGAACGGAAATGTTTCCTTTGAGGGTCAAATCTGAAAGGACAGTGTAAAGGAGGAAAACCATTAAAAACAACTTTAAAATATCCACATGGATCTCTTATTAAGGAAGCATTTTTATGACAGGGAGACCTTTTTTCCCCTTCAAATTTTTTAAGATGATTTCAGAAGGTTGCTCCATTTAGGAATTGTTTGGGCTCTAAAGTAGAGCAGACGTTCCATCAAAATAATATTGGACCAGATCTTGGCCAGCTTTACATTCATAACCACCTAAGTTCAAGAGTTGTTTGGTTAAAATAGAGCCGTGACTGTTGAATTCTGTTGTAATTTTATTCCATTTTTGCTTCAGAGGCCTATACGTAGAATTCTTGGGCTCAAATTTTTTGACTCCCTGCCTGACTGATATTTAATATACTTTACTATGAAAGACTTAGTCATTGATTCTTTTTAAAGATGTAGTCATTTATTAAGGTAACAGTGTAGCAGCATATAGATGTGTATCTGTTTTGGGGGTTCAGTGGTTCCACAATATACCACCATTAAGATTTGTTTGGGATTGATACCAATATCCCTACGCCCCTCTATGAATCATTTCCTGCCGAGAGTATCTCGCCCGCATGGCAGAGCCTGGCAAGCTCCCCGTGACGTATTCGATATGCCAAACACAGTAAC
>JAOXYA010000037.1:25795578-25805581 GCA_028565675.1 Sorex palustris
TATGGGGTGCTGGGAATCGAACCTGTGTCGGTCATGTTGGCTGCGTGCAAGGCAAACACCCTACCCGCTGTGCTATCACTCCAGCCCCGAATGAGCAATTCTTGACCAACTAGATTGGTGTTTTGATGCAAGGGCCCAAGGATGTGGTTCTGCTTGGGCCACCTGGCTCTAGGCTACCTGGGTCATCCCAGGGCTGCTGGGGACTCCAGAACTCTACACTGCAATGCTAAGGGGACCATGTGGTGCAGGAAATTGTGCCTTGGTCAGCACTGTAATAGAATTTTTTGATGGTGGTCCTAGGGCTCTGTCAGCTTCAGAGAGAGAGAGAGAGATCATCTAAAGCAGATTACTAAGCTGGAACCCAAATATTTAGGTTCTCCGTGTATGTACGGGACCCTGAAAACTGTACTTTATAACCGTCCCTCATCCCAGATGGTTTACCACATTCCATCAGATCAAAAGTATCAACTCAATACAATGATTCCTATCTCAAAGGCAGGAAAAATCCCCAGTGTCCATGGCCCCTGGTGTTCTGGCTTAGGAAAGGTGCCAACAGGAAGAGCTGGGCTCATGGGAGTGGTTGTGAGTGGACCATGGTGGGGATATGGGGGTGGTCCACAAAGACCAGAGGAGGAAGAACCCAGTGATATGGTTCAGACTGTCTTTCCATATGGGAAGTCAGGCACCAGTGCTGCATACTAAAGGTCACTCCTGGCAGTGTTCCCTCATACCAAGACTGCCAGAAGTGACCTTGAGCAAAGGGCCCAGGAGTAACTCCTGAGCATCACCCAGGATGACCCCCTGCAACTCAAGAAAACAGAAAGAGTCAGACTCAAATTTTGCTCACAGAAGGATTAATTGATTATTGAACTCTGAAACAAACCTTACAAACATGTAAGGCACAACTCGGAAGGACTTTCTACTAGGTTTAAGGGGAAGGAAGTGAGGCCCTGTAAGATACAGCTTGAGTTACCATCACACTGGAACTCTGTGATGTCAAAGACAATGTGAAATAAACAAGACACTAGCTGGATTTTAGATGTCATTTTAGCAGATAGGATTTTTCATCAGAATGAGTCCATGTGAGAAAATACAATCTTACTGAGTCTCAATTCTGAGACTACACAATATTAAATCCTTGAAGAGGTCATGAGATTTCATCTTATTCTACCACTGAAACACTTTTTCTGGTAACTATTTTCACTCTTTTGGTTTGCTTGCTTTGGGGTCATAGCCAGTGATTCTCAGGGGTTATTTCTGGCTCTTCACTCAGAGATTGAGTGGTGCTTGGAGGACTATACATATGGGATGCCGGTGATCGAACCCAGGTCGCTGCATGCAAGGCAAGCACTCTACCCACTGTACTATTTCTTGACCCTATATTTTTCACTTTTTATATGAGAACTTCACAAACCCTGTATGTTAACCCATGGATAGAATTTCTAAACAAGAACATCAACAAAAATAACTCAGCATGACAATGAAGCTACAGCAAAATCAAGTTGACTTCAGGAGCCACAAGAAACTACTAACAACAAGCTTCGTTCTAGACATACCCCAGGTTTCTTTTACCCTAAAGGAGAATTTTCTAGCCTTATTAACCAACTGCTGGCCTCTTGAAGTCATGCCCACAGACTGGCTTTGGCCACCCTGCCCAGCGTCTGCTATACTTGAGCATTCTGCCAAGTTCCCTGAGGACAAAGAAGAGAAATCCCTCATCAACTGACTTGTTTCAGTTTAATAGCAGGTTAAGAAATTCTGCTTAAGAGTGAAAAACCATTCTACTGCTAAAATTCTCTGATTCTGTTAGTTTTGGTAAATTCCATTCTCTAGATCAGAGATTACTTTCTTTTCTTTTTCCAAATTTTATTTTCTTAAGCCACTGTGAGTTACAAAGTTATTCATAGTTGTGTTTTTGACATACAATGTTCTAGCACTAATTCTGCCTGGTAGTATTCTAACTAAAGAGTTCTCAAACTGAGGACTGTTCTCAAGCCTAAAAGGCATTGCAGTAATTATAGGTTTGCAGGTTCACACATCTTGCTCTTATAGGTACTATATTTTTTCAATAAAAATTTAAATTGCAAAAAAAAGAGTGAAATCCACTTTTCTGAGCTGAACCTTCGGACAGATTTGAGCCAACTGGAAAAATGCTGGTGATAAGCATGTTTTATTTAGCTCTTCTGAATATCCACTCTCACTCGTTAGTCGTTTGTTTTCTATCCATCCCCAAGATTGCCCTGGGTCTGATGGCACAGAGGAGAAACCCAAAAGGTTCTTGACATCTTATCAGGAGCCAAATTATCTCATAGATTTACATTGTCCCCTCATGTTGGCCGCGAGCAAGGCCTGTCTTCCCTCCTGCTCATCTACTTTCCCGCTGGCTTCAGCTACAGATAATCAATTCCATGGCCATAGAAAGGGACTCCTATGTTTCTTGGAAAGGACTAGAACAAACAAAATGTTTGGGCCACTCCTTGCCTCCCAACCTGGATTTATATACAGGCGGATGCAACAGCGACTGGGATTCTGCAGGAATGAATGGATGAATAAATAAATGGGCTCTAAGCATTTTATTCTCCTCGCATAATTTCTTCCCAGTGACATTATTGAACAGGCTGTTGAAAACAAACCTCGTTCAATGAGTGAAGTAGAGTGGCAGACTTTCTTACTCCCGGCTGCGGCATTTGCCAATGACGAATGCTCCCTAAATGGATGGAGCTTTTTGAAAAGAAGTCGGAGAGAAATTTGATGCGGCCCCCTGACCCCTGGTAAGCACATGCATCTCCCCCTGTCACATAACACACTGGCACTTGCTTACTCTTCAGCAAAGACTATTGATTTTGCTTATTGGCTGCAGGCGAGTCCATAAAGAACAAATTACAAAGTCAGAGGTCCACAGTTAGCAATTGCTTGCATGATAACAGGGACTCACTCCACCCCCACTCTTCACCATTCTTAACAGGCTCCCCAACCCCAGCAAAGGCTAAGGGTGGATGAAGCAATGTAGGATGTGTTTGTAGCTGCTCTAGAATCAATGTGCTGGACAAAGGTTTCAGCAGAGGAGGAAAGTAGCTGAAATGGGCCCCTGCTCTCTGGAGAAAAGAGAGAGAGAGAGAGAGAAAGAGAGAGAGAAGAGAAGAGACAGAGAGAGACACAGAGAGAGAGAGTCTGCAGAGATTGGATGAAAAATGCAGAGAAAACTTACCCTTCTGCTTCTAGAGAAAGAGGCCTGAAGTGGCACTGGGTACAACTGGAGCTGTGGATTGGGATTTCCTTTCTTGTAACTTTGGTAAAGGCAAATGAATTGTTCCAGGGGTGCTTTTGCTTGATGGCACTTTATGGTCAGAGCAGTTTTTAAAGACAACTTCCAGACTGGAGAATATTTGCTTTTCTTAGATTTCAGGGTGGACAGAACATGTTTCTCTCACTGTCACAAGAAGGTCACGGTCCTCCCGTTGTTCATCGATTTGCTCGAGTGGGCCCAGTAACGTCTCCTTCATGAGACTTGTTGTTACTGTGTTTGGCATATCGAATACGTCACTGGGAGCTTGCCAGGCTTTGCTGTGCGGGCAAGATCCTCTCGGTAGCTTGCCGGGCTCTCCGAGAGTGGCAGAGGAATCGAACCCGGCTCGGCCGGGCTGGCTGCCCTCAAGGCAAACGCCCTACCACTGTGCTATCGCTCCAGCCCAACATGACATTATATGTTTTATATATGCAAAAGAAGGACAGTTTTAAATAAATACCATCATTAATATAAGCTTTATATCATGGCATGACTTCTCATTGGTAACTTGCACTGCATTGTTCACAGGATGTGTTAAAGGACCTTGGACACACCAAAGTACAGCTGGAGGCGACTGCCTTTGATGTGCAGTTCTTCATTTCTGAACGTGCACAAGATCTGTCTCCCAGCCAGAGCAAGCAGCTGCTGAGGCTCTTAAATTCAACTCAGAAATGTTTTCTTGATGTACAGGAATCAGTGTCGACCCAGGTGGAAGGTTTAGAAACTCAGTTACAGCTAGAACAAGATCTTGATGATCAGAAGGTTTGTAGATAACTGCAAATTATGGCATGATAGGGAAGATTTTTCTGAAATGGCACTTGATAGAATATAACATACAATTGAGAGATCCTTTAATACATAGTGATGTTTCCCATGCTAAGACTATAATTAGTAGGTTTAAGTTCATGACTTCCTAAAATGGTTCTCAGCTCACAATCCTAATTTCACGGAGTAGGAAATATAAATGCACTCAGAAATTTTAAAGTATTGATTGAGAGACAAATATATAAAGGGTTAGGATATCTTTTTCCTTTGGGAGGTGGTACAACATGAGTTTATACAACTGATTTTATATCCCAGTTGAACTTAATCCCTCTGTAATCTGGGCCAGACATTACCATTTTCTCATTGGTGAATTAGAAATAATACAAGAGCATTGGGCTTGAGCGATAGCACAGCGGGTAGGGCGTTTGCCTTGCCTGTGGCATTGCTGATCAGAGTTTGAGTCCTCCGCCTTCGAGTCCTCCGCCCCTCTCGGAGAGCCCGGCAAGCTACCGAGAGTATCCCACCCGCACGGTAAAGCCTGGCAAGCTCCCTGTGACGTCTTTGATATGCCAAAAACAGTAACAGCAAGTCTCACAATGTTACTGGGCCTGCTCAAGCAAATCGATGAACAACGGGAGGACAGTGACAGTGATAGGGGTATTGAATAATACCTGTTAGTTTTGAGCACTGATTAAAGAATGAATGTCAAATACTTAATATTTTGCCTAGCTTGTATTACAATATTAGTAAACGTGATCTCTTGCTAGAAAATTAATAAGTAGTGTTTTTGTAATGGGCAAATGAAAGATTCAAGCAATTAGTATTGAGTTATTTCTTATGAAGCATGAAAATCAATATATATTTATGTTGGTATTATTAAGGCAGTATATTTATAGACGGCAGTATAAATGCAATTAAATAGAAAGTGTGACATCGGTATTAAGAAGTGTAAGTGGCAGTGGAATTAGATATCAACTAAGTGAAAACATCACAGTTCTCTTTTATTGTTTCTTGAAGCAACTAGGCTTTGTCTCTAGCATGATGACCTTTATACATATGTCAAATAGTTAACAGACAAATCACTACTAACTTCTGTTTTGATATCCTTTTGCAGAATTAATTGTGTGTGTCGCAGGTTTCAAGAGCTTAAGAGAAAATGGAATGTTTCTTCCCGCGGGTCGGAAGTTTCATCTCTCGCATAGATGCATGGCCAGTATTCTGTTGAGCTGTTTCATCTAAACATGAGCACTTTTTCCTTGTGTTTGAGACTTGCTCTTTGTTTCTGTGTCTCCTCGCTCAGTCTGCACCCCACTGCTATCATGTTTACAGCATACAAGCAAAGCGTGTGTAGAGGAAACTTGCAAAAATGTGTTCTAGCAGGCAATGATGGTAGTGAGGCGTTTGCGATCACACACGTAAGATGCTTTGGGTTTTCTCTGCTTTAGACAGTGGTGGCTCGACAGCAGGAATACAAGGAGAAGCTCCAAGGGATATGTGATCTCCTCACCCAGACTGAAAACCGCCTGATTGGCCACCAAGAAGCCTTTGTGATTGGAGATGGCACAACCGAGTTAAAGAAGTACCAGTCCAAGCAAGAGGTAGGACCTGGTTTTTTGCATCAATGAGTCGGAGTTGCTGTAACTTTGGCAACTCTTCGGCAGTGGAAGTAGCAATTGTCTTAGCTTTCCCCAGGCAGGCTTCCTAGATTTCTCCACGCCTGGGCTCTAAGCTTTTCTATACTTGACACATTCTCAACTACAAGGAGGAAGGTCATTTTCTTGACTGTTGTTAGGTGAAATATTGAGTAGAGGAAATTAAAAGGAGATTTGGTATGGGTTTGTGTGATGTATTAAAATTTGGATCCAGGGGGGATGAAGCGATAGCACAGTGGGGAGGGCGTTTGCCTTGCACGCGGCCGACCAGGGTTCAATTCCCAGCATCCCATATGGTCCCCCGAGCACCTCCAGGAGTAATTCCTGAGTGCATGAGCCAGGAGGAACCCTTGTGCATCACCCAGTGTGACCCAAAAAGCAAAAAGAAAAAATTAAAAAGATAAAAATAAAAAATAAAATTTGGATCCATTAAGGCCAACTCACTCGGAAATTGTCATCATTTGGGGTTCTTTTTTCTTTATCAGCTTTTTTTTCTTACTTTTGTCTCTCTTAAATAGTAGTTATTATTTTATTTAGGCCACTCCGCCTGTGCTAAGGACTTTCTCTTGGCTCAGTGCTCAGGAACCACTCCTGGTGGGGCTCAGGGGATGTTAGGTGATGCGAAAGATCAAGCCTTGATTGACTATGTGCAGGACAAGTGTCCTTTCTATCCACTGTCCTCTCTACCCCTATATACGTATTTTTTTTTATGCTGGTCAAGACTTCAACTTAAGCAAAATATCGTGATCTACATAGCCAGCTCATTTAGCATATTGGATATCATTTTCCAGTTCCCACTTGTTAGGTTCGCCGCTGCTAACCCATTCTTTTAGAATTACAGCTGAGGAGTAATTAAGTACTTAACTTAGTAAGACTTTTTTTTTCTCTTCTGTTACAAGGAATTACAGAAAGACATGAAAGGAAGTGCACAGGCATTGGCAGAAATAGTGAAAAACACAGAGAAATTCTTGAAAGAGAACGACGGGATGTTGTCTACGGAAGACAAGGCTTTGATTGAACAGAAACTTAATGAAGCGAAGTCAAAGTGTGAGCAGCTTAATTTGAAGGCGGAGGAGTCGAAAAAGGAGCTGGATAAAGTTGTGACGACGGCAATGAAGGAAGAAACTGAAAAGGTCCTTATTCAAACGTGGTACACTATGGCTTGGTTAAAATTGATTAGCATAATATCTGCTTGATTTATTAAATAATATCAGGTGGTAATGATCAGTGATTAGCTCTAGATAGATGTCCAGGCACTTAATTGACTAATTGCCGGAGAAAGTTTTACTTAACTTTTTAAAGAAAATTTAAATGGCATCGTGAGATTTATGACTTAGAAATGTGTGCAGACTCATCTAGTTAAAAAATTGTAATATATTTTTTTAGAACGTTGAGAACTCTCAAAGTAACTGCATGGGGCTGGAGCTATAGCACAGAGGGGAGGGTGTTTCCCTTGCACGAGACTATCCCGGGTTCGGTTCTCAGCATCCCATATGGTCCTTTGAGCACGTCCAGGAGTGATTCCTGAGTGCAGAGTCAGGAGTAACCCCTGAGCATTGCAGGGTGTTACCCAAAAAGCAAAAAAAGAAAAAGTAACTGCCTATTGCCAGGACTAAGGTTCTAAGGTTTAATTTCATAGCTTTTGTTTCTCCTTTTGAGCCGGCGTTAGTATCCTCTGATTTTAAAAGAAACCATGCAGTTATCTTTAATGCCTTAAACTAGTACCTTCGGCCAAAGAGAGTTCTCATGTAGCCAGCCCCAACCTGAGTGGATCCTGGACAAATCACAGGGTCCCTCAGAGCCACATGTGAACCCTGAGCACAACCAAAAGAATGATAGCAATAAAATTAAAAGGACTAAGGCCTCTCTTCAGCTGTGTGAACTTTTCCTGTCCAGGCTGCTGCTGTGAAACAGCTGGAAGAGAACAAAGCCAAAATAGAGAAGCTGCTGGACTGGCTGTCCAACGTTGACGAAGACTCGGGAAGGGCAGGGCCGACGCAGAAGCAGGTCATTGAGCAGAACGGCACCTACTTGCAAGATGGTGACGGGAAGTCTGAGATTGGGGAAGAGGATGAAGTTAACGGAAACCTGCTGGAGACTGCTGTGGACGGGGTTATCGGGAGCCCCGAGGAGAATCTGAACCAGCAATACCAGAAAGTTAAGGTGTGTTATTTCAAACGCAATGCCCTTGATTGCTATTTCCTCTTAGGCCTTAATGACCATAGAATCAAGTCCCTTTTATAGCTCCATTGTTGTATTTTCTTTGGGTGGGAGAGGAAGGGGATAGGCCCATTATTTTATACACACATATATACGTGTGTGTGTATATATTTATAAATATGTGTATATATGTACATGTGTGTCACTGTCACTATCCTCCCATTGTTCATCGATTTGTTCAAGCGGGCCCAGTAACGTCTCCATCATGAGACTTTGTTGTTACTGTGTTTGGCATATCCAATACGTCACGGGGAGCTTGCCAGGCTCTCCCGTGTGGGCGAGATACTCTCGGTAGCTTGCCGGGCTCTCGGAGAGGGGCGGAGGAATCGAACTCGGGTCAGCCATGTTGCCTGCGTGCAAGGCAAACGCCCTACCACTGTGCTATCGCTCCAGCTCTTGCAGTTGTCAGGCTTTTCATTTTAGTTCTTCAGTTTGTATGGGGGAGGTATTTTACTCTGGCCTTAGTTTTCACTTGCTTCAACTACCCAAAATGCACTTATCTTTGTCTATAGGCTTAATGACCAAAAGTTATAGTCTTCTCTATGAGACGCCTCTTAAAATACTGTGTCCATTGTAAATGCATCTGAAGTTATATAACGGTCCATACATGAATATATGTTTGTAAGCATAGATAAACTCTAAGTCAATGGCACAAAAATAAAAATTACTTTTAAAGTTAGATCCTTCTTATTCAGGCTGTGAATTCTTTCATTTGGCTTTATCAGGTTATATGTCTTTACTCTGCTTTTCACCTTTTCACTTTTTTTAAATATAATTTTTAATTGACAAGAGTTTAAATTAACATAATTGACTTCTATAACTTCTTTTACAATTGTGTCCATTCTGACAAAATTTTGCCTATGCCAATACATAGGTGTTTCTCCTACATTTTCTATCAGAAGTTTTATTCCTTTATCTTTCACATTTAGGCTTATTTTAAGTAATTAAAATTTTTGATTCGAGAAGGTATAATTTAGTCTATCATTAAGTTATTTAAATAGTTTCTGTGCAGTGAAACTGATATGACAAATATATATAAATTATGAAAATTTTAAATGAGCAAATACAATATTTCCAAAACTTGATCAATTATTTTGTAACCTCTTCCTCTACTCCACACCCTATCCTTGGAAATCACTAATCTTTCTGTCACTATACATTAATTTTAATTTTCTAGTAGCCTAAATAAACAAAATCAACATCAAGTATGCTCGTCCCTCTGTAGTTTTCTAATTCAGCATAATTATTGTGAAATTTATCTATATTATTGCTTCTATCAATAATCTAATCTCTAATGTTAGGTTATGGTCATTTGCATAAATAAACAACAATTTGCTTATCTATTCACTTATTGATGACATTTGGATTGTTTCCAATTTGAGACAATTACAAATAGCAATGTTGTGAATATTAGGGTGCAAGTGTTCACAATATATCCTTTTGTTTATATTGGGTAAATATTGTACATGCGTCATATGAAAGACATGTGTAAAAATTCTAAAGAAACTGCTAGACTTATTTCTAAGGGGATTACACAATTTTACACTGACACCAGCATTGGATTTTCTTTTTAATTGCTTCATATCAGTTCCATCACTTGTCATGGTAATTCTTAATCTTTAGGCATTCTAATGCATATGTAATGGTACCTTACTGTGTGTATCTTAACTTAAATTTTCCTCAAAACAAATAGCATATGCCATCTTATGTATGTGCTTATTTGTCAAACATATATCTCTTTTTTTTAGGAAAATATCTGCTAAATCATTTGTTCATTTATCATTATGTTATTCTATTTTTATCAATGAATAGTAAGAATGTAAGCTCCCGGAAGAGAGCAAAACAGAATGACCTCTTAAACTCTAGCCCACTAATATACCAAAAGTAGCACACATTTGTTTGGTTTTAACATACATGCCTGTGGTCTCTTACATAAGGGTTTAAATGGCTCCCGGATGAAATACAACAATCTTCACACACTTTCCTCTTATGGTGGTGGGAAGGTGCATGATGATGGGATTGGTGTTTGAATTAGTATCTGTAATGAACTATTGTGAACAACTTTATAAAACTAAAATGT
>JAOXYA010000037.1:25954925-25967864 GCA_028565675.1 Sorex palustris
GCTTGCCAGGCTCTCCGAGAGGGGCGGAGGAATCGAACTCGGGTTGGCCATGTTGGCTGCGTGCAAGGCAAACGCCCAACATAATATAAATGGTAAATGAAAACTAATAGTTAACTGGGTATTCTGAAAGCTAGGATTGCTAAATTTTTTAAATGTAATGTTTCCTTTGTTATCATGGTTTTCATCTACTTTTTACCTGAGGGAATTCATCCTTAGACAGTTTAAGAATCTTGCCCATGAATCTAAACATGATTTACATTCAGGTCCATCTCTCATTCATATAAATATTGCTCTTACAGGATGTGTGAGTTTTGGGCAAATTCCAAACTGAAGAAACAAATAAATATATGTATAATTTTAAATTAAACTTATAATGTTATTTATTTATAATGATTGGTTGTTGTAGCACAAAACTGAATTTTGTCTTGGATCTGTTGGAATTAACTTTGGTTTTCTGTCTGTTATTAACTGTGATTCAGTCCAGAAAATTAAAAAAAAATTTCAACCATATTTTTCTATTTGCTACTTCAATATATCTTTTAGCCCCTTATGGAATTATAGTTAATTTGATAAATTTACAAATTGAAAGTTGAAAAGAAGAAACAGTCACTTGCTTCTGCCAGAGATTCACTTCAACATGTAATTAAATTTAGGTAAATTCTCTACCAAGGAATTGTCATATCTATTTCTGTCAAAGCCCTTTTAAATGATCAATTGGTATGCAAGATTTTAGCTTAAACAGGGGTACTGCAAGCACCCTAAAATAAATAAGGAATAAAATTTCCTAAATTTGTTATTTTGCAAACCGTCATTTTAAAGTCGGCCACCTGTCCCCTCCCCATTCTGTCACCAGTTGTTTGTTAGAGCTGGTAATGAGTCCCTGCTCTTCAACCCCAAAGAAATCTGAATCACCTGAACAGTGTTTTGAAGAGAAACTTTTAGGGCTATTTTTTTGAACCACAAATAATTGAAGGATCTGGCAGAGAAGCATGTTTTTAATGAGACAGTGCTTGACATGCACAGAGCTTAGTAGGGTCAAACAAGACTGCTTTTCCAACATTTCAGATCGTGGACGGCCTTAAAGTGATGCCCAGTACCCATATTCAGTTAAAAAACCATGATCCTAGTTCTTTTTAATAGCTTTTTTTTGTATATCTGTGTCTTCTTCAAGCATTATTCTGAAATGGGTCTCTATTAACGAGTTTAGTCTTGAAATATTCATAGAGTGAAAATAATTCTCCTTTAAAAATAGAGATTGATAAAGAATATCTTCAGTAATGAATTAAAACGGTTAGTAGACCATTATATATACAGTCTTTTAAAACTACATTTTAAAGGCAATTTTCTTGGTTTTAACTTATACTATGTTTATATTTGAATGTGAGCCACGTGTAAAACATAAATTTTTTACTTAACATTAAAAAAAATTAAAAAAGCATTTTGAAATCAGTGACTTAAAGTAAGCAGAGACAAACAGGAGTCAGTCTTGCTTCATTATCTGGTGAAAGATATATTTTACCATTTTTTATATTCCTTTAATGAAAAGAAATATGGAAGAATTTGGCTTACATCTACATTTATGGTTCTGATTTTCTCTAATTAAGAACAGCAATTTTAAGGCACCAATCTCGCCAAACAAATGCCAATGTTAAGAACATTTTCCAGATTTTGTTTGTAATATTCTCAATTCTGAGCTCTCGCTCTGGTTTTACTAATGATCCTCGGTGTAACTATTTTCATGGTAATACCAAGTTTGGACGATGAAAAGATAGTAGGTTCACCTTAGTCTGATCATTGGAGTTTTCTGTCTTTCCATGGTAATTTAGACTTCTACTGACACATATTTCTCTAAGAGACAATGCAAAAAATAACAGGAGAGCTGGCCTTCCTTTATGAGCAGGAAGAACAGGAGGGAGAAATGGCTTTTATCAGCATCCAGCATGAGAAGTGTCAAGTGAGGAGTAAGCTGGGCTGTACTCAGAAAAGCAATCATTTGAGAACAGGAATTACAATCCAGGTCCGTACCCAAGGGCAGTCGCAATGTGTAATCTTCCATACGACATCAGAGGAAAATTTTTAAGTGTGAAGCAGAGAAATGATTGGAATTTACATCACTTGTTTTGAAACCGTGTTGGTTTCTAAGTGAGTTCCAAGTGTGAGTGCACGTTGCATTTGGTGGCTGAGAGCTTCCTCCCAGCCTCCTCAGCAGAGGAACCAAGAGAGGCGGGGGGTGGGGGGGACACGGACAGATGGCCAAAATGGTCTGTTTAATGCAAAGCTGTTACTATACTTAGAACATCTGACGGGATTCAAGTATAGGAATGCACTTAGGTGTGATTGATCATTTACAGAGGTAAAGCATTTCAACAGAAACAGTTCTCTTGGGGGGATTAACTCAAGGAGATGTTATGTCTCCCAGGGACATGTATATTGCTTTCTCTTCCCCTTTAGTTGTGCATATTAGACATTTAAGTTTACTTCTTGTTAATAGTTGTAGTTATTTGGATAAACACAATTATAGATAAAGGTTCCAAAATTTAGCTCTCTGGGCTTCGAGGGCAGCAAAACCATAAATTCCAGACTAGGTCCCGACAGCATGTCCTGTCTCCTAGATCATTATGGCTTGCATCAAGACCTTGCTTTTATGCTTTTTAAGCATCCCATTTGGATGCTGGGGTAGCTTTGCTGCTTGCCCCATGTACATCCTAATCTCGATGCCGGACATCCAGGTGACCCTCTCCTTTTTCTTTCATAGTTGGCCAAGAGAAGCGAACAGGGAGTTGTTGAGTCAGGCCGCACTCAACAACTCACCCAGAAATCTCAATGGGCAATAAGAAACAAGATGGAGTACCACCATTCAAAGTAGATTCCACAGACGTCTCAATAGTTCTGTGCTGCTGAGAATTACATTTGGCACACATGATATAAGCTCACAGGAGTGAGAAAATCCAACTGAAATAAAAGCATCAGTCAAAGCCCTTAATAGGTATGAAAATGGCAACCAATCATGCTGATCGTCAGAAATGCTGAGAATACATTCTAACCTTTAACTTGCTTGGTGCTTTCTTCTGCATATTCACTTCATCATAGAATCTAGCTTCATTTTATAGTCATATAAATTTATATTAACATGTGTTATATGGTACATATTACTTAATACAAAGTTATAACTGAATTTAAGCAAAACTCTATGATATTAATGTTGAGAGGGTAATTGTATATTCCAGTGCCTTAGAAAAGCATGCTAATTTCTGTGCACTGTCAAAGTTTCAGTTCAAGGGACTAGATATTGGGAAAAGCTCTCCCTCTTTCCAGGCCTGTAAGAAATGTTGAAGAAACTTATCTTCCTTCTTAGAAAGATTCTGCCTTGAACTTAGTAAAACCAGCAGATGCAGATGGTCCTTTCCTGATACTCCCCTGGCAGTCCTGTGCGAGAGATGCTCTCCTCCATCTGAAAGTGGAAAGGAGAGACTTCAACAAAAGCAGCACTTCCCACCCCAGCAACGAGAAATACAGTAATTAATGGGATTCTATTACTAACGTAGGTTGAGAGGCTGTGTTAAATACCTGATGTCTCTAAGTCTAATTCTAACCATTTTAAAATGTGGTTACATTGTCATACATTGAAGAGTAAATAGGATGATAAATTAAGTGATCGGTTGATCGGTACTTGGTTCTGATGGTTTATGTCTTAATTTCATTAATATTGAGTTAGCTAAACTCAATACTTAATCTCCTGGATCTTTTTCTTTTTGTGTCATACCCGGTGATGCTTAGGGGTTCCTCCTGGCTCTGAACTCAGGAATTACTCCTGGTGGTGCTTGGGGGACCATATGGGATGCTGGGGATCAAACCTGGGTCGGCCACAGGCAGGGCAAACACCCTCTCCACTGGGCTATCGCTCTGGGCCCTGCCCTGCATCTTTTTGAAGGTTCTCATCATTTTGATTTTGGAAACAAACTGGATTTACATAGGAATTTTACTTTAATTATTTCTCTGAAATAATATGGTTGACAGATCTATGAAAATTCTACTAATATTATGAAATATTATGTTGCTGTTTGACCCATGTTAGTCAAAAGGTAACCACAACGTTGAAAACCAGTTATTATTTTACCTGTAGACAACTCAGAAGGCTGCTCTGCTCAGAGGTGCACTGTGCAATCGTGCCTTCTCTTATGTCGGTATTCTGGAGTTGGTTGGGGCTGGCAGTTCACAATTCTTACTGGAGTCAGAACTGGTAAACTGATGAAGAAAAGTTCTGCTTCTCTTCATTAAAAAAGGTGTTTTGTGACACAATCTTTGTATGAAAAGAAAAGAATTGTCCAAAGGTTTAATTCTGTTTGTTGTTGTTTTCTCCAAAAAAAAAAAAAAGAGACACTTTATGTATTAAAGTGTTTTCGTTTTTTTGCTGCCTGTTTTGGAAAGTATTCTTTTCACTTACCCCTATTATGTGTCAAAATAATTGATTTCTCTTCATTTTGGTGGTACTGGGCTGTTCTAAAAATTGTGGAAGTAGCTGTGGTCCTTTCCTGTACTGAACTGAAAAGGAAGTTTGAACATTTAATGAACTGTACTTTTCTGGATGATAAAAATTCTTTTAAATAATGAATAAGTATGTATAAGAGCGAATCTTTCATTTAAGTAGACATAAATTTCTAAAGTAACTGCATAATCTTCATTTCCAAGATTATTTTCTTCCACTAGGTATACAGGAGTATAAAATTAAATTAATTTAATGACTATGAAACAAAATAAGATGAAACCGATGCCTAAAAACTTTTTGCTGACATCGCAACACAGAGTAATAGTTGTAAAAGACTTTTGGGGTTGATTTCTGTCAAAACTGTACTTTACTATAGTTTTCTTTGAAATCTCTCATGATTTAAAAGGATTGTGCATCCTTTTTTATTTTTAAATCGCATAACTGGAAAAAAGATTAAAAATAATTCACTCTTCCAATAGTTTTGTGAAAAGAATGTTTCTGCTTTCTTAAAATAAATGAGGGCTGTAAGACCAACCACTGACCAGTCTTTTGGGGGCATGTGACAGATGATTTCTGTGAGCTTGTAGGGCCTCAGAGGGAGGTTCTCTATAAAGAGAACTAGTAAAAAGCAAGTGCTACGTGGGGGTAAACTACAATTCTTATTATGAGACTCATATTTCCACTGGCAGAAAAGAGGGCCCAGGAAAAAGCATTTGTTTTCTGTCATGCTTGAGACAGTGAGCCTCTTCTTTTCAGACTGATGTCCCCTGGAAGGAGACTCATCTTTTTCCATCACCTCAGTCCCACCCTCAGTGCAATAAAACATTGGAGCTTTCTGGGCAGTTTCCACAACTAGGCACAAACTTCTGCTCTTTCTGCCTTTCTCCCGTTACGCCTTCATCAGCAGTGCTTCTCACCAAAGACCCATTTTCTTTTTGAATACCCACCACTATCTCAAACTAGGACTTCACAGTCCTTTCTGCAGAGAATTTAGAGTCTGGTTTTCAATTCTCTTCCTCCTTTAAAGCACTCGACCCCTCTCACATAACAATCGTAGAGGAGTAGCCCTTCTACTCCAGCCACATAGCCACATTTCTTATTTGCAAATAACTCTTCACTCACAGTTCAGATCAGAGCATCAGGCTCAAGTTGCCCATTTTTCTCCTTGGATTTCACACTTCCACTGTGTTCATTGTTGTCTTACATGTCTTTATTTACTTTTTACATCTGTTCCTTTTGTCTTTAATCTCTTTTATTATTGAACATATAATTGTGAAGATGATATATACTCTAAAGCGTGTAGAGTATATATCTAAAAAAAGTAAAAAGTTTGTAACAAACTTTTTAAACTAAGTGTAAAGAAAATAATGAAAGGATCAACAAAAGGACCCTGCAAAGAAAATTCTATTAAATAGAACCTCAGAATTGCTATGAACTTCACTCAAACCTCTTAATATCTTGCATTATAAAGTTCAAAAATGTTTTCAAATGTGGATATCCTGTGACTTTCACAGATTTTCTGGGTTTTGTCCAAGTTTATAAGATCATTCAAACCATCTTAAAAACAAGTAAGTTCTGAGCATGAGTACTGCTTTGCTAAACCTCAAAGCCATGTGCTTATATCTGACAATAGAACTGTTCTTTAACTGAGAGCTAGAAACTGTAAATTTTCATCTGTCAGAATTTGTAGCTATTAATTGAAAGTTGTACCAAGTACCTGTTAGTATATGGCGTTTGAGTAGACAAAACTCTCTCTTCCCCACATTCCTTAAAAGAGAAAAAATATATATTCCAACATAATTTAGAACCACAGAAATTTTAAGTACCAGAATCAAATTTAATCACAAATTAAGAATTCCTGAAGATCAGGGATATTGAATGAGAAACAGTTTACTAATTTGTTTCTTATGAAATATACCATAAAGGATGCTGCAGGCCTTTTTCAAAATGAGGAAAAGGTGATTTGTATTCAAGTTCTGTCACAGGTGTTTTGGGTTAAGCAGTCAATTTTGGGTGGTTTATAGGAACAAAACATAAACCAAAATTTATGCTAACATCTTCAATTGATATCAATGTTTAGACTGATAAATCCTCAAGTGAATTTTTTTTTCAAACTGTGTATTCTGGAGGGAAACTAAGTGCTCAGATGTGGAGCCACTTATCCTTACACCAGCATGTCTCTAGTGAGCTGTTTCATGTCAGAGTCCCCTTTAATAATCAAGTTTTTAAAGAAATAAACATTTTGAAAGTCACATTTTCCAAAAAGGATGGTCTGAAATACAAAACCAGTGCACTTGGGATGGCTCTTTTATTTGCCAGCCTATCGTCTCTTGGACTGTAAGTTTGCAACAGTTGTGTCTTGAAACAGATGTGAATACAATACTCTGCTATCCAACCCCACCCCTTCAAAATCACAAAGAGTTAGAAGTCTTGAGTCCCCAGCTCCAGTTATGTCCATATTTGGCAGTTCTCACATACTTTCTTCTCTCTAGAAGAGCTACTAATATCCCACAAAGGATATTGATGCTAGTATAGTTATTGGTGTACATGAAAATACTCAACGCTTTCGGTTTACTACTCAGCCCACCCGGTAGTGCCACCATTCTCAAAGAACACTGAGAGCATCTCAGAATTCTTCCAGCACTGTGTAATGCTGATCTAGGAAGAATCTCAGGGCTATACACTGAGGACTGCCTGCCAGCCCTCAGGTAGAATCGCTCAGACACCACTCTGGAACTGCACAGAGAATCTTTTCTCTACCACTTGGGCCACAGCAATAGCCAGATTCCGGAACAACGCTAGCTTACATCCTAGCATTTCCCATCATCTTTGGGTAAAGTTATTATATTTGATTTTCCCTGATCGCACTTTGTTCTCTAGGAATCAGTTCTTGGGTCATTGGAGCTGCAGCAAAAAGAACACTGGTCATAGACTTAAAATCACCAGACACAGACACACTGGGAGGTGGGCCATGCTTCAGCATCTCCCTCTTTCTTCGAGCGGGTTCATCCTCCTACAGTTGCTTAATTCTCATTCGGAAATATTTCTTGTGAATTAAACCCACCATGTTCAGACTATCCTCAGACATGTCTGAATCATACTGCGACTATGCTTGATTTGGGATTGCTATCTGTAGGATAACGGTTGGTTTACCCTTCCTCCCTGGCTGCTGGGAGCTTGTGTTTGTTGATTGCCCCCCAACCTGTTAGTTACCTTTGTCTCCTGATCAGACTCTGACTTGTAAATGTTGTTTTTCTCTTCTCCCTAATGTCCTTCGCATGGTTAGTTATTTCAGAGCAATTCCTTTTTGTATGGAGACAGGAAGACAGTTAAAAAGAAAAGCCTATGGCTTGGAGGAGTTGATAGACTCCAGATAATGTACCTCCTGGACATCTGCTCTCGTGACTTAAGCCTCAGTTGCCCTTACTTTCTAGATCTCCAAAAGCAGGGTCTCGATGAGGGACCAGATGGACCCAGGACAAGCGGTGTGCTACAAACTACCCTGGCATCGAAATGGGCCTGGCCAAAGTTCCCTAATGCTTAGCTATAAATTAAGAGCTTGGTCATGGACAAATTCTGTCATAATCCAAACGTAATAACTAAATTTGGACCGTGCTGGGGTTAGGAATGATGGTCCTTCCTGAGCACTGTAGTCTGAGTCTGTGGTGAGATGTCCCCAGGAGAGTCACCCTACCAGTCTAAAAGTGTCTATTACTGCGTCCATACAGAATGGTAAATATTAGGATAATTCAAGATGTTCATTAAGTCGCAGGTCTAAGGAGAGGAGAAACACAGCTTAAGGGCTATTTTGCCTTGTGGACTGCACGTGGTCGGAAGTCTGGAAAAACATCTTTGATCACGTTTCCCGTGGGGAAGTGTGGCAAGATGATAAAAGAGAGCGACTGCGGGGAGAAAAGGGGGTTGATGATTGGGAGAAATGGATGGATTGTGGGATCGTTGGACGGGGGATTGATGCATGGAGAAATGGATTGGCTGTTGGATTGTGGAAGGAACTGATTGAAGCTTGCTGCAGGGAAATTGGAGGAGAGACAGCAGAGAGAGAGACGGGAGAGATGAGAGATGGAATTAACGGCAACCAGTCTGCAACCAGCTTGGCCCTGGTTCTTCCTTTGTCCGTCCAAGGCAACAGCTGCCCAGGGTGGGGAAGCGGCCGGAGAACACCAAAAGCGGGTGTCTAGAGAGAGGCGCCTAGACAGACAGCGAGCATTGAACATCCTTTCACATGTAGGATCCTCACGCTCGTGAGTGGTGGGGCTTACACAGCCCCAGGTGGGGATTTTCACGACCTGCCTTTGTTTTCGCAGCTACCTCAAACTTTTAATTTCAATACTCTTCTTTATCCTGCCCCATTTTTTATTTGTACTAAATATTCAGTGTGTCATCTACATTATTGACCCATACTTGAAAAACTTGAAATCATTAAGAATCCTCAGCTATGCAAAGTAAATCTATGATGACACATGCCTCCCGACATTTTCCCTTCAATCAGATTACCTAAGGAATCAGATACATATCCGTAAAGCATTCCGATATAAGATATATATGGATATATCTGCAATAGATAAAACATAACTTGCACTTAATGATAAAACAGCCTTTTCAAGGAAATTTTATAAAAGATTCATTGTTTTCACATGCAATATAATCTTAACTCCCATTAGCCCTGCCAATAAAAGTAACTGTTCAGCCATTCAGAAGGCTTGGTCAACACAATCAGTTAGATGTATTGTGTCTGAAAGAGTAGGTCAAATATTTAATGCCTCTATAATGTAGTTCTAGACCCGAGGAATTGAGCAAGCACTAACTTATGGAATCTTAATAGTCACCTCATTGCTGAAGTAAAAAGGAAACCAAGAGGAAACTTAATAATATCACAAGTTATTTTAAAGGGAGTTCACATTGGTTTAAAGGGTACTTTGCTCCACACAATATCCACCTTTGTGGAGTCCGCATGCCCTATATTTGTAGTACACACATCCTTACAGTTTTCAGAACATAAATCTTGAAAACAGTACTATTTCTCCACAGATAAAACTAAAATATTGAAAGCCTGTAGAATAATAATAAAAGAAACCCTCTTGCAAAGCAAGGGAAACTTGGAACTTTGTGTTAAGTGCTTACTGAACTATAAAAGAATATGTGTTGTAATGAATGGAAAACCGATTTTACTCTATTCCATTTGTGAACATCTTGTGGCAACCTATTTCAGTATTAGAAAGATTATATATTAAAATGATTCTTCAGTCATCAATGTATACAAGTAGAAATTTAGTTTCTGTTAAATTAACACTCCATTAAAATAAAAATAAAAACGCAACAAATCCTTTATGTTGTCTACAGGACAGAAAAATAAATAAAATAAATGAACAGATTGCCAGTTATTCTGTTCCATAAGTTAACTTTCTAAGTTCTTTTTTTTTGTCTTTCCCTGAACTCTCTGTCACTTGAAACATCTTAAACCAATTTCAAGTGCTACACCTGAATAAACATGTTGTAAAAGTGTTTATGTATTGAAGTGGGTCAGTTCAAGGTATGGTATTTGGCTAGAACTTCTAATTTCTCTTTTTACAGCAAAAGGGCTGCCAGAAGGAGGAAGTCTGAGCTGAATTAATACATTTGTTACAGTGGAAGTAGAATGGAAACTGCTTTGACCACAAATCAAACTGCCTCTTTCATTTCTGCCAGTGATAGAGTTTTTCTAAGAAATATAGACTCTGGCATAGAGCCACTGTAAGTTTGCATTTAAAAGAGAAACCTATATGCTTATTTGTATAAGGTTTACTGCTTTGATTATTTGTAAGTTCTTTTTTGGGTCGGACTGAATATAGGAGGATTTGTGAGGCAGATGCTCACTTTCATATATGGAAGAGCTGAACACGGAATCCTAGGACGTCGCAGAATGATTACTGACAACGGCGAAGCTTCCTGAAACGACACATGCCTCTCCTCTCCTTTTTCTTATTCCTCCTTTTCTCCTTTTCTGCTCCTTTCTTCCTCTCCCCCAAGTGAGAGCCACTAGGAGCCTCGCAGTGTCCCTTCTGCAGCTGCACAGCCTCACATGACACAATCTCGTTTTTCTGACAGCACAAAGTCTCTGCACAATGCAAGTATACACAAAAGTGTTTATGCCCAGAGTAAACTTTGTTCATAGCAAGAGTTTATTTGCTAAAATGCTACTAAGGCCATTTCAAGGCCCATTTTTGTTGTGTTTCTTCGAAGGTGGGTCTGGTCTTAAACGGACTGAGGTTGTACACAGGCTTGCTCAGTAAATATGTTCAGGAAACAAGTAAGCCTCTCAGGGAGCATGGCAGAGCCAACCATGCCCAATTTCAAACTGCATGATGATTTCAAACTCTTAAAAGATTTTGTAACTTTTGTATCTAAAGTATAAATTTTACTTGCGTTCTGAGCGACTCTCAACTAAATTTATAGTTTAAGTTTAAATCCTCTTTGAGAGATATTTTTGGAGCTAGATTTTCTTTTTGTTTTTATAAGTTACATGGCTAATGGTTTTTCTGATAATTTCGTAAATTAGAAGTGCATAACAAGAGTGAATTTTTTAAAGAGGAGGATTATAATATTTTAAGTCTTAGGGTACGTAAAGGACCCAATTCAATAATGTGTGGAAAACTTAGAAAAATACCTAGTACACGTGGAGGAGTAGAATAGTACCTGCTACACTTAGCACAAACATTCTGGCATGATTCTAAATGCACTGCTATGACTATTATTCTTACCGTCCAAATAGTGAGAAAAAGTATTTTTTATCAGCATCTACTTCCAGTCAGCAGGACACCTTGATGTCTCTCTGCTGCCCAGACCTAGGTTACTCTCTGCTGTCCAGCAAGCAGGCTCAGAGGATGAGGAACTGAGGTTGGTGTGGACACAAAGGTGACCCCAAATATCCCTTGGCAACTCTTTTCATCTGGCTTGGTTTTCACTTTCTGAAAATCTCTTAATAAAAATTCAGGTGTGTCTCAGAGGAACTCAAGTTCTGAAATTTCCATATTTGCTTCAAAATTCTTTTCTTTCAGAAAGCACTGGAATTTAAGGCCACGCCTCCATGCCCAGCAGAAGATTCTAGAATGACTTATGAAGCGATTAAGTAGAGTACAGCTCAGCGAAATTTATTGGGCATAGGCCAGAGGTTAAAGGGGGAGACTCTCAGCACGAATTAACACTTGAAAGGCTTGAAATAAGCTGGAGAAGTAGAAACAGTCTCCCAGCCATTCGGCTTTTATCACTTAGAGAAAATTATAGGGCAAATAATGCAGAAGAGCCCATAGCTAATATTTTCAAAATTGTTATTTCATGTGGATATTTCCAGTGAGGCCTTTCCATTTAAAATATTGCTGATTTCCCAGTGGGCCTGAAAAGTAGCAGCCAGGGAGAGCAGCATCTGGGGAGTGTTCTCTGGTGTAAGAATGATAGAAAATGATTCAATCAAACAAAAAATTAATAGTAAATTTTTTTAATTTAAAAATTTTTTCGAAGAGCAAGCCTGGATATTTCTCTGTGACCGTAAATCTTTGTGTTACAAGATTTTCTAACCTGTCAAGCCAACATTTTGATATATTTCAGAGCTTCTCTTTATTTTCAAAGTTGTCTCAAATTCGTTCACATCATTTCTAAGCCAAGTGCTGTGCATTGTATTCTAGGACGCAGTATCAACATCAAGTCTGCTGGTCTTGTGGGAAGACACGGACCTCAGTCAAAACAACCGTTCATGGTGGCCTTCTTCAAAGCAAGCGAGGTACTTCTTCGATCTGTGAGAGCAGCGAACAAACGAAAGAATCAAAATCGAAATAAATCCAGCTCTCATCAGGACTCCTCCAGAATGTCCAGCGTTGGAGGTGAGATAAAGTCAGAGCCGTAAGACAGTGGCAGACCACTTGCCTCGCACACTTCGGACCAGGATTTTGTCCCTGGCGCCCCGTCTGGTCCCCACAGACCACCAGGAGTAATTCTTGGGCACAAAGGAGTAAGCCTTGAACACTGCTGGGTGTGGCCCACATAGACTAAGGCAATTTTTAAATAAGCCAGAGAAATAGTGGGGTAATATATTTCTTTGGAAACTTTTTAATTGAATCACTGTGAGGTAGACCCTTACAAAGCTGTTCATGATTGGATTAAACCCTCAGATATTGTCCTGTGTCATCATTCCCGGCTATTGTTGTCATCCTGTTCTCTTCTCTCTCTTACCGACCCTCAGACCCACACTCACTTGTGCTTATTTCCAACTACTGACCAGTCCTCCCAACCCCTGTTTTCCCTGGCCATTTATATTTAGTCTTCTACTCTCTGTATTTTTTATATTCCACAAATGAATGCTGTCATTATATATCTGTCCCTCCTTCTGACTCATTTCACTCAGCATGATACCCTCCATGTCCATCCATTTATAGGCAAATTTCATGACTTCATTTTTCCGG
>JAOXYA010000037.1:25977999-25991418 GCA_028565675.1 Sorex palustris
TTTTGTATGGACACAATAAGAGATACATTGAGGCTTGTAGGGCAGCTCTCTTGGGAACATCTTGCCATAGACTCAGACTACAGTGCTCAGGCCAGATTAGCCATTCCTAACCCTAGCAGGGACCGAATCTAGTTATTACTTTTTGGAAAATGACAGCATTTGTCCATGACCAAGCTCTTAACTTATAGTTGAGCATTATGACACTTTGGCCAGGCCCATTTCGATGCCAGGGCAACACATAGCTCACCGCTTGCCCTGGGTCTATCCAGTCCCTCGTTGGGACCCTGCTCTGGGGGTGCTAGGAAGTAAGGGCACCAGAGGATTAGGTTGAGAGAACATGTCCAGGAGGTAAATATCATTCAGAGTCGATTGACTCCCATGTTACAAAAACATGGTATTTACTGTCTTCTTGTGTCCATACAAAAGGACATTGCTCTGAATTAACTATGCATAGAACTTTAAGGAGAAGAGAAAAACAATATTTACGAGTTAACAGAGCACAACAGGTAAGGCGTTTGCCTTGCACATGGCCAACCCAGGTTCAATTCCTCCGCCCCTCTCAGAGAGCCCAGCAAGGTACTGAAAGTATCTCGCCCACACAGTAAAGCCTGGCAAGCTACACATGACATATTCAATATGCCCAAAACAGTAACAACAAGTCTCACAATTTGTTTTGAGACCTTCCTAGTGCCCGTTTGAGCAAATCGATGAACAATGGGAGGACAGTGCTACAGTGCCACAGTAACTAAATGTAGTTGCCATGTATTTAAATATTGGACTTACAAAGTCAGTCCAATAATACCATTCTATTAGTAATCCATCAGTCCTGCTATATTTATTATTGAAACTAAAAAGTCCTTGATGATATATGAAATGGTGGTTACATCTCTGAGTTTGCCTTTTCAACCATATTTAGTCTCCAAAAGACTGGAATCTGGAGTGTTATAATGGTTTTATAATTACTTTCAGGCCTTTTGGGTCTTGATTGGCAAAGTGTTTCCAAGTAAAAGGATAGTTAAATGTTTATTTTTTTGAGAATTAATGGCATTTGTACATGTTCGATATTTATTTATCTTGACATTTTTGCTAACTTGATGGGCTTCCCACCATTGTGAAATCTTGACATGGTTGCATGAGTTCTCCTTATTCTTAGAAGCAGATGCAGAAAGATTATCCAAGGCTCTCCATTTATGATCACTGGATTATAGTAGATACCACGTATCTTAACATTAACACATAGCTCTAGAAGAACCTTTGATGAAGAGTCACAAATATGTCATAGACGGTAGTCTCCCTCCACCACCCTCTCTTAGTATGACTTGTTATATAGAGAATCTTGTTGTGTGAACGTTCGTTCATTCGGAGGCACTGAGACAAGAAACGGGACAGAAATTTAAGTCATGGAGGGCCCAGATTCTCTTAGACCTGTGACAAAGGTAGAGAGCCCTGAAATCTCTTTAATTGATCATCGCACCTCTAAAGGGCGCAACACAGTGACATCATCAAAAAACATTACAGAAAGAACATTGAGGCAGGCATGGCATGTATTGTTTCCTTGAATCTGCACTCCAGTAAGTAATTTTGGCCTCCGAAAGAAGATACAAAAAAAGAAGATATGAAACCTTTCTTGGGCTACAAGCACTTGGATTTGCATCCCAAAGACAAGGCTGGGCTGGCACCTGAAATCTTCATCCCAAAGACAAACTGTGCCCACCTGAAATCTGCATCCCAAACACTAGGCTGGGCCAGAGCCTAGATTCTACATGTAAAAGATCAGGCTTCTTTGAGAAAAGGAAAAACGGACTCTTTCAATATACTGAAATTTATGAAATAATTTACTGAAGGCAGTTTAAAGAAAAAAGATGTTCAACCTCATCCAAACTAGTCAAGACACATAAGAAATCTCGCCCATTTTCATGGGTTCCTAAGTTCCTGCCCATTGTACTGTACAGTCTACATGGGCTCATTCTGATAGTTCAGTCTAGCCCCAACAGAATCTGAGATATATTTATCCTTTTGCAAAGAATCGTAGTAGCAGATGTCAACCAAGCATTACTCTATCTTGCAATCCAGAATTTGGATCTAAACCTGTGTTTGACTTAGAGCCAAACTGTAGCACTGTAGCTCTGTCCACTGTCCTCCCGTTGTTCATCGATTTGCTCAAGTGGGTACAGTAACAGCTCCATTGTGAGACTTGTTGTTACTGTGTTTGGCATATCAAGTATGTCACAATGGAGCTGTTACTGGTGCCCACTTGAGCAAATCGGTGAACAACGGGAGGACAGTGCTACAGGGCAGTGCTATACTCTAGCAGGTACACTCATTCTTTCTAGCTCACTGGGAATAGCATTTCCTCTCTCATTTTCCTTTGGCCAAGGAAACAAATCTCTGGTAAGAAACTGCACAGCAAAGCCTGGCAAGCTCCCTGTGACGTATTCGATATGACAAACACAGTAACAACAAGTCTCACAATGGAGATGTTACTGGGCCCGCTGGAGCAAATAGATGAACAATGGGAGGACAGTGCTAATCAACAGCTGGGGTCCAAGTATCCACCGATGCAGCTGGCTTCAACAAGGACCTTGAGCACTAAATTCAACAAGTTCTTATACTTTTCATTTACTCAACAACTTTCATTCTAGAGTTAGAGTGCACTACTAAACTGTTTT
The DNA here is from genome assembly GCA_028565675.1 of Sorex palustris. NCBI lineage: Eukaryota > Metazoa > Chordata > Mammalia > Eulipotyphla > Soricidae > Sorex > Sorex palustris. The sequence goes on from JAOXYA010000037.1 coordinate 25,980,669, forward strand.
GACATGTGCATTCCTCAACTACTTTCACTATCTAGGACCAAATCTTTGATGATCATCCTGTTTTCTGCTTTAACAAGTTTTGCAACCCTCCAGCCCTGTTAACTAGGGTGAGCTAGTTCCTCATTCCTGGAAGAGGCCTCCACTGCCGGAAGGTCACAGAGTCTGTCATGGTGGTCCTTCCGCTGAACTGGCCCCAATAGAACATACCATAAAATCTTCTACAGGGAGGTATAGTTTTCCTTAAGCCATGATATTATAGAATTTATATAAATTTTCACATGATTTTTATCTCCTTGGGAAACACACATTTTATTTTGAATAAAAAATAATTTTTACTACTATAGTGCTCAGTGTCAGTCACAGAATTTGCATACAAAAGGAACTCAGAACATTTGTCAAATGTGTACACAAACAGAAAAGAATCCAGTTGACTTTAGAGATAAGTATAGGATTAGAACATTTTTATTTCTTTTATAGGATTTTTCTAGTTATTTATAGGAAATGAGTTTGGATATATATAGGTCTGTTGTTTTTTCTGTAATTCATAAACTTAAAATAATTTTCCAATGACTTGATTTGTATCTATGAGAAATTCTTTGATTTTACTAACTGTAGTAAGATATGGCATCTGTTGTGAAAGTGAAGAATTGTGTTGCTTGAAAAAAAAAAGGTTCTACAAATTTTAAACTAGAAGGAATTCTTATTCTCTGTACATGAGTAACTCAAGTTGCTTCCAGGGTCTGTTTGTTTTCACTAGGCTTGTCTATTATGTTACTATACTACTGATCAGTGGGAGCAAATACAATTTGCCTTTCTTTCTCAGACTTATTTCACTAAGGATGACACATACCAGGTTCATCTAGTTTTAGCAAAAGGCAAAGGTTTGCTGAGTACCATGCCATTGTGTATACAGACCACGATTTTTTTTATCCAGTCATCTGTTGTTGGGCACTTGAATCGTCTATTGTAAAAAAATGCTGCAATGATTAATCATTATTTTTTTTTAATTTTAAAAATACTGCAATGAACACAGGTGTGCACATTTCCCCCAAAATAGTTCTTTTGTGTGTCTCTTGGATAGATAACTCGAAGTGAAATTATGGGATAATATGGTAGTAATCCTTTTTATTTTTTTTGAGAACTATCTATACTGTTTCCCACAAAGATCAAACCCCAAAAAACTGTAAATGAGGGGACTTTCTTCTTACGTGAATGTTAAGTGAATAGCCATCAACATTTAAGGAATCATGAAGATTTCTGTAATTTTTGTCTCTGCGGTGTAGAGAGAAATAAGGAGATTGATTATAAAGTATGCTTGACAAAAGCTGCAGAATTCTAGGAAATGAAAGTCTTCCTGGGCCTGTGTATGCAGATTCAACTTCCTCTTGAGCTCTGAACTAGCACTCCTTGTTCTTTGTGCTCCTCAGGCTGCCCTAGGCCATAAATCCAGAGAGCACCTTCTCACTCGCTTATCCCATTAACATTCTGTCTCCCCACCCCAGCCCCAACTTGATTCCATTCCTTTCCATATCTTTACCTCATTCCTTTCACTGCATTTTAAGTAAAATATTTTTGCTGACTTAATGGCTAAGAAGCATTGATCAAATTCTTTGAAAAACACAGGACTTTCAAAATAAGAGGCATGAATTTGGCTCTGCCATTGCTTTTGAACAGAACGGTAGTGTATGAGCTTTGACGTTAAGGCAACACTGTGGGGATATGGAATGATCCAGTGGAATAAGTTATGAATGTGGATCTATATCTACACTTCTGAGAGGTCCACACACAGCACTTTGATCGTGGCACTTTTCAAAGGAATCAATGTATGTTTCTTCTCTGCGAAAAGAAGATGGGTAATTCACACGTTACATTTTCCAACTCCCTTGAATGTGGTAGTGAATGGTTTCTCCAATGCTACTCATTTTGTGGTAGTGCTTCATAAATTTTATGTAAAACACAGCAAACAGATCTTTAAAATTTTGAAGAAGTGTGGAGAAAGTTCCTCTCTATTACAACTTTTACAACATGAGAAAAATGCCTTCTATTTTGTGACAAATAAGAACCTCCTTATTTGTCGCAGTTTTAGGTTCTGGTAAGATCTCTCCAAGGGCAGGAGTGTGTGCCTGCAGATGCTAGACTAGACGTACTGCTACCCAGCCCCTGCCCTGCTACTGTCTGCTGTGGTTCTGGTGGGCCTGAGCAGCACACCTTAGCCAGTACGAGCACTGAACTGTTGAGCACTGAGCCAGCCGACCCACATAACTGGGCAAGTCACGCTGAGTGACTCCAGGAGAACGGAGTGGGAGCTCCCTGTGGGGATATGGAATGATCCAGTGGAATAAGTTATGAGTACCCAAATAGTCCCACCCAATTAGTAGTTTCAAAGATTCAAAGATTTAAGTCTATGCTACCTGCTTATCTAGGTCTAACTAAAAGATAAGCTCACCAACCAGTGTATGCCTATGCATTCAAAAATGCATTAGAAAAAACATGTTTTGGGGCCAGAGCAATAGTATAGAAGGTAGGGCAGTTGCCTTGCATGCAGCCAACCAGAGTTCAATGCCCGGCATCCCATATGGTCCCGCCAAGCACGGCCAGGAGTAATCCCTGAGCATCATAGGGTGTAACCCAAAAAGCAAAAAAAAAAAAAAAAAAAGCAAAAAACGCAAGCAAGCAGACAAACAAAACCATATTTTGGAGGAAATGAAAATGTTTTTAGTTATATTCATATTGAATGCAAGTTCCTCAACATGTGTGAATAAGAGAACACTGACTTTAAAGCTTACGGCAGGGAAATCAGTGACACAACGGAACGATGGTAGTATATCAGAATGGGAAGGTAGTCCAGAAGAATTTTATTGAGATTCTGACATTTGGTTTCAATAGGGGAAATGTGGAAAGGATGGCAGGAGCAGATCTTAATTAGGATTGAAGAAGTGTTAGGATGTAATAGTTTAAAATTGGTAGTAATACAATACAGGAGCTCAAAGAGGTTTTAAAAGTTAATTGACTACTGATGCTTTCTGTTGAAAAGCAGAACAGATCCTCTAATAAAAGCAATAAAAATGAAATTATGTTAGTATAGATATTAAGATATAAGGGGTAATTTTTTTATTTTTGAGTTTGTTTAAATAATGTAATTATTTTGAAATACTTTTCTCATTACTTCAAAAATAAATATTCTTTTCTATTTTTTCTTTTTTGGGTCACACCTGGCAATGCTCAGAGGTTATTCCTGGCTCTGCACTCAGGAATGACTTCTTGCAGTGCTCAGGGGACCATATGGGATGCTGAGGATTGAACCCAGGTCAGCTGCATGCAAGGCAAGTGCCCTACCCACTAGACTATGGCTCCAGCCCCCTTAATTAAATATTCATTTTCTCATATAATGCCAATATTTTTTTGAAACCACACCCAATGGTGCTCAGGTTTCCCCCTGACTCTGCACTTAGAAATATTTTGTGGAGGGCTCAGGGGACTATATAGGATGCCAGGGTTTAAACCCAGGTTGAGTTCATGCAGGGCAAGCATCCTACTCACTATGCTATCTTTCTGGCCCCTAATGCCAAGATTTTTAAAAACTGCATAAAGATTTATAGAGAACACACAAGACACTGTAAGCAAAATAATCATGTTATACATATTTATAATTATTGACCTTTAGGCAGAGTCTCCTGCCCTCACGAGGGCCCCTTGGAGGGGGGCGGATTGAGTTTCTCTCCCCGCCCCGAGCACAGTCCCGGCAACCGAAGACCTCCACAACCAGCCACAGCCATGCTGAGTCTACTCTCCACATGTCTGGACAAGCCTCATGCATGAAGGAACTGGCAGAGGAACCCAGGCATGCGGGTCCCAGGGCTGAGATCTCCAAGCCGGTTAGAATCAGGACTGGGCCTTCTCCACCCAGATTCCCCGTCTTCCAGTAGGTAGGCATCACACCCACCAGCTGCCACCCGTGCCAGGTGGTCCCATCAATGGCCAAGACCCAGAGACTATAAAACCCAGCTCCCGAAAGAGCGTGGCTGCATTTGCGGCCGCTCGACATCTTATTATCTCATTTTTACTTTGGAGAACCCGGCAGGCTACTGAAAGTATCCTGCCCACATGGCAGAGTCTGGCAAACTTCCCGTGTTATACTCAATATGCCAAATACCAGTAACAATGATGGGTCTCATTCTCCTAACCCTAAAAGAGCATTGAATATGGCTCTTTTAAAATCTCAGGGCTAGGAAGAAGAAGATGTTACTGGTGCCTGCCTGAGGCAATTGAACAACAGGATGATCGTGATCATGACCTTCGGGAGTCATAAAATCAAAATATAACATATCTTTCTCCTATTATTTTTCCTTTATTTTAAAATATTAAGGGTTCAATCCACAGCACCCTGCAAAAACAACAAACAGCAGCAACAAAAAAAAGCATTCCTGATTTTGAATAGCTTAAAAGTATTTGTAATAACAAAAATAGAAAACAGTATTAAATTAAAGTTTTAATTATGTGGAAAAACCATTACCATTTAATAAATACTAAGTTTGAAAGGGCAACAGATTTCCTTTGTTTTTGCTGTTGTCGAGGCACTTGAAGTGTGGCTGGGCTCCCTCCTGGCCTGCTGTGTGCCAGGCGTTACCCTGCCTGCTGCCCTGGCCCTCTGGCGCCCAAGAGAGAACTGCTTTATTTAATAGCTCAAAAATCCTTATGTGCAAGAATAAAATGTTTGGAAAATATTTGATCCCCATTTAAGGAACTTCTTAAATTATTGGGGCTAAACAAAGTCAACTATTTTAATAATTATTACACGGAGTTTTAGATGTGCTTCTTATGGCTTCTTCTCACATACGGTTAGAAGTTTTTATTTTATAATTAAGAATATCTGTTATCCTCTAATATGATGCCCCAAATTTCAGATTTATAAAAACTTAAAAAGAAAAGGGCTTAAATATTAGAATGCTGGAGGTTAAATAGTAAAGATAGAACTTTAAAAGAAAGGAATATCTGAAGAGCAAGGAAGATAAATTGAAGAAGGACATGACAAATATTGTAGCCTCAGAAAGTAGCTTGGGGAGGAGAGACATGCCCCAACTCATTATCCTGCATTGCATGTGGTCCACCAAGCACTGCTAGGAGTGACCACTGAGCTCAGAGCCAGCTGTAAGCTCAGCACGGCGGGCTGTGTCCCACCCCTCCCCCACCCTCCGTTCTCCCTACGCCACTTCCACCTTCATCCCCACAAAGGAGTCCACAATGAACAGCCATCCGCCAAAACAGAGCGTCTCCAAATCATCTAAACATCGCTGGGCTGAGGGGTCATTTCAAAACATTTCAAAGTTCAACTTGTTTCTCTTTGCAGAGGAAAGACTACTTTGTGACCTCTGTTTATGGCATCAAAGCAGAGCAGCCTACACTTGGTCTTAGCCAAGAGGTCAAGTTAGGACAGAGAAGGACTATTATGACAACGATGGGCGGAGATGAACACTCTGGACAAGAACTAAGTGCTGTAGTACCTGTATTGCAAACCAATGTCCAGAAGGTGGGGGAAAGACAGGAGGAGGAGAGAGAGGGGGGAGAGAGGGGGGGAGAGACAGAGGGAGAGAGAAAGAAAGAGAGAGACAGAGAGACAGAGAGACAGAGAGAGAAGAGAGAGTGTGTGAATAAGAGAATTGTCTGCCATAGAAAGAGGCTGGGGGACGGCAGGACCAGGGTTGGGATGTTGCATGGCTGAAACCTGATCATGAAGAGCTAGGTATCTGTGCCTCTCATAGTGATTTAATAAAAAAAATAGTTAATTAACTTTGGGGAAAAAAGGAAATGCACGGTCAGACAGAGTTTGGGAAGACAGTGGGAACCCAAAAGCTGGCCCAATTAGCTAAGCGGCTGCACATGTTTTATGGAAGACCTAGTGAGGCTCCACATTAATTTAAAAAATATGTCATCGTTTTTTTTAAAAAATAGGCACAACAGTTCAAAGGAGACACCAAACAAGGCATCTTCAATACCTCTAATACAATTTCATGTATTTTTATTACACATTGCTTTGTTTAGATAACAGTTTAAGAGACAAAAATCTTGAAAAATCCTAAGTGAGGAGAGTCGTGTAATAACACCAGGGATTCTAAAGAACTGGGCTGGAGGGGAATTTCAATGAGACATTTTATTTGAATTGAAGTTTTGATTATTCTCCCTTGTTGTTGATAATAGGAAACCAGGAGATAGTTATGACCTGACTAGTTGTTACACTTTATCATTTCTTTGTACGTTGAGTAGGGAAAAGTGTTTTATCAATACACCCCTTGAATTTTAAATTTTTTTTTAGGAAAACAATGTCTGCTAAACAAAGTTTAATTCATTGTTTTCAGATTGAAAATATGGAATAAAATAGTAAAGAATTCATTTTTGGAGAAAGTTAGAGGAAATAAAAAAAAACCCTTTGGAAATATCCTTGGTAGGAAACTTTTAGTACTGTCGGGAAATAAGACACTTTTATAATGGAAATGTTCAGAGTTCCATAGCTTTTAACCTGGGCAATAATAAACAGACAGTTGTGATGACTTGGTACTAATTCAATAGCTGAGATGGAAAACTAATTCAATAGCTGGGATGGGGGAAAATGAGCTCAAGTTCCAGAGTTTGGGTGTTTCAGTTTATAAAATGGCAGTTTACCATGTAGGTACGAAAACCAATACTCCCATTATGACTTACATAGGAATGAAAGTTCTCAGCAAGCTAATTTTACTCAGTCACAGAGTATAATTTTCCAGTGGTTATCATAAGCCATCAATCCATTTTGCTTCTTTCACCACCTAAGATTTACAGATAGTAGGTATAATTGCAGTGCTTTGTTTTCTGGAGATTTCTCTTTAGATCTTTTAACAGAAGAGCAGTTTCTTTTCTTCTTTTGAAACAACTAAGCTCTCTCTAGTGTGTCTTGCAAGAAAGAGGTGAGGTCTGTTGTTGACTTTGCGTCTTTGTGTAGTTTAATTTTGTTCTGCTTTTTCTTTGCCATAAAATCAGTGTCCAATAGTTTCAATGTTGCTTTAAATAGATTTGAATCAAGACATCAAGAAGTGGAGATCAAATGCCTAATTTTTTTTTATTTTACACATACTTGAAGATCCAAGGGCAAGCATATTTTTAGCTAGACTTACTAAATTCTTAGTCTTATTATGCTTTGGGAAATGGGTAGGAAACTTGCATTGGCATTCTACATGGTGTAATTTGGATTCTTGATTTTCTGGCTTTAGTTCACATGCTAAGGATTTGGCATAGTGAGGACTAGGCCATTATAAATAGACCCCTGGCTTCTGAAATACTGGAGGCATTATGTTCATAACTCAAGAAAGCTTAAAAACATTGCTTTCATTATAATTGGAGCTGCTATAACAATCCTGTGGACATACTGTTTATATTTGGGTTGATATTTTCCTAGTATTTCTTTGTGAAAGCCCCACATTTTTATTTGCAGAGGGCTAAAAAATTGTTTAAATGAAATCAAGATGCACCAATGCCAGAATGATGTGTAAGCAATGAAATATGATGACTTAAAAAGTAGGTTTTGTTCCTGCATCCGTCAGGCTTACCACTTACCCTGGTCACATGCTTTGGATTCTTGCCACATTTCTACTTTGCAGTAGGAAGAACTGGCACAGAAGCTTCCCCTTTATATATTAATGTGGGTGGGAAAGGAAATCCTCTGGAAAAGTTGTTTTGGTACAAGTTATTTCAACTTCTGTGCAATTCAACCTCACAGATTGAAAATTTCAAAGTGCTTTGTAAATTGACGTATTTATTGAGCTAATAATTGAATGTCCTATCAACAGACTTGTTTCTTAGGTGTTCCCCCATAGGAGTTTTACCTAAGCTTAATTTCCTATTATTTCTGATGGATTCTGCACTGACTTCTATTTAGATACTGTGCTCTGAACACCAACTAACAAGGGTCCTTGCATTTTAATTCAACTAATACTGATTGTCCTGTAAAAGAACAGGCAATGCCAGACATGAAGGGCCAAGTCCTTTACAAAACTGGCCCCACTTGACATGCTAGCTTCAAGCTTCAGGACCACCAAGATTTCTGAGCGAACATCTAGAAGGTTGAAGGCTCCCATAACCACCATCCAGAGTTGATAACTTGCTAGAAAGTCTAATAGAACTCATCCACAACAATGTACTTATGATTACTGTTTTATTTAGAGAATAAAGATAAGGAATATTGAAATAAAAAAGACACCGGGGCCAGAGGTAGGCTATGGTGGGAGGGCATGACGCTCTACGCCTCCTTCCCGGTATCCAGACGTGTCACATTCTCAGCATATCCATTTAGTCACCAACCCACAATCTCCACTGAGGACACAGTCCAGTGGTTTTATTGGGGTTTCGCTGCCCAGGAATGGTTGATTAAATTATGGATCATGTGAAGGGCTAAAACTCTAGCTCCACCATTCTTCCCTGGGTTTGGGCTAGTCCAAGGTTGCAGTGTTCTTGTCCTGTCCTTGTGAAGGGAAAACATCAAAGGAAATTGACAAAGAAGAGCCAGTGAGTTTAGGGATAAACAAAGAGGTTTTACGATTTGGCAGTCATGTGCCCTTCTCCATTACCCCCCCCCAAAAAAGTGTCATGATCCCTATGGGAACCGAATGAGGGGTTCTTTTAAACAAAAATTTGTTTGCTTTCATTGATTTATTATCGGTAAACTTTTGATTCGTAGACCTATTTTATGCGCACAGGGGAATCATAAAAAATTGACTGGCCAAAAGGAGTCCCATGTGGAAAAGTTTTTCGAGGCCCTGAGCTGTGAGAAACCATGGTTTTGTGAGGTCACCCAGCAAAAAGACCTAGACAGACACAGATCTAACTTACTTGGAGGTCTTTATTACCTTCAGAAGAAGCACTCTTCTGAAAGCAAATACCTGATTGGAAGGGAGTTGAGAAGAATGGAGGAAATCCAAGTGTCACCAACTCCATTTCTAAAAAATTTTCATAAAGCTGTTCACAATAATGGGTTGCACTCAATGTTTTGACATCAGTATCACCACCGTTACACTTTCCCACCACTATTATTTTGAATTTTCCCGCCATCACTCAAGCTTGCCGAAAAGACAGAGGCTAGATAATTTATTTCTATTGCATGTTATGGGTAGTATAAGATGTTATAAGATGCTTATAAGATAGTATAAGCATGCTACTGGAATCCTAAAATTTTTGATAATTAAGGTCTGGAGAAATCTCTCCAGCAAGCTGCTCAGTTCTAAGATCCTTTTGTGTGTCTCTGGGTCATGGCCATTAAGGAGCTTAAATAACAGTGAGAGGCAGCTCATGGGTGTGAGCTCCAGGCTCCTATGGGGGTGGGAAGATGGGAAGGACTTGCCCATCCCCTATTCCTGAGGCCTGTGTTAGCCCTTAGCACAGAGCTACATACTTGCCTTGCCTGTGGACGACCCAGGTTTACCTCCCAGCACTGCACATAAAGTGACCCCTGAGTACAAAGAGTAAGTCCTGGGCACAGCTGGTCATAGCCCACAACCAAAACGTAAGATAAAAGCTATGCAAGTGGATACAGCCAGTTTGACAATTTTTGGAGAAGCTGGAACATGCCTATCACCATGACCCAGTTTTTCTATATGAATAAAACACTGTGAATGAACTTTAAAACTTCAGCTAATGCTAGCTTGATTATGATCACGAGGAAAGGTGGGTGAAATGTGTTAAGAACCAAGAAAATGACAATCTATGTTCCTGAGGTTCTTTAAAATCTTTTGAAAAATTGTGAGCAGGAGGACTATAAATAGGGAACTAGACACAGCAAAAACAAGAATTATATTTCTATTATGTGTCTCATGTGTGCTGAGTGGGATCCCTGGCAGAGAAAGGGCCAGCCAGGGCTGTTCTAGAAGGTTTGACAAATTGAGCACTGTTTAACTCCAGGAGGAGCCATTCACTGAGACCAGGGCATCTGGTGAATAAGTTCTACTAGAATACAGATGACATCTCTTCATTGCATTTTGCTCTTCTTCCTGCCTACCTCTGCTAAGTTGAGCCATTGTAACACAGCTAGTTCAGCCTGTCACGTCTTGCACAAGTTTCCAAAGCCTTGATCCAAATGATGGTTTGGATGCCCTGGAGTCACTCAATATGGCTATTGCTGAGGAGCCGAATTTGAATGTGGGTCTAATTGTGATCTGGAAAGTTCTGCTTTTCCCTGATGTACAGTGTTAATAGTGCAAACTCAAGATGAGAATCTCATCTCAAAAATACTTCTGGAACCAAAACTCTGAGCACAAGTATGCTCCCTGCAGCCCTGTTTTCTACCAGGAAGATTTGGAAATCTTCGGAAAGTTCCTCGGTAACAGGGAGGGCTATATAAAAGCAGGGACATTCCCATGATAAGAGATTAACATGGATAGCAGAATGGATGAAGCCAATCCCTACATCCCGAGAGCTGTCCTGGGAAATTTATGCCGCCATACATCTATCTAATCATGTAAATGCTATCTCTGCTGGATTGCGTTACTCTACACTTGATCTTAACCAAAAAGGCCAAGAAGCGATGGATTGTGTTACTCTAAAATGCCATTGCTTCCAAGATGTGCCATTATTTTATCTGGCTCTAAATATTGGCCACCACACAAGGCCTTTTTTTTTTCCTAAAAAAAAAAAATCTTAAATAACCTCAGAAAGAAAATTTTTTTTTCCTTTTTTTGTAGGAGTACTGCTATTTATTCAGCCACTGATTAGCTGATTGAATTGTGCATGAACT
>JAOXYA010000037.1:26182044-26194563 GCA_028565675.1 Sorex palustris
CCAGTCAGTAATGGCTCTAGTCCAGCGGTCATCTCTAAACCTCATTACGTGTCCAGCCCATCTGATTTTTGATGCCTCGGCAAATGAGACAGCATCCCTGATTCTTGAGCATTGACGGAAATCGGAACTCTGGATACTATCTCTCATTTGAGTGAAGCGTGAGACTCCAAGCATAGCTCTTTCGATTCCTCTTTGAGAGACCCGAATAGCGTTCTCATCCTGTTTTCGTACGGCCCAGGTTTCTGAGGCATATGTTAATGCAGGAAGAACAGTGGAATCGAAGAGATGTGCTTGGAACTGGAGGTTTTGTAATCCCAAGTTACATAAACATAATATTAATTATCTTCTTGTGTCTATACAAAAGAACATTGATTTAAAGTAAACTATTCAAAAGACATAAGGAGAGGAGAAAGGCAATATTAACTTACAATGTAAGTTCAGTGTCCTAGAATGATCTGACCTTACAAATTAACAGAAACTGATTAGGGGAATAAACTGATTACCTGTTTGGGGAAGAGAGCATAGAGAAGTGGCTACAGATAAACAAAAGAATGGGAGTGACTCGGGAGCACTTTGATGGGTGTGACCTGATAAACCTAAGCTCCTGTGGCAAGGGAGAAAGGACAAAGTAATGTTATCCTACAGTTGTCACGGGGGTAGAGCTGGGATTAATTGATGGTCTTCTTTGAAATTTCTCTCTTGGCCTTTGTTCCTGCTGGAGCTTTTCTCTGACAGGGGGATCCAGTCTTCTCTGGCCTGCACTGGAACCAGGGAAAGGTCTTGTCAGACTTTAGTTCCTGTGTCCACAAGGTGGGTCCCGAAAGCCGTAGGGATAGTTGGTTTTATTACTTCCCACGAATTCTATTGCCATGGGGACCCTTCCATACCTGCCTGCTTCCTGTATGAATGTGAAAGTGCATAGAGAGTAAGTATGAGGGTGCTTATGAGGGTGTGTATGAATGGGCACATATGAGTGTAAGAATATGTATGACCATGAAAGTGTGAGTGTATTGCGTGTGTATATGAGGATGAGTACATGAGTGTGTGTGTGTGTGTGTGTGTGTGTATGTGTAAGTGGGGTGTGTTTTGTACAACCATCACACAAACCGTCAGTGTCTAGAAGGAGTTCCCTGGGTGACTTTGCAACTTCCTGCCGTGTCTCTCACTCAGCCTTCATGCTCCCTGAGATTCGTCCCGAATGCGAGGCAGTCACTGACAGGTGGGTTTGCAGACTGCCATTCCACTGGCCATGAGCCTGGCTGCACAGGGCAGCAGGTGCAGGAGAGGCTATCGGGCAGTGGGCACAGGGGGTGGAGAGGGAGGCCAGAAACAATGAACTCACATTCTAACTTAAGTAAAAACAAAGACTCTGGGGTCTTAACAAAGTTCAGCAAGATGAAGAGGTTAGAAGCTTGTTGTGGGGCTGGGGCGACAGCACAGCGGGGAGGGAGTTTGCCTTGCATGAGGCTGACCCAGGTTCAGTTCCCAGTATCCCATATGGTCCCCTGAGCACTGCCAGGAGTAATTCCTGAGTGCATATCCAGGAGTAACCCCTGCGCATCGCCGGGTGTGACCCAAAAAGAAGAAAAAAAGCTCATTGTACAATTGACAGGAAGCTCTACTTGCCCAGGAATTCCTATCAACAGGCACTGTTTCAAGTGCGTTGCAACCACATTTCATTAGCTACAAAGGCCGTCTGGCATGATCTTACTACACCCACCCATCCCCACTTCACCATCTCAGACAAGGAAGGCGGGGAGGTGGTCCCTCCCACCAGGAGTGTGCCTTGGGGCATCGGATTTATGCCAGGCCCCTCAGACTTCAACTCCCCCTCCCAGCCTCATCCCAGGAGGCTCTCCTATTGGATTTGGAGTCTCCCTGAAAGCTCAAAGGGTTTTATCTAAGCGGCAGCCAACCCACTGAAGGATGGTTTGCTCAGAGGGTACTGAATTCTAACTGCAGGGGGGAAAAGTGAACACTAGGTAGAGAACAGCTTAGGAACAAGACTGGGTGTTGTACATAGGAGGCGAGGGACAGGGTGCAAGACAGCAAAAGTTTGTGTGTAAAAGGAGTGGCCTGGACATTGTGAAAGGAGGGACCCAGACCAATATCCTTGAACTGTACAATAAACATTAACTTTAAAAATTTTTTAATTGAATCACAGTGAGATAGATTCTTACGAAGCTGTTCATGATTAGGTTTCAGTCATGCAGGGTTCCAACACCCGTCCGTCCACCAGGGCACATTTCCCAGCACCAGCGTCCCCAGGTTCCCTCCCATCACCCCCCCCCCCAGCCTGCCTCTCTGGCAGGCACCCTCCCTCCCTCCCTCCCTCCCTCCCTCCTTCCCTCCCTCTCTTGGGCATTGTGGTTCTCAACACAGATACTGAAAGGTTATCAGGAATACCTTTAACCTACTTTTAACTCTCAGTTCTTGTCCAGCGTGATCCTTCCCAGCTCTTGTCATACTGTTCCCTTCTCGATCTTACCTACCCTCCGCCCCACACACATGTCTGGTTGATTCCAACCACTGGCCACGCCTCGCCCCTGTTTTCCCTGGCTGTGGATATAAGCATCTGAGATTGATCTGCAGATCTTTCGTACAATTCCAAAGAACCTTGAGCTTAGGGATAAATCCACTTTGGCACTAACACTCCTCTTGTCCCCCTACCTGCTGCTACCACCGCCATTCTGCTTGCAGTGACCTCAGCTGGGCAGCACACCAGCACACTGAGCTCTGATTGGGCCATCACAATCCTGCTTTTAAAAGCAAGCCTTCTGCATCTCCGGTAGACAGGGAATAAGGCTCAGGATCAGAGCAGGTGTGTTTTTAATGCAATGCTTCAAAAGAGCGGCTCTGCATTTTTTCAAGTCTAATCAGATACATTTTTCCCCGCTCACAATCTCTCCCTTCAAGGGTGAATAACGAGGTTTCAATGTTTTTGCCAGTCATTTAATAGGAGCTTCGGTTAAGCCCATTTAAACTCCCACTTAATGAGCTGCAATTGATGTGAATTTTTTTCAGAAAGGGGAATTTTGTTTCATTTTAGGTCACTGTGAACTCAGCACAGGAGCACACACAGAACTAATTGGGACGGGAGTCTTTGATAATGGCACCATAAACACAGGCCGTTTTTGTGTCTGGCTCATGGGCTGCTACACTGCCCGTCTCCCTTCACTGCGGTTGTCTGTGCCTGCTGGGGGGAGCGCCCACCCACGGCTGAAATTCACATCAAGAGCCTCTTCTTGAGGAAACAGCGGTGTGTTCCTGATCACCAGCAATGCCGCGGTCACAGTTCGGTCTGGAAACTATGGGGGCACGAGAGGTGGGAGGTCTATTTTGCTATCTCGCTAGCTGGCAAAGCCCATCCACTCTACATTATAGTTGAAATTGGGGAATTCTCCAGTGTGAGTTTGTGTGTGATTTCTGGGGACTGACTGGCTGTTGGATTGATTGTTATGTGATAAGTTGCGTTCTCCACAACCTTTCTGGACAGTTTAGGGGAAGACTCGGCAAACGCGTCAGTTCTCCAGTTTCCCTTAGGTGGTCTTATCTCACAGACTTTTGGACACATGCAAGCTTACTCATTTTCTGATGAAGTCAGAAAGAGCATCACCACCCCCTGTTTGTGAGAGTGTGTGTGTGTCGGGCTTCTGTAGGTATCAGAAAAATCCACTTTAGATCTGCCTTGATCCAGTCATCAGGAGCTGAGGGGTAACGAGCGCCCCGGCTGGCCATGCTTTGTGCTGCCGTGTCCGTGGTGAGCAGGACCACGCAGGGCCGTAAGAGACGCTGAGTGCTTGGGTTTAGGGATGCCGTGTTCTGGAGGAGCCGTGTGCTGCGTGAATAGATGAGACGGTGGCGGTGCTCTTCAGAGAAGATGAGACTGGTGGCAGAAGGATTTGTCCTTCTCAAGGTCAGCCTTGGTGTAGTTGTGGTCCCCGTCTCCCTGAGTGCCAGGAGAGACTCAGCACTAGCCCCTCCACTGATCTGCAACAGCTCTGCCCACTTGTCCCTCCCACCCTGAGGCCTCTGACCTGGCCCTGGGCATGCTGACTGCTGCCATGCAGAGGGACGGAGAGAGGAGCACACGGGAAAGGAGGGCCTCGGGTCTTTACGCGGCAGGTGGGTGCTGTCACTTGTACCTGACACGTGGCCTCAGAACCAGTGACTAGTGCCCCTGTCTCAGCACACTGATGGCTTTGAGCCTGAGGGTTGGTTTGTTTATATATATATATAGTCACACCCAGCAATGCACAGGGGTTACTCCTGGCTCTGCACTCAGGAATTACTCCTGGCAGTGCTCGGGGGTTCGTATATGGGATGCCGGGAATCGAATCCGGGTCGGCTGTGTGCTGGGCAAACGCCTTACCCGCTGTGCTATCTCTCCAGCCCCTGTTTAGACACATATTACTTAAAACTTTCTATGACGATCTTCTAAGTCTGCTTCTGAGTACAGGGTAGGAGACTCCCCTTTCTGTGAGGTGGCCAGACGCTAATCGAAAGATTAATAAAGTTCTGCAGTCCACGACCCCGGGACCTGCTGGGCACAGGCGTCTCCGTGGAGCCTCAGGCGCTGGCAGTGGCTTGTATGTCTCTCCGGCTTTTCTGCCCGAGCCTCTGCCGCCCGGTGCCACAGTGGGGGGCAGGGGCAGGCTCTGCCCTCAGAGGGCTGCGAAGACTTCTCTGAGCCAGCCGATGAGGAACACCCCCAAGATCCCTGAGCATAGAGCCGTGATGGAAGAAACCTGGAGGGAGGGGCATGGCTCCCCACGGCTCCTGCCGAACGCAGACACTAGCAGAAGGAGACTGAGCGGCCAGGTCCTGCCTCCTCCCGGACGAGCAGAAGCTTCTTTCAGTTCCTTGTGATCGAATTGCACAGAACTGTCCACACCAGGGTGCAATGCTGTGGCAAAGCGGTGACTTGTGGGTCACGTGCAGCCTTTAGCATGGGGCCCCTCCTGTGGCCTGCCAAGTGAGGGATGCAGAGGGCGCCCCCTGCCCAGGCCCTGCCAGTTAGGAAGCTGGTGGGTAGGGCAGACGCTGGGGACTCACCCCTCTCACACTGAGACTCCAGCCCACAGGGTCTGGCCTGTCTCCTCCATGCTGTGCAAGGCTGCACGTCGATGTTTCTCTGATTTTCCATATTCCTTGTGGCTGGAGGTTGGGGTGGGGTCCACAATGGGAGACTACCAGGTTGGCACCCCTAGCCTCAGGGAGTCAGGTGGCCTGTGTGTGGCTTTGGCAATTCCACTGGCCACACGTGTCCTACCTAGGGACAGTGTAGGGGTCTTGGCTCCCGTTGTTCCCAACCAGGTCTCTGAGAGATGAGGAATGGAGCTCACGGGAGACAGCACAGCTGAAGAGGAGATGGAGCCTGGCAGGGCTGTGAGCAGTGCTGGCGGGGGGTACTTGGTATCTGCAAATGGCACGTGGGAAAACCTGAAGTCGCCAGCCGGCAAGGGCCTCATCAGGAGCTGAAGATGTTGCATCCTTGAGATTATGTCCATGGAAGCATCTGGGACTCGCTGCTGTTTGCACAGGAGGAAGGATAGGCGTGAGATCGATAGTCCCAGAGGTGAATCCATCCTGGTGCTCAAGCACCATGTGAGAGACTGAAAACATCTCCATGCATTTTTCTGTTAGTCCATGTTGGAGTTAAAACGTTTTAAATCTCTTGGCTCAAATCCCATATAGTAATATTATTTTTACCTGTTTCTATCTCTTGAATGTGACTTCTGACAATTCTTAGTTGTGTTAGAGTCATACCTGCCCTATTTTGACCAGTGGAGTTCTATAGAACTTGGTGTTCTGAACCCTGGGTGTCTCCCAGGGACCTGGTTGGTTCTCATGTCTTGGCCCCACTCCTCAGCTACAGCAGAAAGAGCAGTGTCCACCCTGTAAGAAAAGGATCCACGACTATTCTGCTGCAGAAAATGCCCTCCCCGCAGGTCAGCTGGAGTTGAATTTGGGGTTCCTTCTACAGTGCTATGTGCTTGTGCTTGCTGTGTGTGTGTGCGTGCGTGTGTGTGTGTGTGTGTGTGTGTGTGTGTGTAGGTATGTCAGGCATTTGATTTTATGGCTTCAGGTGCCTCTGAGTCATGGGCCAGTGGAAGCTGTATCATTTTGTGTTTCACCCCCTTCTCCAGAGGGGACGGAGCGATCTCCATTGCATTCACCCTGATCTCATTATTTACCTCTTTAGAAAATGCAAATTGTCCAGCACTCTAATGGATTATGTTGTGAAGTTCATCTCGAAATCATTCATCTTTATTGATTCTTTTGGCACAGTGCATTTGGGGTGCATGAAAAGAAAATTCCCCGAGGACCACAAATTAATTTCCTTCATGAATCTTCTCGAAGATGCCAAGTTAGTTTATTTTCCCTGATGGTTGATCCCTGAGACAGATTGAGTCATTTGGGAAATGTCTGTCTTACCAGTTGAAAGCATTTCTAGACCAACGGCCTCTACTTCGGTGATGTAGTCAGCTCTGCTTGTTTCATACCCCACAAGTATTTGGGATCCTCTGAGAAGTCCTTGCATGTGTGCAGAGAAGCCTGCAAAGTTCTGAAGCCTCAAGGTCATTGTCTCTCCGTGGCATTACTGCCCACTTAGCCGTTGGCACCACACTCTATGCCCAGCCAGGGACCATTTCTCCTCTGTGGCCCTCGTCCCTCCAAAGAGCGTTTCTCTGCTGTCTACTAGAAAGGCCAAGAAGCCTCTGGAGTGGACGTTGCATGCAGCCCTGGTGGTTGCGACCGTGTCCAGTGCCCTGCTGCCACCCACAACCCACTGTTTGGCCCCACCTCTGGGTGCATCTGCTGATCATTTCCTAAGCTCCTTGTTTCTGAATGCACCCAGTTCTCCCCAGGAACCTTCGTGTGGTCGCTGCAGGGTCAGCCACACTGCACGGGCTCTGCCTTTCCTCTGCTGCCAGGCTGGGAGGGTTAGGCATTTCCCTGACTGGATGAGGTGAAACCTGGTTCTCATTAGGCATGAGAAAGTCTGTAACTGCAGTGAACAGGTTTGATGTGGACCCACGGGTGATGCCTACCCTGGGCTATGGACCCTGGAGGACCCAGACATTGAGTCGTGGGATGAGGAGGAGAAAGAACACTGATTCCTGGTGCCCTGATCCCTGACTCTCAGCCCTGGGGTGTGTGCATCTCACAGGGCCCTCACAGAGAGAGGGACATCTTTGGGAAAGCCACGCTAAAATCAAAGGGCAAAACCCTGCAGCAGGATTAGACCTCACTCTCAGGAAAGGCCCTCTTTTCACGGAGGGAACAAGATAGACAAGGTGTCTGAGTCACTGGGGCTGAGAGGAGCAAAGGCAGGCTGAAGGATCGGACACTTTTTTGGCTCTTGGGCTACAAGAATTCCTAGTTCACTGGGATTTGTTGCTGATTCTATGACCATGGCGGCACCCAGAATCTCTCCTGTTGTGTGCAAGGCCTGTGTGATTGCAGTTCCTTTGTTCCTCAGACCAGGGAGCACACAGGCAGATGCGGGGGAGGGTCATGTGCAGGCTTAGCTCTGGAGCTGGGGCTGGCCCTAGTCCTGCTCTGTCCTCACAGGAGGCCAGCTCCACCTTTAGGGTCTTCTGTTGTCTTTTACCAAGCTTAACTTCTCAAATCTGAGACCTTGGGGAAACTGCTGTCTTGTGCTCTGTGGGTAAGCCTCCTGTTCTGGAGGGTCCCTGAAAGGAAAGCGTCGGGTCCTGGTGAACACCTGTGCAGTGGTCAGCGCTAAGCAGGACAGCTAGTCAGCTTGCACTGTGCTTCTCACTACTGCTCATGTGACCTCGGAGAGACCCAAGTCTGACACCACTTCACCCCCAGGAGTGCTGCGAGGGCAGAATTTTAGTCCCATGTCAGGCGTCCACGCCGGCTCCCATGGCATCCAGATGGACCTGGCAGTTTTTCATGGACTCTCGCTCTCTTCCCTCTCGTCTCTCCTCCTACCCTCTTCCCTCTTTCTCTCCCCGTCTTGCGTATATTTTCTGTTTCTCATACACACAGGCACATGAACACGTGTTCACTCACACATCTCAGATTCACATGCACTCTCTCTCAGACATACGCACAAATACACTTGTATTTATACTATACTCACACTCATATTTATACATTCACTCACACATTTATACTACATACTCTCATATGCGGGCGAAATACTCTCGGTAGCTTGCCAGGCTCTCCGAGAGGGACTGAGGAATCAAACCTGGGTCGGCTGGGTCGGCCCGCATGGCAAAGCCTGGCAAGCTACCCGTGACATATTTGATATGCCAAAACACAGTAACAGGTGTCACAATGGAGACGTTACTGGACCCTCTTGAGCAAATTAAAGAACAACAGGAGGACAGTGACAGTGACTGTCATATGCATACACACACTCCTACATATACACATTTATACACATTCACACATTTATACTCACACCTACATGCACACCTCATACATATACACACTCCTTCACACCCACACACATTATAGTCATTCACAAAGTTACAGACATTCACACTCACACATATATACACTTATGCATGCTTACATATATACAACTCACATACACACTCACACACATACATGCACACATACATCTCACAAACAGTGTCACTCACAGTCAAACTCACACATATGCACACTCACATACATACAACTTGCACACTCACACACAGCTCTCTGGCGTCTCTCTGGCTGTGGGCCCCGGGTATTCACCTCACCTGAGACTTGCTCCAGACTGTCATGAGGCTCCCAGTGTCCTGGAGCTGGCCCACATGTTCCCGTGCTAGACTTTCCACCAGCAGTTTTCACCTTCCGGAGCTCTCTTTCCGCAGATCTCCACCCAAGGTTTACATCTTCACAGCCCTGAGAACTTGTCTCACATCACTCTTTCAGATACCATCTCCTCCGTGAGCCCCCTGTCTCTGCTCAAACCCTCCCAGCACTGTGGTTCTGTGCTCAAGTGTAGCTGTTGCTTCTTCATGTTGTTCCAACCTGGCTATCAATGTGGGCTCTGTGGTGGCCACCTTGCCTAGGTGCTCCTTGAGGACTGACTGGTTGGTTTGGTTCCCAGTGGTCTAAAGCTCACCACCCTGTAGGCCTTCTGTCTGACCCTGAACTGCTGTCATATTTCATCCAAGAGCGCTGAGTGCTGAGTACTAAGTTAGGGTCCAGTGAACACGCACTGGCTGGGTTGGGGTCTACCCCTGCCTCATCCTGTCTTGGATTTTGTGGTTGACCAGACACATACAGAGAAGCCCCTCATTTTCCCCCCAATGGGTGTAGATGCTATGATACAGCAACTAGGGCAGTTCTGGGGGATATCTCGGGGTCTTATCTAGCCTGGGCCTCCCAGAAGAAGGGATATTCAATCACACCTAGAAGACTCATGAGACTTGAGCTTGATGAGAAGTTTATAGGAGGGGGAAGAGACCCACCACACAGCTCAAATTCCCGGCCCCCAAGAGATCCTCTACCGCCTGTAGGAGTGGGGGTCCCACTGAGAGGGGCATCGCGAGCCGGGACACGGAGCAACACTTAGATTGAAGGCTCCTTTTGACACTGCAGAATGCAACGTGTGTCTTCCTAGCAGTGGGCCAAGGGGTCAGGAGAGATGAATTCAGGTCAGAGCTCTGCCCCCTGCTACAGCCACCGACACACTCTGATAATAATTTCCTTGGCTCAGCCACACAAGCAATGTACGTCTTCTCCTGATGGCACCCTCCAGTGCTTGTGGACACTGACGGTCAGGCAGGGAGCTATGAGGTGAGTTTTCAGGCCACATTTAGCATGTGGTACCAGCCATCACAGGTGGGACCCATCAGCCTTGGACCTACGGACTATATAGCCCAGCTCTGGGTGCTGAGTGAGACCCAGGACAGGGGCTGGGCAGAGTTCAGCTAATATGGCCTCAAACTCCTGACCACAGATGCTGCAAGAAAGTTGATTTGAGTCAAGTGGATCAGTGTAGGGCTAAAGGCCCCAGTGTAGGGCACGTGATACAGGCTCAGTGCAGGGCTCAGCACAGGACACGGGACCCTCAGGGCTCAGTGTAGGACATAGAACCCTCAGGATTCAGTGCAAGACTCGGGATCCTCAGGTTTCAGTGTAGAACCTAGGACCCTCGGGCCTCAGTGCAGGACACAGGACCCTCAGAGGCTCAGTGCAGGACATGGGACCCTAGGGGCTCAGTGCAGGACATGGGACCCTCAGGGCTCAGTGCAGGACACAGGACCCTTGGGACTCAGTGCAGGACGTGGGACCCTCAGGGCTCGGTCAGGACATGGGACCCTCAGGGCTAAGTGCAGGACATAGAACCCTCAGGGTTCAGTGCAAAACCCGGGACCCTTGGGGCTCAGTGCAGAACCCGGGACCCTCGGGGCTCAGTGCAGGACATGGGACCATCAGGGCTCAGTGCAGGACACGGGACCCTCAGGGCTCAGTGTAGGACACAGGACCCTTGGGACTCAGTGCAGGACATGGGACCCTCGGGGCTCAGTGCAGGGCGTGTGGCCCCCAGGAGCCCCCATGTAGAGCCACTTGTGATGGTGAATTCCCTGCTTCCCCCTAACTTCCTCTCCCAATGAGCCTCCCCCTCGCCTCCCCCTGCAGCGAGTGCCACCATGGAGGAGAACGAGAACTGACGCACAACCGCTCCTTCAGCTCTGTGAAGCCCATGGTGGAGCCAGTGGGTCCGTCTGTGGCCTCTTTGCTCTCAGCCTCTCCCCTGGACAGGCCCTGAGGAGCAGGACTCCCCTGGGAGTGGGAGCGCATCATCAGTCTTTCCTCAGCCTCTGGGTAAGCCCTGCTGCCCTCCCTGGTCCTCCCGGGGCGCGTGGGCGGGACTGTGGGCGTGGGCAACAGGAGCTGATGCACTCAGCACACGCTGGGCTGCTGGGTCCGGGACAGGGCGGCAGTGTGGGAGGGGGGCATGGCAGCAGTGCAGGGTCTCAGTCCTCTGTGTGCACACTGGACCCCTGGGGTCTGGTCGTAGGTGGTCTGCAGTCCCCATAGCGCCCAGGCCAGGCCCCTGAGGCTGTCCTGAGATCATGTAGGCAGATGGGACGGAAGCCAGGACTCTCGGGGCCAGCCACACTGCTGCTGGTCAGTGTGGACATCTGCAGCAGCAGTGTGGATGCGAGGGACTATGTGGAGCGGGAGGACCGCGGGGCCACCTCATTGGGGAGGGGCACGCTGGCTCCCTTGTCGCGGGAAACGCAAACAGAGGTGGACCCCGCCTCCTCCGCCCCGGCTTCTCATTCGGGCTCTGGACTAGGCTTTTGCTGATATCAGAGAGAGGATTTATACGAGGAATAAATATTCTTAAATCTTTATAAGGTGCCTGAAATATTTATGGCTGTTTGAGTTTGGTTTGCATGCTGTCGTGCACTCTTACATTAAGCAGTTTTTACACCATCAAGCTTCCCCATTAATCATTTCAGCTGTTCCCAGTGATCTTAACCGAGGGAGATCTATTACCTTCCGTGACCAGAGCCAAATGATCTAATTTCTCCTCCAGCCGTTTCATCGAATGGCTCATAAACCTGTGGCTGTTATTGTATCAGGAAGACGCATCGCAGCTCTGTGGTGTCCCGGTGATGTGTTTACGCGCCTTTTTCCTGAGAGAAATCGCAGTGCGAGTGGAATTCTCGTGCACGGGAGGGCACTTTGTACTGATCCCACAGATGAAATTGAGGGCAGCCCAGCCCCGCCGATTGCTGACTCGGTGAATCAGTGTCTCTAAAGGATCGCCCCTCTCTCCTCACTCTGCTCTCCTCACTCCTCTCTTCTCGGCACAGGGGAGGATTTCCATGGAACTGCAGTGAAGGCAGAAGTGTGGAGTAATGGTATCACACTAGGAGACAAGACACGGCTGAAGCAGTTTATCAGAGCTGGCCCGGGAGCTTGGGTGGAGACAAAGGGCATCAAAACCTGTCAATCGAGTGTAGACACAGGGTTGAAACTTGTTTTCCAGGGTCTCAGAATCTAATTTGACTTGTGTGATATCGGGCTGGTACAATGAGGCCTTAGAACGACAGTTGTCATTTTAACTAGGTAACGACGCCCCAGGGACCTTCCACAAATAGCCATGAGAGAAAGAGAAGATTCAATCCCCTCTGATTTTTTTGTTTGTTTGTTCCTTTGGGTTTTTGTGTGTAGGGGAACTGCACGTGGCCTCCCTGGCCCCAAATACAACTTTGACATTCTGATCAGAGAGACTAATATTGGGCACAGATTACCACAGAAATGCTGCTTTCTGTCAGGTTAGGCACGAGGTCAGTGTCTTCTGGTTTTCCCTGCATATTTCTACAACCCTTACCGAAGGATGGGTGATGAGTCATGATGCCAGGTAGACCTCACCGTCTTTTTTTTTTGGTTAAAATCTTTTTTATTATTATTATTAGTGAAACACCATGAGGTACAGTTGTAGATTTACATTTTTTTGTGCTTGGGTTTCGATTATACAATGATCAAATACCCATCCCTCCACCAGTGCCCATTTTCCACCACCAT
>JAOXYA010000037.1:26205529-26216197 GCA_028565675.1 Sorex palustris
CGGGGTGGGGGGGCTGGGGTGGGAGGCTGGGAAGGCTACTGGGATCATTGGTGGTGGAGAATGGGCACTGGTGGAGGGATGGGTTCTCAATTATTGTATCACTGAAACCCAAGCACGAAAGTTTGTAAGTCTACAACTGTGCCTCATGGTGTTTCACTAATAAAACAAACAAATAAATAAATGAAAAGAAAGGGGCCTAGATCTTTAGGACAGGATCGGCTTTCCCCCTCTATCTGCTTTGTGTAAACTAACTAATCCTGAATAAAGCTGCAACTACAAGCAAGCTTTGGAATGGAAAGTTTGGTTAAACAAATGCACTTCTCACAGGAAAATTAAGCCAGTTCAAGAATGCTGCAGAGAGGTCAGGGCTATGTTCACTCCATTAAGCGCCACGATCTCTGCCCGAGCTGTTCACTGCACAGCCAAATGCTTCTCCAGACTCACAATGTCTTCAGAAGATAAACTTGTACAAAGGACTGCTACAAAACATGACCACGGGTTGTGTGAGGGTGGCTTTACACGCTCCTTAAACCTGTTGATTCAGACCAGCATTTGCTACATAAGTCTGTTTTTCTGACAGCCCAGCTAATAGGTCAGTGCAGGAAGGTTCCACAAATGCCTACGTCTAGATTTTTGGTAAGTTACAACAAGTGGGTGAAGATTTTGCTATTCAAACCAGTGACACTTGGTGACTCCAGAGAGCAGGAGCGCACGGACCTTCTCTGCCATCCCCTCTGGAAGCTGCCTGTGCGGTGACTGGCACCCTGGGCTTCTCTTTGCTCGCTGCTCTAAGGCCCAGGGAAACGTCTCCCCTCTGCCAGCGAGCAAACCCAAGGAACAAAGAGCAGCAGGCTGGGAGAGGCAGAGCACGGGGCCTTGCTTTTGAATGTGGGGAATGCACGTGGCCACACAAAGGGTGAAATTCAAAAAGTGATCCGTGTCCTCGTAATAGCTGAGGTTTGGTCACTATAATAAGGGGTTCATGTCTGTTGGGATCACTGCAGGAAGAGGCCAAGTCCTTGGGAGGGGCTGACCACGCTCCAGGGGCTACCGTCAGGCCGGCTGGCTGGTCGGGCTTCCCTGTACACTGGTACTCAGGCACAGAGCACCGGCCACAAGGCTGCAGTTGAGCCCCGCCCCATCCTGAAACCCTGCACACAGACTTCAGAAATGTGTGTTTTGTGATTTCTAGTTTAAAACCCAAACCCCAGCCGGAAGTACTGCCTTGCTGCCTAACTGAATTAGCAAAGATCTCGGTTCTACAAAGGCCTCTGGAGGGAAGAAAGGGTTAAGGGGTCGTCCTGCTCTCTGCCCCCTGACCCCCTGACCCTGCTCCACAGATCCAGCCGATGGGCCTCCTCCTGGCCCGAGCACGGGGAGGGCTGGAGCATGGCCCGGATGGAGTTCTGGGACCAAGGAAACGGCCACTCTGTCCTCTGACCAGTGTAGGGACCGAGGAGACTGCACCCACTACCCAAGGACCAAGAGCTCTCTGGGTCAGCCCACCCCGCCAAAGAGAGGCCGGACTCCGCCCTCTGAAAGCACTCTACTTCCTCACACCCCTTCACAGTGCTTTGGAGAGTTAAGGGTCAGTGGTAAGGGTCAAAGGGGAGGCTCTCAACGTCAGGAAGCCACCATTAACTTTAACTTCAGACTTGGACGGGCCCAGGCCGTGACTCCGCCCTCCCTGGACACCCTGTTCGCCAGAGCTCCCAGCGGGCAGCAGGTGCAGTGTCCTCAACTGCCCGCCCCCACGTCCACTGCCTCTTGCGTACACTCTTGGCCTGCTGAGCTCTGTTCCCAGAGCGCTTGCACAACGGCGCACCCGCTGTTGTTCTAACGTGATTACGGGCACAATGAGGAATGCAGCAACAAGAGGCGAAGCATTGTTCTGCATCATTAAGCGCACAGCAGCCCCCCAAAGAAGCTGCAGGCAGCTTGCCAAGCGCCCTAATGAAGAACATCTCTTTGAATTATCTCTGGATGAGCAAAGGATCAAGTCTGAGCCCCAGAATATTTGATCCTCTTTGTGCTGCTGCTATGTGAGCTTCCTGAAGCCAGGCACACGGAACCTTCTGGAACGGGAACTGACCAAAACCTTTGTTTCTGAGTCTGATGAGATGCAAAATGATAGTGGGGACACAGTCGCTCATCCTCGTTAGTGTCTGTGAACTCCTTTAGATGAAGTTCAGGACACCCGAAGAACAGGAAAAGCGGGGCTCATTCACCCTGCACAGGGTGCCGGGCCTGAAAGTAGTTTGTTTGCTGAGAAATAAATCTGCATGCTGTCCCGACTTGCTGAGCCAGTGCTCCAGATGGAAGCCGTTTATCAGCAATTGGCCGCACGATGCTGTGGCCAGAAATATTTCCCTATAAATTCACCTAGTTAAAGACAAACAAATAGAATTCAGGCTCCCTCTCCTTGGGGTGGGGCAGCCCAAGTAACAGTTTGAAGAGGCACCCGGATCTGTCAGAGATGACGGGCCTCACTGCTCGGACAGGGCCAGCGTGATGACTCTCCCCAGCGCTGGGAACTGCTAGGCCACATTTCCCTGCTCTGCCGGTGAGGCTAAGAGTGAGCTGCGGAAGCTCCACTGGTGCTTGACGAGGGGCTGCGCCCAGGGCGTCCACACACCAAGGCTCACTGAGGGGAGCTCCCAGCTGAGCTCTGGAGGCCAAAGGGTTTCGCCGCAGCTCACGGCTGCACACCCCAGGAGACTGAGCCCATCCCGGCTAAGGAGCATCGGGGCAGGGCTGGGGGTCGCAAGTGAACCTGAAGACCTCATTCCGGGGCTCCTGGGCTCTTTGCAGAGGGCGCCGGCGAGAGTCGCACGCCCGCCCGTGACTGCCCGATCCGGGATCCCAGCCCCGCCTGCCCGCCACCCCAGCACCTGGCAGCACGCGCCCTCTGGCGTTCCTCCTGGAAACAACCGACCGAGGTCCCCATGGCAGGCGCGGACCCTGGTAACCAGGCTGCGACCTCCTCCTGCTGACTGACCCGCAGATGGGGCTGGGAAGCGCTGCCGAGGGCAACGCAGAACTGCCGCTTCCTGAGAGGAACCAAGGGACACACGTTCTCCCCGTGAGAGCGAATCCCTTCTAATGGGCTTGTCTTTAATTTTTTTGATGCGCGAGTCTTACTTTTTGACAACTGAAGAGCCATCTAAAAGCGTTCGAACGACTGGGGTGCCGGGGGCCCACAGGGCAGCAGTGGGGTTCTGGCTCCAGACAGTCCGACCCCGAGGAGACGCAGACCCTCTGCCCAGCCCAGCTCCGCTGAGGGAGCGGCAGGCACGTCGGCCGCTGTGGCCAGCAGAGCCCGAGGACCACCTGCTCCTGCAGCCCCGACACCCCAGGTGGCCCAGGTCCAGCCGGGAAGTTGCTGCGAGCTGGCCACTGGGAGGTGGCGCCCGACTCCTGGCCAGAGATGACCCACCAGCCTCCCCCGCTGAGGGGGGGAGTGGCCGGCACGCCTGACCCTCCAGCATCTCCGAGCTTTGTCCTGCTCTGGAGCCGAGGCCAGAGAGTGTCAGCACCTCTCAGATTCCAACCCCACGCCTGCAGCCCCCCGCACGCCGCCCAGCGCCCGGCTGTGCCCGGCCGCCGGCAGCAGCTCACCCGGCCCCGCTCGGTACCTGGCAAACTTCGTACAGCAGCCGGTACTGCTCCTCGGGCTTCCGCAGGCTGCACAGGCTGCAGCCCATGGCGGGAGCCTCAGGGGGCGGTCGGGGAGGCGCCAGCACCCGCGGGAGGCAGCCCAGGGCACGCAGGCATGAAGGGTCCGGGGTGCCCGCGGCACTCGCGAGGCGCTGGCGGACTCTGCCTCTGTCCACGCCGCCCTCCCTGCCTTGAGCTCCCAGGCGCGCGCTCGGCTCGGAGTGCGTCTGGCAGCTGGATCCTGGTCCAATGCACACGCTATATATACGGGGGCTCATGCATATTAATCAGCTCTCATTGACTATTCATGTCAGCGATACAGGAGCTATAATTGCCAACTATGACAGTTGAGATTTCTCTAATTAACAAGCAAGTGCTCTCGTGGTAAGGAATAATAAAAGACACGAACGATTTTGCAAGCCATTTTCTGGCAGTTACAAATAAATATGACTGCGTTTTTAGCCAGGTCTCAGGATAATCCCTAATGCATTTAAGCTAAGTAGAAATTCATTTTAAAATATATCATAAAACTCGGTGATATAAAATGTATTTAATGCTGCAGATAATGATGGCATATAAACTGGTTTTATGGAATGGACATGTTTTGAATAACATTCATATAAATTTCAGGTCTTTACTAAGTTAACAGGAAAAAAATCTTCACGTGTGAACAAAATGCAAATTGCTGGTTATCTGTGTGTATACAAAGTCACAGAGGGTTGGAGAAGAAGCTGCCCTCGGGGAATTAAGCAGATAATCACTGCGGAGCTGCATTTTCAATCCAGCAGAAAGTTCCGTGACAGGGCTGTGCAGAGAGCAGCTATCGCCCAGCCTCCGAGAGCGAGTCACGGCCCACGCGGGCACCCCCAGCTCTGGGCTGTGTCTCCTGCGTCAGCATGCCAGCAGTCCCAGGCACCCCCAGGCCCGGAGCAGTGGGGTGGGTCTACCCGGCCTGGACCCCCAGGGCCACAGAGCTCGGCTGAGCACGGTGGGGGCTCAGTGGCCTGTTCTGCTGCCCAGTCAGATGCTTCCTTCCCATCCGCATGTCTTCGGGTGGTCTCCTAAAGAACACGGCGAGTTGGGTCTAATGCACAGTGGCCCCCAGCCCCATGGGTGAGGGCTCCTTCCTCCTGGCGCACAGACGGCTGCCCGGCACACCTGGGCCCGAGCAGGGGCAGCACCTGAGGGTGGAGGTGGCTCGCAAGCAGGGGCCATCACAGCACCAGGCGTGCCCCCAGGGAGTGAGTCAGGGGGGAACCAGGCAGCTGCCCACTGAGGAAGGGCCCTGCGGCTGTCCCCGACCTCCCTCTGGCACTGTGCCAGCCACTTGAAGGCGGACAGACCTCAGCCCCTCTGGCGCGGCGCCCAGCCTGCACTCTCTCCAGCCCCCAACTCCGCCCGTGACCCCTGTGGCTGGCTTGGTCCTGCCCTACCCCGGCAGCTCCTTCTCACGCCCAGTCCTGGGCACTCCGGGGAGACCTGCCCCAGGCCAGGGCTGACGGGGTCAGAGGTGGGTCATGGCAGTGACCCCACAGTGGGGACCTCACAGCAGTGGGCCCCAGAGGGCCTGCAGACCCTTGTTGCGGTTTCTTCCTCAAGGCCGGTTCCCTGGTCTGTGTCCTCCCCACATGCCCGTGACCTCTCTCCACACGCCCATGTTGCCCAGCACTCCTATGTTAGGACACTTGCTGTCTTGGCACCGGCTCCATGACCCACCCTGGCTAACACTGCTGCCCCTGGGTCGGGACTCCCGAGGACCACCCGGGGCAGACAGCCCCTCAGCAGGGTGCCAGGGCATCACACTCACATGTGGGAGGAGGAGCCAACTCCCCGCCCAGTTCCGCGCACACAGCTGGGGTCACAGTGGTGAGGCACGGGACGAAGACGCCACAGCACAGGGGCAGCACGTCTGGGCCTCTGGGGGCCTCCAGCTCTGGACCCCCGATGTTTCCTGAGACCTTCGTGCCCGGTGGGACAGGCTGAGGTGCGGGGCCCGAGGATGGGTCAGAGCCGGCACAGAGCAGCCCCGGAGCACCCTTGCTCCATCCGGGGACCCACAGGCCCCAGCTGAGCCTGCCTGCAGCCCTGCCTCCTGGCGAGGGAAGGACTGCCGGTGGCCAGGGCAGCAGAGCCAGTCTGAGGCGCCTGTCTCAGGCACCCCAGCACCTCTCTGGGCAGGCCAGAGCCACAGTCTGCCATGCCCCGAGACTTGCCAGTTGACGACACACAGGCCAGCAGAGCGCCTGCCCGGCCTCAGCTCACCCCGTCCGGGCCCTCCTCCTGGAGACCCCGCGTGGAAGGGGCAGGGAGGCCGCAGAGCCGCTGGCCCGTGGGGCTGGGGTGGCCCTCGAGGAGCAGCAGTAGACTAGGGGCCCAGGGCCCAGCCTCCCGGCTCCGCCAGAGCCCGCCCGGCACACTGGCCACACAGGGAGACCGACAGGGCTGTCGGCAGCCTGAGGCCACCCCGACCCAGAGCGCCAGCTGGAGGGAGGGAGCGTGGGAACCTGGCTGCTCCCAGCCTCCCGGCGCCCCAGGTGGGAGCGAAATGGGGGCAGGCCCGGATCCAGCCTGGCTGCACGCTCCACCCACCCCGCCTCTGCCTCCTGAGCCAGACTACTGTCGGGGGCAGCTGCAGGTGCCGCAGGCCCCAACCCACCCTTTCTGCGGCCAAGGGGTGGCACACGCACGGCCACCAGCCCCACTGACCTACGCAGCTCCGAGGGCTTGGCGCCTGTGCTGTGCCGAACACACGGATTCTGGGGGGTGGGGGGGGGGGGAGTGTGACGCCCAGTGCCGGGGTCAAACCTACAGGCAGAGACTATAAGCAGGGCAGGAGCAAGACAGACGAGCCCGTAACACAACACAGCCTGGGGTCATCAATGCTGGAAACCTTCCACCAGGTCCTGGCCCTCTCCCTGCCCTGGCCTGACCCCCCTCCCCACCCCTTTTCCTGGCCTTCCTCCCCTCTTCCTTCCTGACCCTCCTCCCCGCCCTGGCCTGACTCTTCTCCCCGGCCCCTGACCTGGGGTCTCTGAGCAGAGGGCGCTTGGGAGAGACAGCTCCAGCAGCAACTCTGCCCTCTCCACAGGGAGCTGAGAATTTAAGACTGGCTGGGAGTGACTTCCCTCTGGAGAGGTGTTCATATTCCCGCAGACTCTCCGATATCTTGAAGCAGTGGGGGCTTGTCTCCTGAGCCCAGGGTGCTCCCTGAGCATCGGTGTGTGACCTGGCTTCAGGGCTGACCCCCCTGAGCACAGACCCTGCCCCCACCCAGCACTGATGTCTCCAGGCCAGGCTGCCCAGGGAACTGGAGCAAAGAACGGTGAGGAGGGGGCAGCCTTGGGTAACGCCCTGTGGGCTCTGGGGAAAACCGAGGGCTCCTGAGAGGGAGAGGAGGAGGAAGGTGGGCTGGGGGCTCAGGGCCTGGGCCGGGGCAGGAGACGAAGGAGGCAGAAGGGGTACGAGTCCAGGGCAAAAAGGGCAGGACAGAGTTGCAGCCAAAACCCAGGAAGCTCTGTGTGACCGGCCGAGGTGACGAGTCTCTGAAGCCACAGGCCCAGGGCCTAGGCTCTGTCGGTCTCCCGACCTCCCTCCCGGCTGGCTTTACTGGAATCCCCGCCTGGTCTCTGCCATCCCCCTAAACCCTCTCCAGACCTCCCTCGTGGACAGTCCCTCTGCTGGACACTCCCTCGGTAATGCAACAGGGAAGCCGGGTCCCGAGGACAGTCGTCCACTCAGGGGGATGCTCCCGTGGCAGGGCCCGCTGACGTTCTTGGGCGCGAGGAGCTTCAGGGGATGGGGGGGTCTCCCTTGTGCAGGTCTGCCAGAGCCCGACCCTCAGGGGACTGTGGGACATAGGCCACGGCCATAGGACCCTGCCGCTGTGCTCATGCAGCGTGTGGGTGGACAGGAAGGACGGAGGAGGGACTGGTATGACCCTGGCAGGGCCCGTCGGAGTCTCGGCCCTGTGACTGAGGCAACTACCGCCCCTCAGGGGCCACGAGCCCACACCCCTCAGGAGCCCTTGCAGCCGCAGGCTGGGTCTGCAGCCCCACATGCTGGATGATGAGCAAGTACTCAGGGACCTGCACATGACTTGTGTCCCCAGGACGGAGCCGGCGTGGTCACTCGGGACGGTACCGCAGGCCCGGGCGGGTGGAGTGCAGGGCGCTTCCTGTGGAGCGTCCGTAAGGCTGGGCCCAGTCCCCCAGCCATGGCAGCCCTTGCATGGTCCCAGGACAGAGCAGGTCCCGGTAGCCAGAGCCTTGGACCCCACAGGCAGCCGAGATCTCTCTGACACACCCTGACACCAGAGGAACGAGGGATCTGCTCCAAGACGCAGAAACCGAATCCATGGCAGAATCTCTGCAGCTGCAGTCCTTCACGCACGACGGGGGATGAGCCTCGCTGAGCTCCACCCGCGCTAGAGACGGCGAGAGTCAGGCATCCTGCGCACGACCCCTCAGGCAAGGGGCCGGACGCAGCAGAGGGTCAGCTCTGTCCCTTGGTTGAGTCCCAGCTGGCCACCTCCCAGGCAGCCCGTGTTCTCCCGAGTCTCCACACCAGACTGACCCCAGGTTCCCTGGCCCCACCGGCTCCTGCAGACACGGGGTCGCTGGACGCCTGCCCATGCCTCACTCAGCAGGTGACCAGAGGGCACCGCCCGCCCATGGCCGCCTGCCTGCCGCCCTCGTGATGGCATGACCTGCTGCTCCGTCTCACAGCTTCTCAGAAGCCCACAAGTCCCTCCTCCTCCTGCGTCCAGCCCACGCGGCCTGCCGGCTTCAGCCCTCCCTCTCCCGAGGACACACCATTGCCCCAGGTAGACCCTTTGCCCTCCCTGTCTGCACACTCCTCGGGGCTGCAGAGGACTGTCTCCTCCCGCTCCTCTGCCCGTCCCCGTGCCCGCCCCGAGCTCTGCGTGTGCTCTTCCGCCTGAGGATCTTAGACGAGGCTGCACGGCGAGTGCTGGAGTCTCGCTGCCCTGCCCCTGCCCCTGCCCCAGGGTCCCCAGGAGACCCCACGCGTCCGTGTCACCACCACCCGGTCTCCGCATGCCCCCTGCGACCCTCAGCCAGTTAGAAGCTCCCCAGTGGGCACAGGCCCGGCGGGGGGCTTGTGCAGAACGGGATGGCAAGGTCCAGTCAGCCTTCCTGGCCTTGCTCCGGGCCCCCCTTTCCTGGTGCCTGTCCCGGGCAGGCGGCCGGCAGAGCTCCCGCGGGGCTGGGGCTGGGGCTGCCTGGTGATGCTCGGCCCTGACCTGCTGATGCTACGGAGCCTCACACCCGTGTAGTTGGATGTGCTGAACAGGGGTCCCAAGGTGGGAGAGGATGGAAGGCCGGGGAGAGCCAGGGCCGGCCTGCAGGCGGGGATGGACTCACTCGGCCCCTGCTGCTCACCCACACCTGCTCCCGAGGGTGCCGGTTCAGGTGAGCCCCGAGCCCCCCGGGAACAGGCAGCCCTCAGGAGCGGGATCCAGCTCTCCCACACACAGCCCTCGGCAGCCTGGGTGAGAGCTGTGCTTGGGTGGGGAGGGAGGAGCACCGTTCAGCAAACCGGGTGGTCAGCAGGCAGTTTGCTGTGTTACCCCTTACTCCACTGGGCTCAGAGCTCTGAGCCTCTGCCACGGCCCATCAGGGGTAGCCGCAGGGAAGCACCTGGCCAGACGCAGCCCTTCCTGGGGACCACAGCTCAGCCAACCCAGGGAGCACCCAGCTCCTCGGGCAGCACGGCAGCTG
The DNA here is from genome assembly GCA_028565675.1 of Sorex palustris. NCBI lineage: Eukaryota > Metazoa > Chordata > Mammalia > Eulipotyphla > Soricidae > Sorex > Sorex palustris. The sequence continues at coordinate 26,214,925 of JAOXYA010000037.1, forward strand.
GGAGTCACGGGCCTTTGAACCCTCGCTCTCTGCTCGCTTCTCTGAATTTCATTTGAAGTCTGGTCTTTGAGAGATACAGGAAAGAATCACAGATAATTAAAGCTTAAAATATTCCCATCTCCTATGGGGCAGACCAGGGAGACTGCACTGGATAACGATGTAATCCAACATGTCAGGAAGAAATCGGGACAGGAGACAGAAGGCAGGATGGAGCCTGGGGACCGGCCTGCCACGCCGTCTCCTAATTAACTAGCCGAGGCTCGAGCTGTCAGCGGCCGCAGCTCTGGCCTGGCGTCTGATTAGGATTCCGAGCTGGGCCCTGGACTCTCCAGCTCGGGCCAGAGGTTGGAGCTGAGCAGAATCTTGGAGACAAAGCGACCCAGCCCACTAGCCCAAGGCCATTGCCAACCCAGAATGGGTCAGACAGTCCCCACGGGCATCCCCCGACCCAGACCAGGGGTCTGGGTCAGCGCAGGCCAAGCCCCTACAGGCCAGGTCTCCACGGGCAGATATACCTGCACACAGACCGTCCTCAGCACGGGCTCTGACTGTTTTCTTCCTATGCGTCCTTCTGGGCCTGGAGCCTCTGATCCACATTCTCCAGGCATAGAATATGTGGTTTGTCCTGTGAGCCCACAGAGCCCTGGGCAGCTGGACCCTGGTTTCCAGCCCAGCTCAGCTTTGGCCCCACAGGGCAGGGGCCTGACCTTGGTCACTGCGAGGAAGCGGCCACTGGGCGCGTCCAGGACATGGGCAGCCACTCTGCATGTTGCCCAGTGCTGGCCAGAGCCCCAAGCCAAGGCAGCTCACTGCCCGGTCCGACTCCTCCCCAACTGGACCCCACATGATCCTGACTTCACCCCCGAGCAGGTGGGAAGGGCTCACACAGACCTGACCCTGATTCAAAGGCATAAGCGCGGACGGTCACAGGGGCTGGACCCAAAGACCAGTCCAGATGCCGAACTCGCTGACCAGTCTGGTCAGCAGATGCTGTGGTAGGGTCAGGCTGCTGCTTTGGGGATGGGCCTTGGGATGGGTCCTTTCTCAGGCAGGACAGCCCAGCGAGCACACACGCAGAGCCCCCGGGAACAGCCACGCTCTCAGCCCTCAGAACACAACAGGGACAAGCTCCTTCAGGGCCAAATGCCCCATGGCAAGTGTTTCTGAGGCCCTACCAGGACAGGGAGGAGCCCCCTCGGGCTCCAGAAAGGAGAAACAGGACTTTCAGAGGAGAAACCTGGTGCTCCCCACTACCCCCCCCCCCCCCCCAGGG
>JAOXYA010000037.1:26218040-26245631 GCA_028565675.1 Sorex palustris
GGGATGAATGGAGACGTTACTGGCACCCGCTCGAGTAAATCGACAAATAACGGGGATTAAGTGATTAAGTGATTAAGTGATTAACCCTAGAAGATATATAACATGTATTATATTTTACCAATTGAAGAAATTTAAGCTGAGAAATGCAACTGAGAAAATTACCTTGAAATATCAGCTGGGAAAACAGCAGTACAAGACAGTTTTTTGAGGGGAGAATGATCATTCTTCACAGTAAAATAGTTTTTTTTCTCAAATTTTATTTTTGTGAAACTGCTATACTGCCCCTTTGTTATGAAAAAAAAATAAATAAAGTTGCGTAAATATTGAAAGTTCCTAGAGTAAACATAGTTTAACATGTCTCCCCCCCCCCCGAGAGGGGCCACAGTCTCGGACAACTCCCTCCCTGTCAGGGTTCAGGGGGACTCAAAGACTGTCCGACTCTCCGGAAACGAACATGCCAGCTCCCCTCCAATGCGCACACACCCACCTCTACCTGGTGCGTGGGCCAACGGGACCCTCAGCCACTGCTGAGATGCCCCGGGACCCCAGGGCAGGAGGCGGCTGAGGAGGCAGAAGCCCGTGTCTCCGCAGAGCTCAGGCGTGAGTGAGGCTGCGGTGTGGGGCTCTGCCCACTCTCCAGAGCGGTTGCTGGGTGGGTGTGGCCCGGGGACACCGAAACTGGCTCCCGGCCACAGGCAATAAGGTGATTAGTGGTGTCTTCGCAGGCAGCACAGGGAAGATAATTGCTCTCAGATTCTGCCTGCTGATGAGTGATTGGCCCAGCCAATATTTGTGTTGTTGGGAGAGGCGCCGTGAGAGACAGACAGAGACCAGTGTGGATGCAAATGGCGAAACCAGTCTGTCAGGCGGGCCTGCAGGCTGTGGCCAGGGGCACACCTGGCACTTGGGCACAGCGGCCGTCCTGACGGGCTGCCAAGAAGCACCACCAGAGCCAGAGGAGAGTCAGTGGTGAGACAAACACGGGAGCCACGTCAGGCCAGGAGGGCGAGCAGAGCCGGGGTCCCTCCAGGCCAACTCCACCGGCAGTGCCCTGGGTGCCCCCGCTGACCACAGCCCAGCAGCAACTTGGGCTCACGCGGTCCCTTCCGTCATGTTCAGTCATCGCATCCTCCTGCATCCCAGACGCTCAGCCCGAGAGCGAGATCTGAAGATAGCTGTGTTGCTCCCAGAACGCAGTTCTCCAGGGAGCAGGCGAGTGGCAACAGCGCCCTGGGCACACACTCGGGCACCCAGAAAGCAGCAGTGTGCTTCAAGGTCCCGGGAGCTCAGTGGGCACCTACAGGCGGCTGGGGTCCTGTGGGATAGATTCTCGTGGGAGGGGAGTCTCCCGGGTGCAGGGTGATGGAGCCGGGCCTGCACCCCCATGGCTCAGGATGACGGATGGGGGGGAACTGTGGTCTGACCCCAGTGGGCCCAGGCGGGTGAGACAGGATGACAGGCCCTGCTGGGCACTCTGGGGACTCAGGCTGAGTGGGGGATTTGGAGCCAGGCCCTGCACCCCGAGAAGCAGAGCCCGCAGGTCACGGGCAGTGGGACCTGTATGGGCCCCAGAGGCTTTCTTCCTGCCGCCGCTGCAAGGAGACAGAGCACTCTGCTTCGGGAGCTCTGCAGAGGTGGGAACTGCCTGTGGAGGCGGGAGCTCCTTCCCCGAGTCCCAGCCCGGCACGTTCACTGGACAGGGCACTAGTGGACACAGGCCTCAGAGAGGAGCCCAGGCGAGCGCGAACGGGGAGGAGAGACTCTGTCTGCTGCCGCCTTGGGGTCTCAGCTGCGTCATCAGGGCAGCCTAAGGGATTTCAGCTTGTGCTTTCATCACTGCCCCCACACACGGGGTTCAAGGTGACAGGAGAAGGGGGAGCCTGGGAACCGGGGCAGGTGCGTCACCTGGCACCGTCTCTCCCATTCCCACCCCGAGCCCTCGGCTGTGCAAGATGACACGTCCATATGCCCGTCTCCCTGGGAGAGAGATGCCTGGCACAGGTGGGACCTCGGGCTCCGAGGGGCGTCAGCGGCGGCTCCACCCAACAGGCTCTCGGAAGTCGGCTCAGCCTGTACCCAGGGCCTGCGCGCCCAGTCAGTTAGGACACCCAGGGAAGTGCCTGGAAGGTCACGTGTGGCCGTGCTGATCTGGCTGACCGACATCTGGGCCCTGGATGGTCTCTCCTGAAGCCCACCCAATGCTGCGCCCAGATCTGAGCCATCTGCGTGTTCTCCAGGCTCTCAGCCCCTGCCCACCACACATCCCCGCCAACGGACAGTGCAGCTATTTTCATGCAGAAGACACAATCCCATGAGCACTGGCCAGTGTCCACTCAGCACCTTCCATGTGGGCATGTGTCGGGCAGTTTAGTTACCTGACAGCATCCCCCGCCCCCAGAGAGAGAAGCTGGGCTGAGGTGGGACTCCAACACAGCAATGCTAACACGAGGCGTGCTCTGGTGGTCCGACAGAGCTAGTGCTGGAGGCCTGGGGGGCTGCTGTGGTGTGGCCCCATGGACACAGGGCGCAGGGTTGCTGTGTGAAAGGGCAGTCGTGTGGCCTCATGTATGTGGGGACCAAAGCTGCTGTGCAGAAGGCCATGGTGTGGCCTGTGTACACGGGCCTCAGGGCCGTGTGAAAGGGCCAGTGGCATGGCCCCAATGCACGTGGCTCACTTTTCAGAAGCCTAGACGTGGCCGCCTCAGAACAAGCTGATCCACGTCCCTGGCCCGGCCGAGCTGCACTCAGCAGAGTACACACATTCTGAGGACCAGCTCTCTTGTCCGGCCTGGGCTCTGTCCCCTGTGTCTGGAGGAGGAAGGGGGCTGGCGGTGTGACCTAACCTGCTTACTCAGACCGAACAGCTTAGACGGGAGTGTCAGGCAGATGTTGTGTCAAGGTTGCTCCATCAGACTCCAACAACCCAGGAGTGTTCCTCCCTCCTCCCCAGATTCACGGTCCTCGACTGACCCCACTGACCCAGCTAATTCTCCAGGGGACAGTTGCTCTGTGTGATCCCATGTCTGTGCACAGAGGTGACCCAGGAAAGGGCAGTGATGGGAACTGGATTAGCAGTTAGTTAGAGCCATCACAGGTTTCCTGGGCATGTGGGCATCTGTCAGGCAGTTTAGTTACCTGACAGCATCCCCTGCCCCCGCCCCTGGCTCTGAAGCCCAGGGTCCCTAAATCAAGCCCAGTGGGAACCGCTAGATGGAGAACAGAATCCAGAGCCGTGGGCCAGTGGGCAAAGCTTGTCTGAGCTCCATGGGACCACTACAGTCCCAGGTACATGGCTGGGATACCAAAGGAACCTGACGGTGTCTGAGTGGATGGCAGATGGGCATCGGAGACCCCAGGGTGCTGCAGGGTCCCTTTGGATACCTGCCCTCACTTCCTGTGTCCACCAAGACTGAGCTCCTGGACGTCATCACATGAACTAAGGCCTCAGTCACATGGACTTGCTGCCGTGGGTGCCACACTACACCATTTCTGAGAGACGCTGCCCACGCCAGCCTGCAGACCCCACCAGCCCAGCCTCTGCATGCAGACGCTCCACCTGCTCTTTCCAGAGGCATCTGAGCCAATGTCAAGCCCTCAGGGACTCTGTGGCCATCACATCACAGAGTCCACTCACTGTTCAGAATCCAAGGACAGCGCCAGCGGCACCCAGAGGCTGTGCTGGGGTCACACTTGGCCTCCCAGCAGACCATCCACCTCCATCAGCACTTACGTGTGCCTCCTCTCTGCTCTGTCAAAGGGCGGAGCCATCACACGGGGGCCAGGCAGAGCCACGTGTCCCAACACCCAAGTCCATGAGGGCAGAGCAGCAGCTGAGAACCAACGGTCATTTTTACTCAAGGTGCAAAACCCAAGGGGTGGCCCTGGATGTCAGGAAGCTGGTGAGCCTCAGAGGGGGTGGCCCGGTCCTGACCTTCCCCCCAGGCCAGTGCCCTGCCCGCCCCACCTTGCCCAGCCCCCATCCTGAAGGCTCCAGAAGCAGCCTGGCTGCGGTCACCTGGAAGACCCCCTCTGTGGAAGCAGGCGCCACTGAGCCACTCAGGCTGGAGAACGAAGGGATGGTCCTCAGGTGCCCACACCCTGCACTGGCTGGACACAGCCAGAACAAGGCCACGGCAGTCACAGGCCGCAGAGGTCACAAGGCCACCAGAATCATGACTCTTGTTCATTGTGTGTGCCAAGAGCCACAGGAACGATTTTCCTTTTGCAATATCGCTGTTCCAATAAAATCAAGAAGTTAGTGCAGGGCCCCAACTCCCCCCGGGGAACTCAAGCTCTGCAGCCACAGGGATTTATGGTCTTGTTTGCACCGGCTCGGAAGCCCTAAGTCACCAGGCAGATTCATTTCTCTTTTGAAACACACTGCACATTTTAAGCAAATTCTCCTCCTTCGATCGATGGGACTTTACATTCAGGAAGGAGCTGTGGGAAGGCTTTGGACTGTATCTCCGAAAGAGGGGAACCTCAAAGTGAGGGCCAGGGCTGAAGACTATTTTCTGATTGTCAGTCAAGCTAATTATACTCCATTGCAAGCTCCGTCTCTCGGGTCAGAGCAGCGCAGGGGCGGGGGCGGCGAGCAGGCAGGGTCCCGGAGAGAACACAGCCCCTCCCAGCAGGGTGCTGCCATAATTGGCAGCTCTTTGCCTGCTAGAGGTAATTCTCTAGCGGAGCAAACACAATGTTAACAAGATTTTACAAATTTGACATATGGCACCCTGTCTGAAATGACGGACAAAAGTGTCTTCGCTCCCCAGCAAACCGTCACCGCTGGAAAGTACAAGAGCATGACAGAGAGGGCAAGGGCACTGGGGCTCGTAGGGGGCTGGGACGGGGCGGGGAAGGAGAGCAGCTAATGAGGACAGAGGTGAGCCTCGAGGTGCAGCAGACGGGCGTGCGGAGCTGTGGGCACGGGACCCCAGGGGGCGGCAGACATGGGGAGCACCCGCATGTGGGGGGCACGGAGACCTCAGGAAGCACAGACGCGTCCTGCGCAGACCTCAGGGAGCACACGGACCCCAGGGAGCAGCAGACATGAGGAGCACACATATGTGGGGAGCACAGAGACCTCAGGAAGCACAGACGTGTCCTGCACAGACCTCAGGGAGCACACAGACCCCAAGGAGCAGCAGACATGAGGAGCACACGTATGTGGGGGGCACGGAGACCTCAGGAAGCACAGACGTGTCCTGCACAGACCTCAGGGAGCACACGGACCCCAGGGAGCAGCAGACATGAGGAGCACACGTATGTGGGGAGCATGGAGACCTCAGGAAGCACAGACGTGTCCTGCACAGACCTCAGGGAACATGCATGTGTCCCGGGGCACAGAGACCGTGGGGAGTTCTTATGTGTCTGGGAGCACACAAACTTCGGGGAGCACAACCATGTTGGGGTACACACAGATCTCAGGAAGCCCGAACATGTTGGTGAGCACACAGACCTTGGGGAGCACATACGTGCTGGGTGCACATACATGTCCCAGTGCACAGACCTCAGGGCGTGTGCGCGGTCAGGGCTGGCAGTGATGCAACCACAGAAGATGCACAGAGGCGACTGGGCATCAGGGGGACACGTGGCCCCTCTGCAGGGACGCTGAGGGCGCGCAGCCCCCAGACTGTGGAGGAGAGTGCAGAAAGGGTGCCCCTGCCTCTACACACGCTGACCTGCCACCACACAGACTCACCAAAACATGCCCCAGCCACCTCGGACTGTTTCCCACCAACGAATGTCAAGGAACGTTCCAGAGCATGGAAAGCCAGCAGAGCCCTCGCAGAGAGGGAACCGGGGCCTTCCGGACCCTCTCCACCTTCCCCAGTGAGACATGACCGACTCCAGGGAGGAGAAAGCGGGTCCCAGGGTTGATGCTGTGAGCCGGACTTATGCCTCGCTTCTGTCCGAGAGCACCTGACTGGGGAGTCAGTCATGGCCGAGGAGCACGGGGAGTGAGGGTCACAGATGGGAGCACGAGGAGCGGGGGGCACGATCGGGGAGCACGGAGAATGGGGGTCACAGCTGGGAGCACGGAGAGCAGGGGTCACGGCTGAGAACACAGGCGGGGTCACAGCCAGGGGAATGGGGAGTGGGGGGTCACAGCCAGGGAGCACGGGGAGTGGGGGTGTCACAGCTGGGAGCACGGGCATGGGGGCCACGGCGGAGGAGCAGGCGTGGGCTGAGCCGCAGCCACGGCGCCCGAGGCAGGGGCAGAGTGCTGGCAGCTGCACCTCCCCAGTGCACCCAGATGGTCACTGGGTGACCTCGCTCATGGCTCATGCCCAGTGTCTGCCCTCTGGCATGGGGGCTCAGCAGCCCACCACGGTTGTCCGTTCTGAACAGTGGCCCAGGCCCTGGGCGGCTGGCTGAGCCGGAGCTGCAGGAGCATGGGGCCAGCCCACCCGGGCAGCGACACGGGCCCGGCTTTGGACATGGGCCCGCAGTCACTGTCCGGCTTCTCACAGGCACCACGGGGTCTGTGCGTGGGGCTTGCAGTGCACGGCCACTCCCCAGCATCAGGGAGCACCACTGTGAGTGCGAGAGGGCGGGAAGGAAAGAGAGACTTCCGGCTTTTTCCAACTGGCACTGGTGGCAACGGGGTCCGACCCGCTGGGGGGCCCTGGCGCCTGCACTGCCCGCTGCCACTTCTGGTGCGGGCTTTCCCCAGAACAAGGCATAGCTGACCCCGGGCGCGGCCTCTGAGAGCTCCTGCTCAACAGTGACAGTCTAGTGACAGCCCGGTCGGCCACCAGGAGCCGGCCACCTCCTGCACTCACTCCTGCTTGGACTGACGCAGCCCAACAGGCTCTTCCTGGCTATTCCCTCTCCCGTGAGGTGAGGAAAGAGGCTCAGGAAGCGCATCCCAGACCCGGCTCAGGAGGAACAAGCCCACGGCCAGGGTCCCTCAGGGCGTCACGGCCAACCGGGGAGCTAGAAACCAGGGCCCCGAGGCCAGTACCTACGGTCACCAAGGAGGAGCAAGATGGCGGGTACGGCCGAGGTCACTGAGGGCAGCAACCCAGGAAAGCTCGAGACCACAGGAGCAGGAGCGGGGTCTCCCTCTGCTGCCCCTCAGCTTCCTGCCCGCCTGGTCCCAGGACACCCTCTGGACGTGCTCCCCTAGAAGTCTCCCGACGCAGCGGCCAGGGCATGCAGCCGGGAGGGCAGACAGCCACAGCTGAGCAAGGCCCCTAGGACGGCCGAGGCAGCCCACGCCCAGGACCCCAGCCACACACCAGGTTCCAGACTGATGTCCAGGTCAACCCGAGTACCCGCCCTTCTCTCCCCACTGCAAACATCCAGGAAATCAAGCACCAGTGGGGGTTCCTGGGAGACACGGTCCAGACTGGCCTGGAGAGCAGGAACTAGTCCTGACTGCTCACAGCCTCCAGACTTAGCCGAGTGCGTTCCCAGGTGTGGGGGACCCGTGCTCTGTCCCACTGTGAGTGAGTGTCCCACTGTGGCGACATCACCATCGGGTGCTCTAGCAAAGCTGCAGCCAGGGCGTGAGCCCAGCCCAGGTCAGCTCCCGGGCTCTCACACCTCATTTGTCAGGGGCTAAGCAGCCCGAGGCCACGGGCAGACACTTCCTTACAGAAGCTGGCCCCTAAGTAGACCCTTGGGGCTGGCCGCTGACCACTGAGCAGAGGAGGCTGGCGGCTGTGCGTGTGTTCTTCTCTTAATTGACTGACCTCGGCCGAGGCTCCCACCCCGTCACCCCTCCGTGCCCTCAGCAGAGACTTTAACAGCCATGCTCTGGCCCTCAGCGCCCGCGGACACAATGCAAAGATCATTTGGAAGATGAGCAAATTCAGTAACTCAATTATGGCAGCACCAAAGCAGCATTTATCAAGCTTGGACACGGCCCTCACACTCTCGCAGGCCTCTGCTTTTGCACGCCAGGCATTTGGGGAAAGTCACTAATCAATTTAGGAATGATTCAATTGGAATTTGTAACACTTCCCATTATTAAACCTTCAATCTTCATTATGGCAACTTAACGATGACATCATGGCCGAGGAAAACTCGTTATGGGAACTGGGGTGGTCCGACTAGGGAAGCAGAGCCCGGACAGCAGGCCAGGCTGAGCACATGAGGGTGCCACAAGAGAGGCCTCGGCCGAGCCAAGCCCGGGTACAGCTTCTGCAGATGTGACCGAGAGCTGGGCGCGAGAAGGGCTAAGCCCTGGGCTGAGCAGAAGACACAGCCCTCAGCTTCCTGCCGCCTGCCCAGCCCCTCCCCTCCGGGTCCTGTCTCACATCGGAGCGAAACGTCTGTGCTCCGATTAGAGACGGGCACTGCCCTGTCAGCCTACCGAGAGGGCCAGTCAGCTTCCCTGACGGAGCTGATGGGCGGAAGCGGCGAGTGGCCAGAGAAAGACAAGAACGAGCTGCACCCTCAGTCCCATCCCAGCCGCACACTCACAGGACGCTGGCGTGGTGGTACCGATGAGGCAGCAGGGAGGGGGGGCACTGGAGGGCACTGAAGTGGCAGCACTGACATGGAGGCTCGGGTGGTGGCACTGATCTGGGAGCACTGAAGGGGCACCGTCACGGTGGCACTGACATGGCGGCTCTGACACGGTGGCACTGACGTGGCAGGAAGGCGTCCACAGTGCCCTGTCCACTCCCCGGGGTCCTGCCTGTGGAGCCCTCCCGGCCCGTGGACCGTGCTACTGACCCAAACGCTCTTCTGCGCTGAGCGTGGCAAGGAGGTAGGGTCAGCAGGTCAGCCTCACTGGGCTGGGCAGCAGCCGGGTGGCCCAGTGGGACTGTGGCTCTCCTGTGGGCAGCACCCCCTACCCCTCCCGGCCCTGGGGGTCCGACACAGGGGGACACAGCAGGTCTGTTGTCAAAGTACAGAATCTGGGGCCCTGTGAACACTGAGCAGTGAAAACAAGGGCCAGTCTCAGTGCAGGGCTCTCGGAGACGGTCAGAGGTGGATGTGGTGAGTCGCCGTCTCCACCAGGGAGACCCTGAGACCCAGCTCGAACCACAGCGCCCCCTGCAGGGAGCCACGCTGCACTGGCTCTGAGTCCCAGAAGGTCCCTGCCCCAGCCTGACCCATGCACAGGGGCCGGCGAGTAGCACGGGGACAGGGGTGGACAGTAGGCTTTGCTGAGAGCTGATGATGACGGGGACCTTTCCCTGAGAAGCTGGAGCAGAATTCACCAGGCAGCATAAGCTTGTGCAGGACAGATGTGTCCGTCTACAGCAGGAAGAGACCTGCCCCCCCATCCCATGCCCCGGCCTCTTCCTGAGGACACGGTCACCCTCCAAGGTGCAGCCTGAATACTGCTGGCAACTGGGGAAGGGGGGGCCGGTGGCGCCACGACTCACATGTGCTCCTGCCCAGACACCAGGTGAGCTCCTTTCCAGCTGGGCAGTCCCTGGACAGGTGCCCGCCCCACCCCTGTGTGGGTTCCACCAAGAGCTGACTGCCACTGAGCACTCCCGGGCACTGTGCGGGACCTGGAGGCACCGGCCACACCGCCGGCAGAGCACGGGAACCCACTTCTGTCCTAGAAGGTCCCAGCACTCGGCCCTGTGGAGCTCAGCCTGGGGGAGCCTGGGGCTCTACGTCCTCTGATTCGCAAGAGGCAGCCACTGGCAATGTGGAGGGCCTGGAGGAGGAAGGTGCAGGATCGAGCTACTGGCAGGACCTTGGAAGTAACGCAAGCCCAGATGTTCCAGTCAACCCCCTCGGGGACTGTACTGGGCATCTAAGTCTAGTGCAGGGGCAGTTTGGGGCAGGAGCTCAGTGACCACCTGCTCTCTGTTCCAGGCAAACAGGCCTGCCGGGCTCTGAGCCTCCTGAGGCACGGGCCGACACTGGGTAGGTTGTGTTGGCTGTGCGGGCCAGGATCACCCAGAACCTGTGAACTCAGGGCCGGCCTGGGCCTTGGGCACTCCTGCTGAGTGGCCTGCTTCAGGGCGGGGGTCTCCAGCTCCTGGTAGCTGGGAATCAGCTGGATATGGCCGTCCCAGGCACTGTTCTGGACCCAGTTCCCTATCGGCTGGGCAAGCGGGATGGGGCAGGTCTGTTCTCACGGGCGTCCACAGGTGACACCACGGCCAGAGCAAGGGCGCCCACCATTCCTGCTGCCTCCTGGGCACAGAGCGAAAGGGTGTGGCATGGGGTAGCCTCTCCCGACCCTGCCCTGAAAGACAGAGACGCTCATCCCTTTTCTGGAATCAACGGGGCAAACCTCCTCGTGAGCAGCTGGGGGCCTACGGGGGGAGAGTCAAGGTCCTGACTGCAGGAGTCCACTGGGAGGGGGGACAGCAGAAGCTGGCCAGGAACAAGGCTGGATGGCCAGGACGAGTGGACACAGGGCAGACCGGGAAATTGGGAACATGAGCAAGGGGCTCAGAGGCGGCGGGGAGGGGCTCCTGGGGGTCACAGGGAAACCCCGGGGACCCCACTGGTGGCTGTGGGCAGCTCCTGTCCTCCCCAGAGAGGTGAGCAGATCTGCTGGGGGGACAGGGCCCAGGGGCTCGCAGGACGCCTGCACACGAGAAAGGACAGGCTCTCATGTCACAGGACCCTGGGGCTACAGGGTCAGCTGACAGGCCCAGGAAAAGGGCTTCAATGAAAGACAGTGGCCACAGTCACTAACCCACAGCCACCGTGCCCTTCCAGGGACGCGTTTTGTGTGAAGGAACACAGTATGTGGACATGAAGCTGGTTACCGCCTGCACAGCTCTGGGGACAGCAGGCACCAGATCAGAATCGTGCAACTGAGCCAGGCCAAGACAACACTGCTGTGGATGTCTCCCCTCCCTGAACGAAAGGCTGAGCATGCAACAGGAAGCCTCCACGCAGGCCTGCTCTGTGAGAACAGTACGCTGCCAGCTTGGACACTGGCTGGACACCAACGGTCCCTCTATCCTGGGTGCCCTCGGGAACCCCAACTGGGGCCTCATATACCCATTTTTAACTGAAAACCTCCAAGAAGCCAGAGATGACAGGAAACAGAAGGAGAAGAGCAAATCCAACAGGCTTGCCTGAGTCACCTGACAGCACAGGCGGCAACAGGACAGTCCCTGCGCCCTGCGTCTGCTCTCCATGTTCTCGAGACCCTTGCCTGTGCCTGGTCTGTGTCCCCAAGACCCTGTGTCTCTGCTGCCCTTGACACCCTGAGTCTGTGTCCCCGACACCCCGAGACTCTCTGTGTCCCCGACACCCTATGTCTCCCTGTCCCTGACACCCTGTGTCTGGTCTCTGGGCCCCTGCCACTGGCAGCTCAGTGCTGATATGGGCTCAGATGACCGCAGGCCTGGACGTGAGCCGCGCCCGGGCAGTGGTCTCCAGTGCCCCACACCAGCTTACCCCTGACATTTCACATCCCCAGAGGAGCTCAGATCCTCCAGCAAAGTTCAAGGGAAACTCGTCCATGGAACTGTTTGCAAAGCACTTAGGGGCAGCTGCGCCGTTGTTGGTACTGAAATCAAATACTTAGTTGGGCTGGTCTGGGTTATATTACCCAGCGTTTTTACAAAGGTCACGTTTTAAAGTAACTCTTAGCTCACACATTAAGAACACTATGCAATCTCAACCATTTATTCAGTTCCAGGCACCCATGTCAATAGGAAACATCTAAAACACTTTACTCAAAACCATGATTTCTGGTTGCAGTAATGAAGAAAATCCAAGAAAACCATTTCAAAGGACTTACTGGTGACCTCCTTAATCAGTAAACAGAGGCCACATTGCCGCTAACACCCACTGTGAAATGCTGGCACACGGCAGCACCCACGTGTCTAGGCTGGTTCAGCTCCCCAGAGACCACCAGGACGGGGCGGGGGGTGATGGGGAAGAACCCAGCTGGCTGTCACCCTCCTTACAGAATTCCGTGTCCTCTGAGTTTTAAGAACAACTGTGGCCTGAGCATCAGCAAGGAGCTCAGGGATCAGAGCTGACTCCGAAGAGCTGAATCCTACTTCCCCGATGGGGCCATGGAGCAGAAACGTGTCTAGATCAAGCCCGTCCATGGTTCCGACCCGTCTGTGGAGTGGACGCGTCTACGGCCCTGACCCGTCTGTGGAGTGGACACATCTACGGCCCCGACCCGTCTGTGGAGTGGACGCGTCTGTGGCCCTGACCCCTCTGTGGAGTGGACGTGTCTATGGCCCTGACCCCCCCTATGGAGTGGACGTCTCTGGAGCAGTCCCCTTTTGCGGCCCCCGTAATTCAGCCACGAGATGCTGTGCTACTGAGAATTCGGGTTCATCAGAGTGTGTCCCAATCTCATGTCTGCATCACAGTGGAGACACCAGGTGAATACAGACAACTGTTCCGCTGACGCGAACTCCAAGGTAGCATCAAATCACACATAAGAGTGAGTATGCTGGGGATGGAGCGATAGCACAGCAGGGGGGTGGGGGGCGTTTGCCTTGCAAGTGGCCGACCCTGGTTCAATTCCCAGCATCCCATATGGTCCCCCGAGCACCTCCAGGACTGATTCCTGAGTGCATGAGCAAGGAGTAACCCCTGTGCATCGGCGGGTGTGACCCAAAAAGGAAAAAAAAAGAGTGAGTGTGCTCACCCCTGGGTGTCCCTGCAGATGCAGGTGCCCAGATGCACACTCGGTGGCATGCACAGAAATCATGACCCTGCAGCACCCGCAGGTAGAGTGGGGGTCAGGGGCGAGGAACGCCCAGCTGATTCCTCCTGGGTCTGCAGGGCAGAGCCAAGGGTAAAAGCCTTTGTCTGAGGTAATCAGTATGTTTTCAGTCAAAATCACAACTTGGCTGCAGCCAAAATGAAAGCTTTCACAGAGAAGCTTCCATTCTGCCAAGGGCTCGTCATGTCTGAATGCAGGGCCCTGGTGAGAGCAGCGATGAGATACTGGGGAGAGAACGGGTGGGTGGGAGCACAGCACAATCCCGTTCTCACAGGGTGGGAGCACAGCTCCCAGCCCGTCCCTCACAGCCCAACACAGCCCCTCTGCTGTGGCAGCCCATGTGGCTGCCCCATTACACATGTCTTTGTCCTGTGCTCTTTGTTCTGTTTTGGCCGGGGGCCACACTTGGCTGACTCCTGGCTCTGAGCTCAGGGGCCACTCCTGGTGGGTGCAGGGGACCACCTGTGGTGCCAAGGATTGAACCCAAGTTGCCCTCACGCAAGGCAAGACCCTCCCCACTGCACCACTGCTCTGGCCACTATGAAGGTGCATCCTGGGTGCACATGTCGTGTGTACACGCTCAGTGTGTACGTGTGTGAAATGAGCAAGAGAAGCATATTTGTGTGCTGTGCATGGCATGTGCACACGCTATAAGTGTACCACATGAATGGTGTGTGATATGAGGCTGGCACATGCCTCTGGTGTGTGTGCACCGCTGGAGACATGAAAGAATGTCGGCTCGCAGCTGGGGGTGCTAGAGGGGCCCCTCACAGAGGCACAGGCCATCCTGACAGTCCTCGTGACACGACCCAGTATGGGGGACAGACACGGACCAGGTACCAGCAGGAGGGTCCAAGCGCCACCTTCTGGCAGAGCTGGGCAAGTTCACACACAACTCGGCAACCCAACAGGCAGCAAACGTCCCACGAAACCAGAGGGAACATCCCCAAGCGCCCCGGACACCTGCGCCTGCAGGATGGTTGGGCTGCCTTCCTGAGCAAAGCACACCACCTGGAGAGCTGCTCCCATGCTTCAAAGCAGGGAGACTGGCCCCACGCTTCCTTCGTCTCAACTCGAAACAGTAAAATCAAAACACCACTGCAGAAAACCCGGGTGACCCCGAAAGAACCCCGACACATCTGGAACTGCTGGCTCCAGCCTGCGAGCCCGGCTGCCAGCGGCCCAGCCACTGGGATGGTCAGAAGCCTGGGACGCCTGCACTAGTGACGGCAGCTCCACACAGTGCCAGCCCAGCTCTGATGCCACACGCGGCAAGCCTCGGATTCCACAGCTGAAGCGCCAGGCTTGAACAAAGCGAATTCTTCATTTAAAATCAGTCCTTTATTCCCTGATGCCCTACCCCGAAGTGTATTCTGACGGCTCTCTACTCAGCCTCCCCTAACAATGCAGAACCTTCTGCTTGGCTGGGTACCCTGTGATTAGACAACACCACCCAGGGTTTCCCATGGCACTCTGCAAAGTCTGAGGCGACGAAATGCAAATTCACTTCCCAAGCATCACATAGCATTTATTGTCTGAGCTTGCTGTCTGCACATGGCCACGCCGTGTCTGCTGGGCAAAATCCCCGAGAGAGCAGCAGGCAGCACAGCCCTCAGAGGGATTAAGATGCAGATCGTGTTCCTCTCCCACAGGTAAGTAGCAGCAGCACACCTGAGACGGACCTCCTCACGCAAACTCCCAACGCACCAGCCCAGCCCTACCATTCCCTCTCCACACCACCCCGTGCTCACCTGTGTGTGTGTTCCTCGGTGCTCACCTGTGTGTGCTCCCCATTCTCACCTGTGTGCCCTCCTGAGTGCTCCCCTCTGAGTGCCCCCCATGTTCCCGAGTGCTCCCCTGAATGCTCCTGAGTGCTCCCTATGCGCCCCCACGCTCTGGATGCTCCCCTAAACGTTCCTGGGTGCCCCCAAGCTCCCCTGGGTGCTCCCCTGAATGCTCCCGAGTGCTCCCCAGCACATGCTGCTGTGTCCTGCTCCTCTCATGAGGACGGCCCAGCAGGCTGCTCAGGTGCTTGCTCTCACAGGCTCATTGCTGTTCTGCCCAATGACCACCCAACGCAGCTCACCGTCACCACCCATTAGAAGTTAAAGGTCCAGGAATGGGGGTCAGGGAGCAAGTGCCCCATCACCAGTCACTGCCCGTGCCTGTGGGATTTGATCAGCTAGCAACACACACGGTGAAGGAAGGAAGACAAGGGTTGTTTTGGCCATGAGGGTGCGGGAGAGCAGGAACAACCCAGAGTCCACCCTGAAGGGAACTAAGAGACGAGAGGGCCCGTCTCCACGACAACCTCAGGTGAAGTCGGGCGGTGTCCTCGTGCTTGCTCAGTGTCCAGGCCGACTCTGCGGCTTCCCAGCCTGCACCTGGACACCCTTCCCTGTGAGCCTTCATCAGGCCTGTGTTGGCAACCACAGACCAAGGCCACCTCCCCGCTCCTGCTCAGTGAAGCCACACGGGGTCCACAGCCCGCTGGGTGCAGAACAAGTTCCCCCAAGCTAACTGTCCTCAGAGAGGCCTGTGGACCAGCAGCTCTCTCAGGAGGGCTGCGGCTGGCACCCCAGGCAGAGATGGTGCTTTCTTGGAAGATGAGGCCTGTGGCCATGCAGGAGTGCCTCAGGGGCTGGTGTCCAGGACGCAAGAGGGCATGCACAGGCCCACGCGCGAACAGGCCTTGACCACAGCAGCGTGGGGAGAGCTCACTACCGCACACAGCGGAGTGGAGACAGCTCAAAGCCAGTCAGCAACCACAGCCGAGTACGGGAAGATTCACAACTGATAGGGTGGGGACAGCCCTCACTAAGTGGCCACAGCAGAGCGAGGGACAGCACTGGCCAACCACAGCACTGTGGCTCCAAATCTGGGCACAGAAGCAGCTCATGCAGCTTCCTCCACTGTGCCTGGTTTCCTGCTGGGGAATTAGAGAAGCAGGCAAAATTCTATCACACAGAAAATCACAAGTTTCCATTGCCCAAATCAGAAAAATTACACCCTACTGGACAAACACCAGACTATGACCCCGTAAGTCACAATTTTCAAGTGGTCCACCTTGTGACAATAATCACAGAATTTATCACATCTTTGAAGCCCAAAGCTTCATGCATAATTCCTTTAATTCAACCATCATCCACGGGGTTGGGGAGATGGCATCAGGGTCTGCGAGCTTGACTTCAGTTCACGCCTGGCACCATGTCTGCTAAGCCCCACCAAGCATGAGCTGAGTCACCACAGGCTCCAGACAGCATCGCTGGCCCCAGAGTGCAGCCCTGAGCACTGCCTGGGAAAACCCCCGACAAACTGAAGTGGAAACTAAAATAAGTATCACTACTAAATGCAGCATTTTTATTAAGGAAGAGTTGTTTAAAATTCACAGATTTCAGAAGAGGGCAAAGCAAATGGCAATGTTTGCAATGAAGATGAATCTACAGCCATCTCTACCACAAAGGAAGCCTCTTACAGCAACACAACAGGTGTGCTGGGACGGGCAGGGGCCAACTCTGCCACTGATGAAGGACCTGGGAGAGCCCCTGGCTGGGCCGGGTGGCAGCACACAGGCTGGGCGAGTGTGCACAGAGGGAGGGTCACAGAGCAGCACCACCCCAATTCCAGAGACGTCCACGGAGGAGGACTGACCTCCAGGCCTCCACTCAGCGCTTCTGGGGCTGACAACGGCAGTGACAACAGGCGAGGGAAGCTGCTGTGCCCTCGAGAAGTGCCCAGGGCTGTTGTCTCTGAGCGGCTCGGTGAGCCAGGAGACTGGCCAGGGAGATGCTCCCACACCGAGACCACCTGTGCACTGTCCAGAGTGCACCCCGTGAGTAACCCACCTAAACATCCAAGCATACACCTCGCATCTGCATCCATGTGTCATATGCCGACATGTGTTTGTATGCATGTGTCCATGTATGTATGGCCGCATGTCACACACATGCCCAGGAGTATTTATGTGGCTGCATGTGCCCCAGGCATAAACACCCATGTGTATACCTCACACGTATCATGTGTTTCTGTGCGTGTCTGTCACACATGCCCATGTGTCTAACCTACACATAAATCCCATGTGTGTACCCAGGTTCATGCAACTGTGTTTTGTGTGCATGTGTGTCCACATGTGTGTCCTCTGCCTTTGTTGTCCCTGAGCCCAGTGCCTGCACCTGTCCAGTGCAAGTACACCCATGCGCATACGTCCTCTGCATGTGTGCTCATGCATCATGCCACACACATGTGCTCATGTATCTTCTCTATGCTTGTGCAGTGTGTTCCCTGTGTATGGGTGTGCACTGCATGCTGTTCCTGCACATATATGTGCCCGTGCAGGTAGCCATGAACGTGTGCATGCACCCCTGTGTACTTCCTAGCCGTGCGTGCCGTACGTCTGAACAGAGCGAATACACACAGGGGCCACACAGGCCCGGGCTGAGCAGCTCCCCAGCAGGCTCCCTGTGCTTTCAGGGAGGCTGGGACCTCAGGAGGCTGCTCAGGCTCACGCGGAAAGCCACAGGAGTCTGCCGACGGCCTGCAAGGCAGAGCCGGGTCCCTGACACCGGCACAGGCTCAGACGCAGACATTTCTGCACCACCAACCGGTGCTCTAGTGGCGAGCTGCCAGGCGCTGGTCTCTGCCAGAAGCTGCCTCCTGCCAGGGCTCTGGGCTGCAGGGCCAGGACAGAAAGTGGACAGCAGAGCCTGGTCGGGAACAGGGCCGTGACAGCCCACTGAAGACAGGGCATGTCACGCAGGCCACCAGGAGGGGTCCAGGGGGCAGAGGGGGAGTGAGGCGGAGGGGTGGGGGGAGGAGGGGTGGAAGGTCCAACCCTGGTGACCTGGCCGCCTGAGGGCCCTGCAGCGCCCACGTCATGATGGAGCCACCAGAGGGCACTGCAGGACAGGCTTCCCTTTGAGAGCACCAAGGCAGCTCCTGGCAGAAACGCACAGCCCCTGGCTTTGGGGTCTCAGAAGTGCCAGCAGCAGGGGCTTCTGGCTGAGGTGGGGGCGTGGGGGGGGCACCACTGGGAAGGAGAAACTGTTATTGGCTGTCGCCTCCCTGTTCCTCCTCATAATGCAACACAGACACACAGACAAACACACATATACATACACACACATACACCCACTCACACACACACACACACACAAATACACACATACACACTCACACATACGCACTCACACACATATACACACACTCCCTCACACACACCCACTCATACATTCACACACATACACAACTACTCACACCACACATACACAAGCACACACCCCCACTCATTCACTCACTCTTACACACAGACTCACACATACACACACTCGCACAATGTGCCAATCACACAAGACACGAGTTGTGGATGTCGGTGAGCAAATGTACTGGCACATACTCCCACCACAGAAAGCCTGCAGGGTCAGGGTCACAGCACAGCAGGTAGGGCGCTTCCCTGTACAATGTGGCCAGCCGGGGTCCAATCTCAGCACCACAAATGAACCGCAGCCTCACCGAGTCATCCTGGAGTCGGCCCTGAGCACAGCCAGGTGTGACCTCCCAAAAAATACAAACTCCGAAAACCTGCTTCAGGGCAGACACGCGTGCCTGTGTCACAGAAGGCGTGACGGGGCACTGACTGGCACACACAGGCCTCCAGGCTGTCTCCCTGTGGTCTGAGGACAGACAAAGATTTGCTGAGCCGTCTCACCCCCAGCTTCTCTGTACCCCAAGTGGGGCTGAGAGCCCGGTGGGCCCCTTCGGTAACTCCACAGACACAACTGTCCCTGCACGCACGCACGCACTCATGCCGCCCCAGTGCTGAGCATGTCCTCAGGCCTTCCGTCCCAGAGCACGTCCCCTTCACTCTCAGGGGTGTGTGTGCGTGCGTGTGTAGGTGGTGTTGGGCAGCCCATCCTGGTTCTGTGGCCCACTGTGAACCAGAGCCCAGACAGAGGCAGCCACTTCCCTGGGAAGGAAGCAGCTCTGTCCCTCATCTCTTGGGAAGGAGCCAGGCAGAGCCTCCTCCACAGACTCAGGTCCGGGCCTGGGCTGCCCCTGGCCCTGTCCCAGGGCAATGTCCACTCAGTAGTCTCACCACAGCATGGCCCTGGGCACAGTGGCAGGGCAGCTCTGCTTCTTCCAGAAGATGCCACGGTCCCATTCCACAGACAGCTCCCTACCGAGAGCCCTGGCCACAGACACACCTTCAAAATCTCAGCTTCCACGGGAAACAGCCTCAGCACCTCTCTTGGGTTTTGGAAAGAACAGATGAATGCAGGGCAACAACAAAGAATCATCTGTTCTTTCCACTGGGACAGAGAGGAAGAGGAGAGTAACCGGGACCATGTGGGAACACCCCCAGAGCCAGGGCACAGGCCCATGTCCACACCTGCCTTCCCGTCTAGGTGCCGGTCCAGAAAGCAAACACGAGGACCCAGGGCCTGCATGGAAAGAACATGCCAGTGACCAACAGTCCAGAAAACCATCCCCAGAGGGCAGCAAGAAAGGCCAGAGAAGGCAGGACTGCCACAAGCAGAAACTCGAGACAGACTTGAGATAAATCCAGTTCCCCTACTGCCCGCTGGAGTGGTCAGATCCAGAGAACCGGCCCCATGACCAGAGCCTCAGAGGCAGAAGTGTGCCCAGCGCCCAGTTCCACTGTATCCATGGATACAAGGTGTCTGCTGACAGGCTGGAAACTAGGTTTCAGAAGCTATTTGGTGCCGGATGGGCCTGGGGGCACCCAACCACTGCAGGGCCCTTGAGCACTGCCTGGCAGTCCCCCCAAATGCTGCTCTTGTCTTCACACTGTTCCAGACATCCTGTGGACATGGACACACTTCACTTCGATGCTGCTGCCCACGCCCGTGAAGCAAGCAAGAAAAGGAGAAGGGAGGCTTGCTCCCAGCAGAGCCCCAGAGCACCGGGCCAGGTGCACTTCCCTGGAGAGCCAGGCAGGAGCAGGCAATGGAGGACTCCCAGGCTCAAGCCTCCCACGGCATCAGATGCCAAGCTGACTGACCACCAGCATCAAGCGCTGGAGACGGGTTTAGGGTGCTGGGCGAGGAGCCCTCACCAGCCTGCACACGGGGCCCCGAAGTGCTGGGGCCTGCAGTTCTCACGAGCCCTGGGTCCACGCCAGCACTGCTCTCAGGTCCCCAAAGCCCTCAAGCTCTCACAGTGACGATGAGGAGCCTGGATTCATGCAGAGAGCTAGGCCCAGTCCAAGGGAGCACCCACTCTGGGTCGTGCCTCGTTCTGGCCTGCCGTACCGCATCCTGCTGGTGCTAGGGAAGCAGCCAGAGACCTTCGCCACCTGCAGAACACCCTGACTTTCCTCCTCTGCAGGAAGAAGAGCTGGGAAGTTTCCTAGCCTGAAAGCAGCCAGACCTGCGCTAAAAGGCAAGCAAGCAAGGGCTCATGCAGCAGCCACCTGGGCCCTGGCGGGTGCGGCCACCCACTGTGTGATCTGAACATTCCTCTGTGAAGAGACGGCCACACACTCGTGCTCTGAGGAGCTCACAGCAGCTCTCGGGGCTGCCCTGTGGTGCTGCTTGTCACGTGCACAGCTGTAAGAGCTGCCAATGGGTGGCATCAAGCAGGCGGCATCCAGTGTTCAGGCCAAGCTGCCCTCACCTCAGCCGAGGTGCTCTTGAGGTCCTCCTGTCACACCTGAAGAGGTCCCTGAGACCCCTGTACTCATATCTGAGGTGGTCCTGAAGCATTTCCTCTCATACATCTGAGGCACTTGCCCTCACAACTGCGGTGTCCCTGACACATTTTGCTTGATACCAACCATGGCCCGGAAGCATTTGAGGCGGCCCTAGAACAGTTCTCTAACACATGAGGTTGACCTGAGGAGTGTGGGACATTTTCCCTCATACCTGAGGTGGTCATGGGCTATCTGCCCTCACCTGAGGTGGCGCTGAGGCATTTCCCCGCACACTTGAGGTGGCGCTCTCCTCCTTTAGGAACAGTGTGGAGAGGGTGAGTAGGGCACACAGGAAGCCCCACCTCAGTTGGGAGGTAACAAGCGAAGGGCACCTGGGAATGAAGGTGAAGACATCAAGGGCAGGGCCACTGCGTCAGGACAAGAGGCAGGAGGCAGGGTCTGTTCATCCTACTTAGCTCAAGTCTAAGTTGATGCCACCAGAGGTCAGCCATGACTCTTCACAGACAGGTCTAAGACACACTGCTGAGGTCGTGTAATGGAATACCATGGGAAATCAGGTGTTACAACATTCTGGTCAGAAAAAGAGAGGAACAGTCACTGGCAGGAAGAGAAATATGTGAACACACTGTCCTTCATCTGAGCAGAGCTGGGTCCTGATGAAGACTGCGAGGTCATCTCTCTAACACACACACACACACACTCACGCATAGCACGCGCACACACACACACACACACAATTCCACACTCACAGCAAGGGGCTGACGTATGAAATTTCAATAGGTAGCTAGAACCCTGAGCCTTCCACAGGATGTGCTGGGATTGGAACCAACATTTTTATGGATTATTTTACCTTCTGCCCATCTGTCCATATAGGTGATTTCTAAGTTCTAAGTTCTAAGAGGGTAAAATTATCACTAAGACACTAAAATGATCGACCTTTTCCTTTACTGGCTTCTGGGGAGTTGGAGAAGCAACACATTTAGACTGGACACTTAGAGGTGCCCATGAAAATGATAGAATGATAAAGCCAACCCTAGCCAGAACGATCCACACTGTGGCCCTGGACACACACAATCCAGATGGGGTGTCCACACGCCCCGCAGGGAGCCCGGGCCCGGCTTCCCGCACATGCCCTGACTACCTGATGTGCTGCGGCCACGCTCACTGGCGCTGTGGATCCTTTCAGGCCAGAGCAAATGCACACGCACTGCAGGTGTGAGGTAGCTGCCAATGCCTCCTAGGAAGGTCCAAAATGCTGCTGTTCAGGGGCTGGGGATGACTCGCCGCTGTCTGAGGAGGGGTCTTGGACAGTCTGCAATCTGCATATCCCCCCACGAACAAACTGTCTGCACTGGAAGGCAAACCCGTAAACCTGCAACCAGTGTCCCAGCATAATTGCTGCTACGCAAAACAAGCCACTTGTGGGACACACTTCCAAATAAGTCAGGGTGTCTTTGCAATGGGCAATCCTCAGCACCAGGGATTTTTCATAATGTCTTTTACTGAAGCAATAGCACAGTGAGTAGGGCATCTGCCTTGCATGTGACCGATCCGGCCGACCTGGGTTTGATTCCTTCACCCCTCATGGAGAGCCCGTCAAGCTACCGAGAATATCCCACCTGCACAGCAGAGCCTGGCAAGCTTCCCGTGACGTATTCGATATGACAAGCACAGTAACAACAAGTCTCACAATAGAGATGTTACTGGGCCCGCTCGAGCAAATCGATGAACAACGGGAGGACAGTGACAGTGACAGTCTTTTTCTAACATGAAAAAGATTCTCAAAGTGGTCAAACCACTAAACCTGAGCTTCAGAGGAAGAGACGGTGGATAAAGCCCTAAGTTTAAGATTAAGGACACCGAAAAAAGATTAAGGGCTCAGCTGAACCACCCTAGAAATCAGAGTGTCTGGTGTCTGGAGCCATAACACTCACTCTCAGTTTGCTCCCATTCGACAGGTCAGCCCAGCACACATCTGCTCTAAAAACACCGCACTCCACAGCAACATGACACGGTTTGTGCATGCCATGGGCCTCCTACTTCCCAAGGACCAAAATATTTGCAAACATACAAATGGATTAGACAGAAGGAGCCAGACTCACAGGAGACAAAGGGAGGCTCCTGGGATGCAGACACCAGAGACAAAAAGGGAGTGTAGTTTCAGAGCAGAGCGAACAACAGGCAAGGGTGGAATGCAGCACAGCGCCAGAACTGAAAGCAGGGTTGGCATCCACCAGCTCCCCTGAAAGGGATTCTTGAGATGCTCACAGCATGTTAATGACACACGGATCACAGCAGTGAAATGTGGGAATTACTAAAGTACTTTTGGGAAGGAGGAAAACAAAACACTCTGAGCTCGCAGTGGGTGACAACACAGCTTGCAGCGGAAGGGCTTCTGACAGGAATGCCACCTAGATCCACCAGGGCAAAACACAACCTGGCAGAAACAGGAAGTGTACAGAGAGGAAGCGGGGAATGGACAGAGCAAACAGGAAGTTGAGGGAGGAAGCAGGAGATGGACAGAAAGGAAATAGAAAATGGATGGAAAGGAAGCAGGGAATAGGCAGACAAAATGGAATGGACAGAGAGAAAGCAGGAAATGGAGGAGAGAAAGCAGGAAATGGGCAGAGGAAGCCAAAAGGGACAGAGAAGGCAGGGAATGCACAGGGAAAAGAGGGATGGATGGAAGGGAGGCAGGCCGTGGAGGCGCCAAGAGCAGACGCGGGGAGCCTGGGCGAGAGGCTGCCTGGAGGCTCACGTGTCAGAAGCAATGCCCCTGACTCCGATGCCCAGAAGCTTCTTCGGGCCAGAGTCTGATTTCCGGTCTCATCCACAAGAAAGACAGGGCACCCACGTGCAGTCCAGTCAGGGCCTTGGAGCCCAGGAGGAGAAGCGGAAGGAAGCAGGTCCCGTCTCCCTTCCTTAGAGCACAGCTCTCCTTCCTCCTAGAGACACACCAACCTCTCAAACAAACTTGGAAAATGGGGTGATGCCTGACCCGCTGCAGCCCAAAGAAAGCCCAAGGAGACCAGGACTAACTTGGATGTGCAAACCTCCTACCAACATGGCTTCAGAGACGAGCCCAGAGCGGTCTGTGCCCAGGGCCCCCTTTGCTGCCAGCACCAGGGACATCAGGCCCGTGAGGAGGGAAGGGGCTGCTTGGCACTGCCTGAGGAGAACGGTCATTTCTCTCAGTAGGGTGAGTCCTGGGGCCCGCAGAGCTGCAGGGAGCCTCCCGCCATGGGAAGCTCCAATTCCACTAATTCCCATCCAGGAAGGATGGCCAAGAGGCCTCATTGCCCCCCAGGCAGATGGTGACAGGCACCCAATGCTGGTTTGCTTCTCGGAGACTGGCCTGCTCAGGAGATGGGGCACTGCCCCACGGGATGAAGGAATCTGTTCTGTCACTTTTATTCTCTGGAGAGAAGCTGAGTTCCTAGGCAGAATCTGGAGGCGTGGGGAGGTTACTCTGGAATCATCTGGGGGTCTGACGGTGTTTGTTCTGCAAGAGCCGAAGCCATGAATCAGCTCTTGCTCGTCTCTGCAGAGCATGTCTCAGCACCCACGAAGAGTCTGCTCGCCGGCACTGGCTCAGAGTCAGGGGGTGCTCATGGCTCGAGAATGTGCACAGAGCACAGGAGTACCATGTACCTGGGGGGCTGGGGGCCAGTCTGGAAAAGGCACTGAGGAAGGACAAGCAGAATTTAGGGAAGGGGTGAGGCCAGCAAAGAGAGGGTCCTTTGTGTCTGGTGGCGTGGGGTGTTGCCCACCCAGTGGTGGTGACTTGAGTTTCTTGAGAACATGCATCCTCAGAGCTGAGTGAGACCTGCACCAACCACAGTGCACCCACCATGCTACTCAGGCACGGTCACCGAGACCACAGCAGGGCTGAGAAACCTCCGGGTCAGAATCAAGCCCAGGAGAGGCTGGAGCTCTGGCCACTGACCGTGACCATGCAACCACGTCTGGCATCAGTGGGAAAGGGACTGAGGTGAGCACTGGGCCAAAGAGCAGCATGCACCCAGGTAAGTTCCCTTTGACCCCATTCTTCCAGCACCAGAGAGAATCACTCCTCAGGTGGTCCGGAGAAAAGGAAGCATTCTTGAGCCCACACCATCTGCCTTTCCCGGTGAGGCTCCAGCACACACCCCTCACACCCACTTCTGGCAGAGACGACCTCGAGGCACTTGCTTGCAAAGTTCATCAAGGGTTCTAGGGCATATGGTCTGTAAAAGTAAGGCAATGGATCACCTCCCAGCAGGTGGAACAAAACTGAGAAGCAACACTCCACGAAGGAGCGGAGGCCACGCATGGCCCTTTTCACCCTAAAGCAGCAGCTCTCTGAGACCTGCTGAGCACTAGGTGTGCAGGCTGGCTTGGGGATCTATTTTCTGAGCAAAAAGGCCCTGCACACAGGGAAGTCACCTGTAGTGAAGGTCACCTGTGTGAAGGTTGCCTGTGGTGAACGTCACTTGTGTGAAAGTCGCCTATGGTAAAGGTCACCTGCGGTGAAAGTTGCCTGTGGTCAAAGTCACCTGTGGTCAAAGTCACTTGTGTGAAGGTGGCCTGTGGTGATTGTCATCTATGGTCAAAGTCGCCTGTGTAAAGGTTGCTGTGGTGAAGGTCACCTGTGGTGAAAGTCATTTGTGGTAAAGGTCACCTATGGTGAAGAGATCTATGGTAAAGGCCACCTGTGGTAGAGGTCACCTGTGGTGAAAGTTCCCGATGAAGGTCGCTTGTGGTCAAGCTTGCTAGGATAAGGCAGCAGAGGCCTCACCACATGCTGCCACCCTTCCTGGACACATTCTGACCCACCCACAGGGCAGGGCTCTGTTCTCGCCCCTCCCTGAGGCCCTTTCTGACCACAGCGCATGGCCCTCCCCAGGCCCAGGGCCTCTCCCCTGCTGTACATCCATCAGCTACGCCAGGGTGCCTGTGCGGTGCAGGCTGTGGGCTGAATGACGTGCACTCTGTCTCTGTGAGGTCCTGACACTGACTTCAGGTGCTGCTGAGGAGGCTGCATGCCAGGGGCTGGAGGGTGGCGGCTCAGCACGGCTGTCCTGCGTGAGCTCCTAGGTCAGGCCTCACACCGCTGCAAAGCTGGCAGTGCCGGGCTAGAATTCTGCAATCTGTGCAGAGCTTGGGCCCTGACAGGACCAGTGCGCCTACCGCACCGCACAGGTCGGGGGCTCTACCTGTTCTTCGCAGGGGCACCTGCTTCTACAACAAACCCTACAGCACACTCATCTCTCTCCCCTGGCCCGGGGAGCCCTTCACCAGCGTTCTGACGCAAAGCTGCCCCCCCCCCTTCACAGCACACCACATGCACTTGACCCCTCTGCCAGGCCCAGCCTGAGTCTACGGCAGCGGGGAGGAGGCTGATGCCCACGCCAAGCGGACGCTTCTCCTGCTGAGGAGGGGACAACAGGCCCCTGCCCAGAGCTCAAAGGGCTGGGAAGGTCACAAAGCTCGAGGCATGGCAGGAGGCTACTGCTGAGCCCTGTGATGGGCACCAGGGCCACATGTGATGGGCACCAGGGCCATGTGTGATGGGCACCAGGACTGTGTGTGATGAGCACCAGGGTGACGTGTGACGGGCACCAGGGTCCTGTGTGATGAACTCACCGCCACGGTCGTGCATGATGAGCACCAGGGCCACGTGTGGACGCAGAGGCCCAGAGCCCAGGCAGGGCGAGGGTGACCCACGTGCTCTGAGGACTCGTGGCGGGACAGGAGATGGAAGCATTGGGGTCAGGACAGGCGTCTGTGAAAGTCTCAGGTGCTGGTTCGCAGGGCAGGTGTGGGCCCTGCGCCCTCATTAGGGTAATTGCTCCTCAGAACCTGCACTTCCTGCCCGTCTTCGGCTGTCTGGGGGACCCACGGGTAATGGCCACTTTGCCGCGATTACAGACACGCCCACACGTGTGGAATCCGCCGACGGCCGGGCCAGTGTCTCGGCTGAGCTCTAACTGCAGGGGCAGGAGCTTTACAAGGCGGCGTATTGGGGTTTCTGTGTAATTACACCACAGGCTTCAGAGCAGAGCAGGGGTCTGACACAGGCACGCAGGCACTGTGAGGGGCGGGGACAGGGGCAAGTGTGGACGCTGATGCCCCGGGACCCCAGAGGGGCTGGGGCTTCTGCCTTGGGGCTGCATTTTGTGTCTTGGCACTGCGCTCCCTGAGGGACTCGACTCCGGGTAAGCTTCCATGAGACCAAAGGTCCATTAGATGGAGCCACTGAGACTGTCCATGACCCCGGCCACCACCCCGAAGCAGAGGAGCTGCAGGGACTACAGCAAGGTGCCATACAGGCAGGCAGGTGGGTGCCCAGACACACAGACACACACAGACCAAGTCACTCAGATACACAAGAGTCAGGTGACTATAAACACACACAGGGCCTGTGACCTCGCACACAGGGTCTGTGACCTCACATACAAAGGGCCTGGTGACATCACACATAGGGCCTGTGACGTCACACACAGAGGCCCTGGTGACCTCACATACACACAGGGCCTGTGACTTCAGATACACAGGGCCTATGACGTCACACAAAGGGGCCTTTGACCTCACACACACAGAGCCTGTGACTTTACATCACAGGGCCTGGTGACCTCACACACACACAGGGCCTGGTGACCTCACACACACAGGGCCTGTGACCTCACACACACAGGGGCCTGTGACCTCACACACAGGGCCTGGTGACCTCACACACAGGGCCTTGTGACGTCACACACAGGGCCTGTGACCTCACACACACTCAGGGCCTGGTGACCTCACACACACTCAGGGCCTGTGACCTCACACACACAGGGCCTGTGACCTCACACACACAGGGCCTGGTGACCCCACACACACAGAAGCCTGTGACCTCACACACACACAGGGCCTGGTGACCTTACACACACAGGGCCTGGTGACCTCACACACACTCAGCGCCTGGTGACCTCACACACACAGAGGCCTGTGACCTCACACACACAGGGCCTGGTGACCTTACACACACAGAAGCCTGTGACCTCACACACACACACACACACAAACACACACACAGGGCCTGGTGCCCTCACACACACAGGGCCTGTGACCTCACACACAGGGCCTGGTGACATCACACACAGAGCCTGTGACCTCACACACACAGGGCCTGGTGACCTTACACACGCTCAGGGCCTGGTGACCTCACACACACTCAGGGCCTGTGACCTCACACACACAGGGCCTGGTGACCTCACACACACAGAAGCCTGTGACCTCACACACACAGAAGCCTGTGACCTCACAC
>JAOXYA010000037.1:26245731-26268269 GCA_028565675.1 Sorex palustris
TGGGCCGCTACGCGCGCACTTACGGCCCGGCTATTTATTTCCTTCCAGGGAAAGTTGGAGGCGCCCCACGCCCCCGCGCCGCCGCGGTTCCGAGCGGCCCGGGCCGGGCGCTGGGGGGGAGGCGGGTTCGGCCGCGGGGCCCCTGCGGGAGGTCCCGACCAGCGCCCCCGCCCCCCCCGCGGTCGCCACCCACCCCAGCCCCCGCGGGGAGCCGCAGGACCGGGAGCGCTGCACCCGCGGCCACTCTCCCGCTCGCTCTCTCCCGGGCCCCGCTGTGACCTTGGCGGGAGGGACTGCGCGGGCTGGCCCCGCACTGACCTTCCCGGACTGACTGTCACCGACTATTCTGAGCACCGTCACGTGGGCGCTGTCACTGGCGCCCCTGCAGGGGTGCAGCCTGTCCGCGGCTCCTCTGGGGGCCTCTCCTGAGACCAGGAGGACCGGAGTCGCCCCCTGCTTGGCGCTGCACCGAGGGGGGGCTCGGACACCCGGAGGTTCTGCGACATGGAAGCAGCTGCTGCCGCTGCTGCTGCTGGCCTTGGCAGCGCCTCCTGGTTAATTCTAGGCGCAGTCCGAGTCCGGGGGGAGGAAGGCCTGCCTGGGGTCTCAGCTGCCAGCAAGCCCGGGACCGGCGCAGAAGAGCTGGGGCCAGGGCACAGAGGTGCCGGGGGAAGCTGGCCCACGAGTGTCCTGCTCGCAGGCCCCAGAGGGTGACAGGCCATATGGCCTGACAGCCAGCCCTGCCTTCCCAGCCCTCAGGGGAGAGGGCCAGCTCAGGCCCCTGCCTGGCCTCAGAGGACTGAAGTTGCAGCACCCCAGGGAGAAGGACAGGGGAGGGGGCCTCAGGAGGGCCCTGCTCCAGCACTGCAGTCGGCTCCGCTGGGTGGGGCAGAGACAGAAGAAGCAGGACCCAGCCCCCCTGCAGGCTGGCGGCCAGTCCCGGCCATGTTCCCTCACAAACCCCTGTGAGGGGTTTGGGTGTTCTCTCAGAAACTTCCAGTAATAGTGGTGAAGAGTCCAGCACCCTGCCTGGGGCCCGTCCAGAGTTACCGTAGTTACATCTGAAGGGCTGTACAGTGACAAGCGTGGCCAAGGTCATTGGAGGCTGGGACTCGGTGGGGGGACAGCCACTTTGGAACAACTTGGCACCTTTGGGGGTGCAGAGATGGAGTGGCCAGAGAACCAGCACTCCGGTCTGCTACCAACCCACATCGCATTCTTCGTGACGGACGTGGGCCCCGCTGTTCATGAGCTGCCGGGGGTGTCACCGTGGCTTGGTTCTGTCACAGTAGAATGCCGTCCCCAGCAGCAAGACCGAAGCAGGGACTCCAGCGGGTGGGGTCTGGTTTGGAAACGTGGTTCTGAGGGAAGCTGAGCAAAGCCCCATCTCTGCAGACAACAAGGGCCGTGGTGGTGGCTGGAGGCCAGTGCCCAGTGCAGGGAGGATGCTGCAAGTGCGGCAGACTTGGTCCTGGTGAAACTGCTTTAGAACCTGCCGTGCTGGTGGCACCTGATTCCGCACACGCCACCACGGCTTGTGACTCACCACTCCACAGAGATGCTGTGGAGACCTTGATATGGTGCCCTGGCAGGAAGTGACCTCTGCAGGGGGCGAGACGCAGCTTAAGAAGCTTAAGGCTGTGTCCAGCAGAGGCTGAGGGCACGTGAGGGCAACTTCAGCGTCCAGGGAAGGCCTGGGGTGGGGCAGCACCACAGCTGGGGCCGGCCTTGATGCGGAGGCTGCTGGGTCCAGGCCTGGCCAGCATGGCCCTGGAGGCGACTCCCTGGGTAACCCTGGCACCACCTGCATCCCGCAGCCCTTTCAGTGACCAGAGACACACTTCTCGGAGAACGGCCAGTCCCTGAGCACTGCCTGGAGAGCCCGCAGCAGAAGTCCCGGGAGGGCTGGAGCTGCTGCTGTGTCGGCTGTCCTGGAGCACGCAGGGGCCATGGCAGTGCGTCTCGGAGGCACGCTCAGCCAGGGGGCAGGCTGGGGGCCTTCTGCAGAGCCAGCGCCACCCTTGGGCAGCTGGGAAGTCTCCGAGCACCTCAGGGACAGCTCAGCTGGGAGCCGTAACCTGGGCCCAGTGGGCGTTGCAGCAGCTGCCCCTCGGCTGCCCCTGTGTCCCCGAGCTTGTCACTGTCCTTCCCTCCAGGAGCCCCCCGGCCACTGCTCTGGTGTGGGAGTGAGGCCCTGAGCTGGGGTTTGTGAGCAGAACCGATGATTCTCTGGCTGTTTTCCACTGACCCCTACAGAGCAGCCCAGATGGGGGTCCCATGTACCCTAAAATGGGGGCTGCGTGCCGTCCGTCCTCACGAGGGTTCCAATGGTCACCGTGCTGTCCCCGGGGCCGCGGCCTCCCGGTGCATGCTGTCCACCTGCAGGCTGTCCACCACAGGCCTTCCACCTGCAGGGCACCCACATGTGTGGGCCTGTCCCCAGCGGGCAGCTCCACACCAGGCTGTGTTACAGAAAGCCTGCTCTGTTTTCAAAGTTTTCATTTTTTAACCACAGAAGAATAGCTGTTTGGGGTTTGTGTGGGGGGTGGTCTTTGGGCAGAACATTCCCGGAAGGTGACATCTCTGAAATCTTGTCTCGACATGGAAGTTTGTACCTGCAGGAGGGCAGAGTCAGCAAGGAGGGAGCAAGGAAACATTAAAGAAACAGCTTCCACAGCTGCTGTTACAGTTTAACAGAGGGTCTCTGGCCTTCCCTCTGCTGCAGACCCAGGAGGCTCTCTGCCCACAGCCAGGAGCGCGGAGCCCGGGTCTGGGCAGGTGAGGGACCAGGCAGATGCTGGCAGGCGCTCTGTAATTTTGGCAAATAGCATGCTCCCTCCGGACAGAGTATGAAGAGCTTAGAAGTGGGATCCAGCAAGATGAAAGGCTTGAGGACAGTGAGTCATGTGTCACTGGTGGGAACCTCTGTAGGAACTTATAATTTATCTGATTATGTAAGCTCAGAGATGAAGATAAAGCTGCAGCCAGGAGCTCCCGCTGGTCTCTCTCCCAGCACCTCCGCGCTTCCCTGAGCGCAGGAGAAAAGTGAAAGTGTCTGACTCCGGTCACGTTTTCTGGGTTTGCTTCCAGAAGGGCCTCTCCTGCGGCCGGCCGGAGTGGCAGCTGCCTGCTTGCTCCCATGGGTGCAGGATATCAGGGCACACCCGAGTGAGTGACTCTGGGGTCTGGGAAGGAGGTCACCACGAGGGAGGGGCCGCCCCCCAGGGCCTCTGTGCAGCTTTTCCTAAAGGAGAGGGACGGTGGGAGGCCCAGAGCTAAGTCACGCCCACCGACTCCTGGCTCATCCCAGGGAGGGGACAGGAAGCGCCTGGTGGCTCTGGGCTGGGGGCTTTCCTGAGAGGGTCCTGCAGGCTGGGGTCTCTGCCCTGGCCAGGCCCCAGGGGTAGTGAAGCCGGCGGTGGCTGCTGGCTGGGCACACTTCCCAGAGAGCTGCGAGTGTGCCAAGGCCACGCAGCAGGAATCCCTGGCTGTGGGGCCAGCCTGGGGCTTAGCGTGAGACATCGCAGGGACTCCGGTCCTGCTCACCTCCCGTCAGCAAGGTGCAGGCAGCTTCCCTGTGCCCCGGGCACTCTGAGGGGAACCTGGGCTGCATGTGAGTGAGCAGGCGCCCCTCGGAGGCAGGGCGGCAGAGGCCCGTGGCCACCCCAGCAGCCACGCTGAGGGGCCGGCAGAGCAGCGGGGATGTGCAGGGCCGACCCGCGTCCCATATTTGGGAGGACCGAGGCTCTCGGCCAAGCTGGGCCTGGCAGGCCTGCCCTGGGGCTGGAGACGCAGACCAGCAGCTGGGAAGGCCTTTCCTCTGGGCCTCCGGGGGACACAGCCTGCACAGCTGGCCCTGAAACACAAGCCTCGCAGACAGGAGGCCTCCACGTCCCTGGCACAGCTGCCCTCAGTCACGGGCCTCGGCTCACCCACCCCCGGAAGGGCCTGAGTGGGCAGGGACAGCCGTGGGCTCCAGGGCTGGCCCTCCCTCCAAGGACAGCCACACCCAGAGCTAGGAACCTTCATCTCCGAAAGCGGTTCTGACCGCTGACCGATCGCAAGTGAACAGCGGAGGAAAAAGACAGTTTTCCTTTCAAAGAACGTTTTTCTTGGCTTGGCGCTCCTTTCTCCTCATCCTCTCCTGTCACACTGGATTTGGTGGAGTTTCTCACTTTCTGGGAAACTTTTATGTAATGAATTTTCCAGGTGGTTTACAAGCCAAGTGGTTCCGAGCCTTCTGCAAGGCCCTGGGGGGCGGGCGCCTCTTCTCACGCACAAGTCCAAACAGAAACAAACTCTTGTTTTCTTCAAAAGACACTGATGAACCTCTGACCTGAAGTTTATCTCTTTAAATATCATTCCCAAACCACTCCATTTCAAGAGTTTGGAAATTCAGATCTCATTGCCAGGTCTGGGAAACGCAGCCCTAAAGAGCTTCCTCTCTTAAGCGGGTGGGTATCGCTCCTCTCCAGACTGGAAGTAAAGTGGAGCCAAGCCAAGTGTGCCCGTCCCTTCGGCCTGAGCTTGCAGGGTGTGGGCGACTCTCACAAGATGGGGCTTTCGTGGGGCGTGCGTGGGTTCATGCTGGGTCAGTGCTGGAGTGGAAATGCGGCATCCATGGGCCTGACGCTCACGAGGGGCAGAGGCCCTGCCTTCAGGGGGGGCACATGGGCACAGCCCTGGCTGCTCTCCTATGAAAAGGCAGAAATTCACTGTGAGGGGCGGTGGAAAGTTGAACCCAGGTCCCGTGATGTGTGCCGGCAGGGTCAGCCTGGCCTGGCTTGACGTGGCATCTGAGCAGCGTGTGGTGGGTGCCTAGCCCAGCTTCGGGTCTCCAGCCCCCAAGCCTTGCCAGCTGCATTCCTCAAGGCTGGAACGGGCCCCAGCGGCCAGTGTGGTTAGCGGTGTGGTGTGTTCTCACGTCTCAGAGCTTCTGTCTCTGGTGGCCACACCACTTCCTGGTGAGCATCTGTCCCTGCGCCCAGGAGAACCTCAGCCTCCCAGCAGGAGTCAGGGTCTCCCTGGCCTAAGTCCCTCCCCAGGGGCTTCAAACGCTCACCCCCAAGTCCAGGCAGCTTCCCTGCTCTCTGTCGGCCTTCCAGACACCAGGTGGCCACTCAGAGGCACGGCTGGGCCTGGCTCACCTGCAGTTGAGTGAGTCCTGGTTTTCCTGGTGGCGGGTGCCAGCCCTTGCCGGGGGCCAAGCTGTCTTCCTGGCCTGGGTCTGACGGCCCGGACCTTGCAAACAGGCTCTACGTGCTCCGTGGCTGTGATGTGGCCACAGAACCTGTCAGCCTCTGCCGAGCCCTCAGGGAGAGCATGGAGGGGTCAAGGCAAGAGCCCACGTGCAGGTCCGGGGGGCGGGAGGGGGGGGCGGGTCCTGCTCAGGCTGCTGCCCAGGGAGGGAGATGCCCAAAGGCCCACAGACTCTGTCCCTGTGCTGGAAAGGCAGATGCTGCTGCCAGCACCGGCCAGGCTGGGCCGCACACAGTCACGTGAGAGGAAGGCGCCTCCCGGGACACGGGCTCGCCAGCCGAGCGGCGCATGTCCACTGCTGGGCCCTGGGAACTGGTGTGGGAGGAGGCCATGGCCAGGGTCGAGTGCCTTGTTCTGGATGGCTTGTGAGGTATTGGGACCCGGGACCTCTCGGCCCCACATCTCTGCGTCCAGTGCTCCTTTTCTTGACTCAGTTTCCCTCTATTCAGGGCATTTGACTCAGGGTGATGACGGGTGTTGTACCTCACTTCTCTCTCATTCCACCGCCCGCTGAACCCAGGCCCAGGGAGAGTCGACTGCCTTCCCCTACACCCGAGACTCAGCTGGGGCTAAAGTGGTCACATACAGACTTCCCTCTCTGCCCCACAGGGGAGCTGCCCGACGCTTTGTGGAACTGTCACGTCGCGGTAGCCTGGATCAGGGGCTGTGGCCACTACATTCGGCTATGTTTCCCTATGAGTGCCATCAGTGTGGCCAGGTCTTGGTACACACTGGGCGGGGGAGGAGCGCACTGAGAAGGAATAGAGAAGGCTCTCGGCACCTGCAGAGTGGCCAGCAAGCTTGTCCTGTCCTTGGGCCATACCAGGAGCCACAGGTGCCCGCAGTGCCAGGACAGAGCCTGGTTGAGGGTGTACACAGTGCAGAGGAGTGTCGGGACAGAGGAGTGGGCACGTGGCCACCGTCAGACTAGGGGCGCAGCGAGCACTGTCCTTGTCCTCCAAAGGTGAGTCTGTCCTGAGCAGAAGAGCAGAGTCCAAGACTCAGAGATGGCCAAGGGGTCAGGATCTTGTACAGGGTGGCCAGGTGGGTGGTTCTGGGGCAGAGGACCCCCTGGGACCACCAGAGTGGGAGTGCACCTGGGGAGGCTGAGGGAGAGAGGCCCACAGGCTCCTCAGCTGGAAGGTCAGCTCTGAGCCTGCAGCCCTCATGTTACCTTGAGTGACAACTCGTTGGTGGGAGGGTCAGCTCTGAGCCTGCCACCCCTGCCCCACCATATGCTGCCTGAGTGCGTTGCTGAGTTGGGGCCGAGTGTAGCAAGGAAGATTTCAGGGCTGAAACCAACAAAGGGTTCTGCTTCCAGGACCGAATGGCCCAGTGAGAGACTCCTGAGGACCAGGCCAGCAGGCAGAGGGCCCAGCCGGGGAGGTGGACCCTGAGTCTCACACACGTGGAGCCTGCTCAGGGCTGCCCTGGGCTGCATCCCACAGTCCTCCACCCTCACCGCACGTTTGAGGGTCCCAGTGGTACTTGCTCTGTTGTGTCAGAGCCCAGGGCCCTGTGACGCCTGCGGGACCCCCATGCTTCACTTGGGACTGTGCTGGAAAGGACACACTCGGGCCCCTCCTGCTCACACCGGCCCCTACCCTCTGGGGGCACCACAGCCCCAGTGACGATGCTCGTGGGACCCTTGTCCCCCTGTTAACCGTGCTGGGGTCATGGGAGGGGATGGGGGGGGCAGCGGAGCTGGTGCTGGGGGCCCTAGAGCAGGTGGGAGCAAAGAGGGGAGTGGGGGCCACTGCTCTCTCGGTACTCTGCCAGCAGAGTAGACACTGAGCCTGAGGACCCACAAGGGCAGCGGTGGTGTGACTGACACGTCATCCCTGAGGCCGGCTGGGCTGCTGCAGTGCAGACCCCAGCGGCCGCCGTTGGGGGCTCTGCAGGGCCAAGACATACCTCGGCCACGTGGGCATGGCCCTTGGCCTGACATGGGGCCAGTCAGGGCCTCCGTGGAGGTCTGGAAAGAGGCTGCCCCTGGGGACCTGTGGTCCCTCTCACACGGATTCTTTGCCCTTGGAAAATAGCACGTGGGGTGATTAAATGACATGCCACAATTAGTCTCCAGTAGGGCAGGCCGTCTCCACTCCATCTCACTGATGAGACTCCTGGGATTCAGCCAATCAACGCCCACGTGTGACTGAGGCCTGGCCAGGCTCCAGGAGACCCCTGGAGGGGTCTGGACACTGCCCAGGGCAGCATGCCCCCCCCCCGGGCCCCCTGTTGTCCCTGGGGCCTGGCCTTGTACTGCATCTCCCTGATTCTGGGGGTGAGTGATGACCCAGTTTTTGTTTCTCCACGGAAACAGAGCCGGGAAGCTGGGCTGGGAACTGGCCTGTGAGTGTGAACCAACCCCCGCGGGGGAGGGGACCCACCCATCCCCCAGAGTCACTGGGCTCCAGCACTGCGCTGCGGTCCAGTGTCCATGCCTGAGGACACCGGTGAAGCAGTGGGGTCCTGTGTCTGCCCACCTTGGGCCAGTTTCCGAGGGACAGTGGGGCAGAGGCTCCGGAAAGCTCCACCAGCAGGCCAATAGATCTGTTTGGATTTGTGTATTCAACCCTTCTTAGAATCCACTTTTAAAAACATAAATATTTTCCTTGGAAATGCAGATACTTCCTGCGTCGTGGAGGAGAACAAACCAGGGGGCTGCCATGTGGGGTGTGGGGCCCTGTCCTGGCGGGACCCAGATCCAGGCACCCATGTGAGCGTAGCCCCGTCCTTCCCTCCTTCCTGTCTGCGGGACTCAGGCAGGGGCAGAGTTAGGGACATGCCTCCTCCCAGAGCTGCCGTCCGTTTATTCTGGTGGCTGGTCGGTATGGGGCTGGAGGAAGTGTTTACAGCCCGGGACTGTCAGGGACTCTGCAGAATCCAGGAACCCCGCAATCCCCTGTGGGTATGTTAAACGCTCTAAACCTTCCCCTAGGGTGGAGGAGGGGCAGAGCACAGCCTGGGCGCTGCCTGGGCTGGGACAGCTTCCTGCTCCAGGGCTGCCTGCCCTGACCGGTGGTCCTAAGGCACCGGCTCCCACCTCACCTCCCCTGCAGAGTCCTGGCCTGGACTTCGCAGCCCCAGGAGAAGGCTCCAGAGGGGAAACCCTCACAGCACAGCTCCACGCCCGAGGGGACCACGCAAGGGACGGGACATCCCGAGTGGCAGGTCGCCATGGGGACACTCCTGCAGAGCACCCCACACCCTGGAGCCAAGCAGAGACCTCAGCCAGGAGACGGCCTTGTGGAGAGGTTTGTGCAGACTGTGCAGGCGAGAGTCCTTCCCTCTGGGTGCATTTAGATACCACTAAGGGGGGTCATGCAAACCTCGCCAGAGGATTGTCACCAGCCTGAGCACAGGCCTGGCTTAGCGGGGCGGTCTGGAGCCCGCTAGAATGGCCCCCACAGGAGCTCCACGGGCAGAGTGGGGCCACAGCAGCCACGGGGTGGGGGGGGAGGATCCCCTCATTCCACATGTCCATGCTTCCCGCACGCACGGATGTCCACCCTATGATCACAGTCGTATCACTAAGAGGAGGAAATGAGGTACTTTGTATTTGTGTATACAGAGCTTTGATTCGGTGTGTTTTGGTGCAAGCATGTAAATGCTCAGTGTCATCAGATCCTCTCGAGCTTTCCTGAGGATCCTCTCAGATTTCCTGAGTGCTCGAGTTAGAGCCATGAGGCCCCGCGCCCGGGTGGCTTCAAACACAGCCAGATGTTTCCTAGCTGCTGAGCAGAGACGCCAAGGACAGCTTCCCTCCGTCTCGACGCCTACGTTGGTGAGCAGAATTGATTTGCCTTTGAAGCAAGGGCATGCATAGAAATTCCAGGTTTATATCCAAGTTGAAAAGATTTTCTACTTTTGTATGAATTCAGGATTATCAATATGGAATATATAAGAGGATCTAACATAACTAGCAACTTCACACTTTGTAACACCAACAAAGTGTTTCCTGATATTTTTCTTATAGTTTTTTTGTTTTGTTTTGTTTTGTTTGTTTTTTGGGTCACACTGGGGAATGACAGAGGTTACTCCTGTATTTGCACTCAGGAATTACTCCTGACAGTGCTCAGGGGACCATATGGGATACTGGGAATCGAACCTGGGTCGGCTGCATGCAAGGCAAATGCCCTACCCGCTGTGCTATAGCTCCAGCCCCAATTTTCTTTTCTTAAAGAAAAGAAAAGACTTTTCTTAAAGTCTTTACAACCAATTTATATAAAGGCTGTCAATTACAATTAGTTTTCCCCCACCAATTCACTCACATTAGAAACTATACAAAATCTGTGATCTAATTCATGTATGCCTATTTCTATTTGGGTTATGAGAAATTATGATCTCCTGTGCTCTGCCGACTCTCCTGAGCCTCACCCACAGATGTCTTTGCTGTCTCGGGATGAGTGACACTCAGCATTTGTTCTCCAGCTGACCTTGCTAGAAGGTCATCCCACTGGAGTCACAGAGTGTGGCTTTGTCTGATTGGGTTCTTCCTTTCAGCAACATCTTTTTAACTTTCCTCCATGTCTTCTAGTGGCTTGATCGCTAATTTTATTTTTTATCATCAACTAATTTCTTTTTCAGGATGCGTCATGATTTTTTTCTATTGTTGAGCCACCCAGGGTCACTCCTGGGTCAGTGCTTGTTCCCAGTGGTGCTGGGGGACCTTGTGGTACCAGGATTGAACCCAGAACTCCTGCGTGCCTTAAAGCATATACTCACTCCTTTGAGGCATCTCAGACTCCTAAGTTCTGAATAAAGTTGCAAACACCAGTGTGTAGGCCTTTGTGTGCACATAAGTTTCCACTCCTTGGATAAGTACCAAGGAGTGTGGTGCTGGGTGGCAGTTACCTGGGCAGGTGTGCAAGGAAATGCGTGCTGGGCTTCTGCATCCTGTGCCCTCTCCGGCCATGCAGTGTTCCAGGGACCCAGCACCCACCAGCACCTGGGCCTCCAGGGCTCAGAGCTTTGTCACTCTCTAAGGAGTGCAGTGAGTGTCTCCTAGCTGTGGTTTGTGTTCCCCACAGACGTGCTTAGCACGTCCCCAATGCCTGGCTGCCCTCTGCTTGTCTTCTTCGGCGTGAAGCCCGTTTGGGTCTTTGGTCCATGTTTCCCTGCATTGCCAGCGCCCTTGGGATGTTTTGGAGAGGTGTTCCTTTGGAGCTGTGTCTTAGGAAAGTGCACTTTCCCGGGCCACGGCTTGTCTTGCTACCCAGCTTCACCGAGCAAGGTGTCCATTTTAACCAAGTTCAGTCTATCGCTTTCCCTTCCAAAGCTCAGGTCTTCTGGGCTTTACCTCAGGCACTTCATGGCACTCTGTCCCATGCTATCTTCTTCAGCTGTCCAGTTTGCATTTTACTTTTAGGTTGCTGACCCATTTTGAGTTGATGTTTGTGAAGGTGTAAGGTCTGTGCTTCTGATCATGGTTTTGTACAATCATTCTACTAGAATTAGTGATTGATACCACAGTGTACTTAATTCTACAAATTATGAAGGTGCTACATTATATTCAAAACACAAAGAATCAGCATATTTTTCTCTTTCTAAGAAAATAATTAAATGAGGAACAGGGAACTATAAAATGGTAGCACTAGCTCTCTGACTTCACTCTCCTGCCCCGGGCTTGGCTTCTCCGTAGCACTTACACACCTGCCAATATTCATATGGTAGCTTACTGTTGTTTTGTTGTGTTGTATTTTGTTTATGGCTCACATTTTGCGCTGCTCAGGGATTACTCCTGGCTCTACAATCAGGAATTTTCTTCCGATACTCAGGACGCCACATGGGATGCCAGAGATGGAGCCCTTGTTGGCTGTGTGCAAGGCGGACGCCCGCCCCCCTCTCCTGCTCCAGGCTCAGCCTGCTGGGTTTTGATGAGCTTGCACGGAATCTATAACACAGGGAAGGATTGATGACTCACAGTATTGATTCTTCTACCTGTAAATATAAACTCTCTCTGTTTACTCAGCTTTTCTTTGATTTTGTTCACCAGAGTTTTATATATAGCTCTAGTGTCTATGCCTTTAGATTTACAGGTTTATATTTGAGTATTTTATTTTGGAGAGCACTAATGCAAACAGTGTTGTGTTTGCTTTTGTTGTGGAGGAGAGAGCATCCCCAGAGTGCTCAGGGTCTCCTCTGACACTACCCAGGGGTCATCCCTGGCAGCACTCCGGAGATCATGTGTTCTGGGGATGGAAATGAGTTGGTCATGAGCAAAGGTAGTGCCCTGCCCACTGTCGCCAGCCCCTGGAGTTGTGTTCCTAGTTTTCCTTTTCTATTGTTGGTAATTGGAAATAAATTGACTTCTGTATACTGGTGTCCCAGACCTCACTATAAAAATTTGTTCAACCCAGAAGGATTTTTGTTGATTCTTTCAGGCTTTTGATACATATTGTCTTGTCTTCTGTCCTATGCATACATTTTATTTCCTTTTCTTATCTTGTTTCATCAGCAAAGACTTCCAATATGACCTTGGAAAGCTGGGGTGTGAAAGGACTTCCTTGCCTTGTCCCTGATCTCAGCAGGAAAGCTTAAATCTTCTCAGTATGAGAGTATGAGATTAGCTGCAGGGCATGAGAAGAGAGCCTTTACCAAGTTGAGAAGATTCTTCTCTGTTTTAAACTGTTTTTTAGCATGACTTGGTACTAGTTTTGCCAAATGTATTTTCTATGTCTGTTGAAATTAGCAAGTGTTTTTTAGAAATTTTTAGTTGTGTAAATGATGGGTTTCATGATTTGGTTTTTAAAATTTGAACCAGTCTTTAATACCTGAGAGAAACGTCACTTGAGAATTGCGTCCAATTCTTTTTCACTTCTTTGTATTCTATTTGGTGATATCTTGCTAAGGAAATTTTTTACCTTAATGAAACATACTGGCATGTGGTTTTATTCTAATGCTGTTATCTTGCCTTAGTGTGGATGTAATGCTCAGGAAGAGCTAGACCACAGAGAACGGGGCTGAGTTTGTCCCTTAGGTACTTAGTGGCCTTTACCAGCAAACCCATCTCGGCCTCGCGCTTTGTTTTGGAAAGTTATTAGTTATTAATTCAACTTCTTTAATGGCGACTGCTAAGTGACTCGTTCCACGTCTTTAGTGAAGACTGAGAGACTGCTTAGAGGGCCTTTTTCTTCTTGTGTGAGTCTTGGCAGACGGCATCCACCTCATTTAGCCTTTCAACTATGTGGAAGTTAGAAATAAAATTTTTCAGAGCACTCTGCTATTGTGTTAGTTTACATGCAATCTTTGGAAATGTCCTTATAAATTTCTGATATTTAGTAAGTTGTGTCCTCTTTTCTCTGCTAGTTACTCTGAATAATGGATTTAGCGATATTATCAATGTTTTAAAGAACCCGTTTTTGGATTTGTTGGTTTTCTCTACCGATTTCTTAGTTTAATATTCATTCGTTTCTTCTTATTGTTCCACTCTCGTTCTTATTATTTCTTTTCTTCCATTTATATTTAATTGAATTGTTCTTTTTTGTCATTCTCAGGGAAGAAATTTAAAATATTGATTTGAAATCTTCCTTTGTTCCAAGACTAGAAATTTCCCTTTGAGCCTGCTTCTGCTGCACCTGCAAAATTCGGTGAATTATGTTTTCATTTAGATCAGAATATGTTAAAATTCGTCTTTGCATTTATTCTCTCACATATTTTATTAAAAAATGTATTACTTACTCTTAAATATTCTGGGATTTTCCAGTTAAAAACATTGTTTTTTATTTCTAACTTAATTTCCTTACTCTTTGAGGGCACAGATTGTCCTGTATTCTTCAAATTTTGTTAAGGTCTAATTCATTTATTATTTACTTTATTTAAAAAGTTTTTGGTGAAGGGGGCATACCCAGGGTGTTCAGGGATTACCCCTGACTGTGCTTAGGGACCTTGTGCACTGGCAGGAACTGATCCCCGCGTGAGCTGTGTGCAAGCGAGCACCTTAACGGCCAAC
This sequence comes from Sorex palustris, assembly GCA_028565675.1. NCBI lineage: Eukaryota > Metazoa > Chordata > Mammalia > Eulipotyphla > Soricidae > Sorex > Sorex palustris. The sequence goes on from JAOXYA010000037.1 coordinate 26,258,945, forward strand.
TCTCTCCAACCTCATAGGTGTGGCCTAGAAAGTGTTTCATCTTGGTGAATGTACTATGTGAACTTGGAAAAAGGAGGTACTTTGAAAACATTGGATAGATGTTCATTATATCTAGTGGATATAAATCAACTTTCGGCAGTTTAAAATCTAACTTGTTTATACGTAGTGTGTTAGTGTGAGAACCAGAAATCATTCAGCTGTTTTTTAAAATTTTGAGTATTTGGCAGGAATTCATTTTGCTTCAAGAAACTCTTGAATTAGAGTAAACGCTCTGTAAAACTTATCTGTGAAATCTTATCTCTGTGTTGGCAAACGCATCGTAAGAATTCTTGACTCTGTTCTCATGGGCTGTTCCACTGGTTGGTAACTTCCTCAAAGCATCAGCCATATATTGAACAACATTTGCCAATTGCAGCCATGAGTGATTTTCAATTCTGCTTTAGAAAACAAAGCAAATAGCTTCAGTATGAAACTTAGACTGCAACAAAGCAATACTGGGATCATCTGTGTCTTATTTTAAAGTTCCTTTAACTCTGAACTTTTAAACTAGCATACTTGGAATACCGGCCATCATGATAGAAACTAATATTTTAGGTCAGCTGAAATTCTTCTTTGATGGATGAAAAACATTTAAAAATATCTATGGAGCATTTTTGTGTGTTTTCTTGATATTTCTTATTAAATTTGAAGTCATGTAAGTAACAAAACATAGCCAGAGTACAGGTTGGGCTGTGTTTTTCAGATCATATAACTTATTGAAAATTGAAGTATTTGCCAGATCTTTATGGTCTGAATCCTTTGTTCTCACATTGGTAGAAAAAGGCTTATGTACTCTAGTTAATTCCTCTGACATCACTAGAGACTTTTTAATACATTTTCTGTCCTTTCCTCATAATTTTTTAATAGTTTTAATAATAGGATCAGTTTCTTTCACCAAGTCTCTGTCTTACAGTGGTTCTCTTTTGTGTGAAAGAGTATTGGCTATCTGAAACTATTTAAATTAAAAGCCCATTCTTGTTTTAAAAAATTTAAATTTCATGGATGCTTAACTTGGATTTCAGATGACAATTTTATTGATTTCTTTTACATTCTGGGTGGAAACTTATTTCCATGATCATGGAGCACTGTCGTAATGGGGATCTGCAGCACTTCCCAGTGACACGTGGCTCTGGCATTGCTCGTAAGGGAAGGCAGGAGAAGAGCTGAGGGGAGTCTAGTGACCCCCCAGGAAAACTGCCCCCCGGCATGGGTAGGAGTGAGGCAAGTGTCCCTGTGGGCTAGGGAAATTTGCACCTGCCTGACTTAGAAATACCTTCCAACTTTTGCTAAAGTCACATTTTAAGGGTCTCTGGCAGTGGACTGAACTACCAGACAGAGAATGAGACCTGGCAACTAACACGCTCGTTCTCCCTCCCTCCCTCCCTTCCTCCCTCCCTCCCTCTGCCTTCCTCCCTCCCTCTCTCTCCTCCTCTCTCCCTCCGTCTCTCCCCCTCCCTCTTGTTCGCCCCTCTTCCTCCCTCTGTCCCTCCCTCTCTCTCCTCTCTCCTCCCCACACCTCTTTCTCCCCATTTGTTGCAAATTCCTTTTATGCCGCATCCGCTTCAGTCCAAGGGTACATACATGCCCGGTGGGCAGGGCCCCTAGAATGGGGGCCAGATCAGGACTCTCGCACGACCCTGAGCACTGCTGTGGTTCCAGCATGCTATAGGGGCAGGTCAGCCCCACAACGACGACCTTTAGGAGGGGCTGGCGCTCTGGAAGAAGAGCCCAGAGGACAGGTCGAAGCTAGGTGGTCCAGGCCCCGCACATGTGCCCCGCCGGGAGCCACACTCAGCCTCAGAGTCACGTTTGCCATGTCTGGGTATGGCATTCACCCTCAGAGCCTCACTCCCCTGTGGGTGTCACACGCCCCTATCTGGGCATCATACTTGCCGTGTCACATCTACCCCTAGTGTCACACTCGCCCTGTCTGGGCGTCACTCACCTGTGAGTGTCACCCACCACCCGACCTCTGGGTAAGCCCCTCAGCTTGCCCTCCAAGTGGGCAGACAGGCCTGACGGTGGCGGGCTCCACTCTGGCCTCTCTCATAGTACTTCCTTTGTCGGCAGCACTTGTCCTCTCTCTCAAGCTCAGTCTCCCTGCCTCCATGACCACAGTGCTCACTCCCATACCCTGACTACAGTGCTCATCCTGCCCCCTAACTACAGTGCTCATTTCTGTCTCTGGAGCTGGGCTCGGGACTAGCTAGTTCCAGGGCACCCGTGTTGGTAGGTGCCTCAAGTCCTGTGCCACAGCCCTGGCTGCCCTCAGGGAGGGTCGTCGCAGGGTTCATGACTCAGAGTCTGGAGAGCAGGAGAGAAACAACCTCCTAAGAGAAGTGGATGTTCCTAAGGAAAACTCCAAGTGCTGGCAAGGAGGCCCCTGCCGGCTGTGCAGGAAACCCTCTACCCAGCTCTGAGCTGTGGGTGTGGGATCCTGCTGAGACAGGTGTCCAGGGAAGCTTTACCTGGTCCCTCTGTCCCCAGCTCGGCTGGGAGAAACATGGCCTTCCCCACGCCAGAGATCTCCCCAAACTCGCACCCCGAGCAAGGAGTAAGGCTCTCCAATCTTGGTCTCCATTCAGTACAATCTGGTTAACTCTAAGTGTGCATGATTTGAGCTTTAATTATGGTAGTGTTCAAACCTGGCTCAGAAGGTTCCAGAAAGTGCATTCATCTCTCTTGTGTCTGGTCCTGCCCCAGGAGGGAGGGTGGGGAGGGCTGGCCGGGGAGGGCTGGAGACAAGGGAGGAAGAGGAGGGTGGGAACATGGCCGCCATGTGAAGACCGCATCCTGCCCCTCGCTCCCGAGGACAGCTCACAGCGGCACGAGGGGTGGCCTGACCACTCCCTCCACCAATCGGTCAGTGCAGTGCTGAGTGCGAGGTGGACACTGCCTCCCCCAGACTCTGTGCACGCCTGAACCAGTGCAGACCCCGGGAGGGGAGAACGTGCCAGTGCAGTGTCGACAGTGGCTGACACTGGACACTCGAGAATTGGGAAGGAGCTTCTGGGTGGAGAGTCCACCCCTCCATGCACGTCTCCTGTCGGCTGCACCCAAACTTGAGTGACAGTGCAATGAGTATGGCCAGCTCCATGGGCAGGGAGGGCTGACAGGGGCACCCTGACACAGACCCGGAGGGGACCCCTGGACACCCGCTGAGACCCGCCGAGTGGGACCCTCCAACACCTGCCCATGGGGACCCTCTGAGACATGCCTCGAGAGACCCCCAGATGCCACCTGAGCTGTCTTGCGTGACACTCCCTGGACAAGGATCCCCTGAAACACACCAAGGACCCCCAAGACCCTCTGAGCGGGACCCCCTGAACCTGTAAGGCAGAAATAACCTGCGACTGGAAGTGTGGCCTGGGGCTGTGTGTGGCAGGCACGCAGCTTCAATGGGTTTGGGGTGGTCAGACTAGGAGGGAGTCTGGCCTCCACCGGGCAGGGACCCTGGACTCCTGCTCTCAGTAGCCCCCGATTTCACACACACGCAGACCAACTGGCAGGACCATCTCACTGCACTGCCCCCTCACTCCAGAGTAACTGGAATCAGGGAGAAGTGGAAATGGAGCGAGACCAACCAGAGTCCAGCTTCGGCAGGACCCGCTCATCCGCTCCCCTGGAAACTGGTTGGCTTGGCTCAGAGTCGCCTCTTCGCCACCTGGAGGGATGACCTGGCTCTGGAGCAGCCCTGTTTGAGGTTGAGTCTGTCACAGCTTCAGGGGCAGATGGAGGAGGAGGGGGTGGGGGGAGAAGGAAAGAAGGGGGTGGGAGAGGGGAGGGTGGGGCAGGGAGGCACAGCCGCACAGCAGTCGGGCAGTTCCTGTGCAGGCCCCAGGAGCCTCTCCAGGCCCTGCAGCTGAGGTTGCCGAAAGCCACACGGTCACCCCAGGGACTCTCTTGTGGGAAGGGGCTCCTGCAGCGAGGCCCCTTCGCTGAGATGCTGTTGTCTTCCACGGACAGGCAGCAGCCGCCGGCCCACACGGGCTGCTGGCTCAGAGGCACCAGCTTCCTGCTGGACAGAGGCCACTGGTTTGCCCACTGAGGGACATGGCTTGGTCTGACCGCCCTCCTCACCGCCAACAGCCTTGGTGAACCCGGCTTCTCTGATTCACAGCCAGCCTGTTTGGATTACTGCTCTCTGGCCAGGGCTATTTCATGGGGATTTCATTGTGCCTGTAAATCGAGTCTATTCAGTTCCCTTCCCTCCCCCGTCTCACTTTGCATATGCTCACAACATATCAATAATTGATGCCACAAAGCCTGGCATTCTCCTGTGTGAATGCACACATGGTCCGCATTGTGCTCTGATGTCAACGGGAGTGTCCACATGGAGAAAAGGTCCTGAATTTTTTATGCAAGTTGGTGGGGCCAGATGCATCCAGCAGATTTGGGGAGAAGCACATTTTCCTCTGGAAGAGTCTCCAGTGCTGAGCTGAGGCCGTCACGACTGGAGGAGCACTGGTCAGAACAGACTCATCTGCCGCGTGTCTTCTGTGTCGCGTGCCCGTCTGCTATGTGTCTGCCGTGTTGAGTGCCCGACTGCTGCGTGTCTGCCATGTTGCGTGTCCGACTGCCGTGTGTCTGCCATGTTGCATGCCCGACTGCCGTGTGTCTGCCGTGTTGCGTGCTCTCAGGCCATTGCACCATGCTGCAGGGCACTCTCGAGGGGCTGAGAGGGCAGAACACTGGACAGGTCATGGATGAACTCTGCCAGCAGGGCAGTGATGGAGGAGAACAGACCCAGGCCTGGGAGGTGCAGGACACGTGTTCTTTCCACCCAAACACGTCAGCCACTCCCCTGCTTGGGGTCACCTCAGTGTCCAGTCACAACCAGAGCCAGAGCCTGGCTCTCCCCACCCTCCCGCCTTCCTTGCTTCCTGTTTGTCCTGCTCTGGTCTCACTGACTCCGAACGGCCCTGACCCAGCGAAGGGGCCTGATGATCTTGGAAATGCATGAGGGTGGGGGCTGGAGCAATAGCACAGCGGGGAGGGTGTTTGCCTTGCACGCAGCAGACCCAGGTTCAATTCCCAGTATCTCATATGGTTCCCCTGAGCACTGCCAGGAGTGATTCCTGAGTGCAGAGCCAGGAGTAACCCCTGTGCATTGCTGGCGTGACCCAAAAAAGCAAAAAAAAAAAAAACCAAAACAAAGGAAATGCATGAGGGTGCAAGGACTCACCCCCCATAATCCCGTGGGGAATCTCCCAAGGCCCCCTGGGTAGGTGTCCGTGACCCAGCACTGAGAGCCCAGTGTCCCCGGCACGCCAGCACCTGTGTCTTTGGTCAAACCCCGTCCTGCCCGGGAGCTGGAAGGAGGCCTGGGCACCGCCTGCTCCTCCTGGGCCGGAGGCTGCTTGTTCCGACTTCCCGCCTCGGTGCCCGGCGTCTGTCCTAAACAAACAAACCAAGACGTAGCCAGGATCGAACAGGAGTTGCCTATCAATAAGGCTCATGATTAAGTGTTGCTTTCCCTCCCTTCCATTTTCCCCCAAGTTCTTAAATTAGATAGGAGAGACGTGACTTCATTATTGAACGTGCTTCAGAGCCAAATGGAAAATTATGCCACTACTTACTTGGATGCCAGGGTAATTAGAGCCCAATTACTGCTCTCATTTGGCTCTAATGAATAGAGATCAATTAAAGATGCCACGTAACTGTGAATGGCTCTGGCTGAGGGGAGCACCCTCAGCTGCTCCAAGTGCCCCGTCTTCACTGACAGGAACACCCACACCAAGGCCCGGTGACTGTCCCCCAGGCCCTCCTTCAGGTGTGCAGACCTGAGGCCCAACCGGCTCTGGCTAGCACATTGCGGGCCGGGAGGACACCACGTGTCTTGGCAGAGCCGGATGGTTGCCCCTGGCCAGTTCCGTGGCTGAGAAGGGGTGCTTGAGGGGCTGCTGGGTTCTGGTCTGTTGTGACCCCCTGGCAGCACCCCGTGGGACATCGTCCACCGCTCTCAATGTCCTTGTGGGAGAGGCATGTGCTGGCTGAGGCTGTGTGTGGACAGACTGGCTGGCCTGAAGGCCCCAGCAGCCTGCTGGTCCTCAACAAGTGGGAGACAGCCCACCAGCCCACACCTTATGCTCTGTCCTGATCCTGTCTCGAGGGGAAGTCAAACTTAACTCCCTGGGTTGGTTTGAGGCCCGAACCAGCCCCCCGCCCCTGAACAGAGGCCTGTCTACAGCCCAAACACAGCCCTAATACAGGCTGTTTCATACCCAGACAGAGGCGCCTCACAGGCTCCCGGAGACAAAGGTCGAGCTGTGGGCTGGGGGCGGGAGCTGTTATTCCATCCCCTGGTGCGTGAGCTAGACCCTGGCTAAGGAATTTTTGATTTGGGGTCTGTTCACCCTGGCTCTTCACTGAATACAGACAGCTTCGGGGACAAAATCTGGCAGGTTCAACCCTCAATTTGCAATGGAGACTACCCGAGGCTCCTCCCGTAGCCCGAAGCCCCGGAGTCCCAGGAGCTGCGCCTGCAGAGGCGGCCGCCCCTCAGCCTCCTGCCCCTCAGCCTCTGAGCCCCTGAGGCAGGTAGGCTGCAGCCCACTCTGTCCCTGTGTCCCTGTGCCTGTGTGTCCATGTGTCTGTGTGTCCCTGTGTCTGTGTGTTCCTCTGTCTGTGTGTCCGTGTCTCCGTGTGTTCGTGTGTCCCTGTGTCCCTGTGTCCATGTGTCCGTGTGTCCCTGTGTCCGTGTGTCCCTGTGTCCCTGTGTCCGTGTGTCCGTGTGTCCGTGTGTCCCTGTGTCCGTGTGTCTGTGTGTCCCTGTGTTCGTGTGTCCGTGTGTCCGTGTGTCCCTGTGTCCGTGTGTCCCTGTGTCCATGTGTCCCTGTGTCTGTGTGTCCATGTGTCCGTGTGTCCCTGTGTTTCTGTGTCCGTGTGTCCATGTGTCCCTGTGTTCATGTGTCCGTGTGTCTGTGTGTCCGTGTGTCCCTGTGTCCCTGTGTCCGTGTGTCCGTGTGTCCCTGTGTCCGTGTGTCCGTGTGTCCCTGTGTCCCTGTGTCCGTGTGTCCCTGTGTTCGCTTGTCTGTGTGTCCCTGTGTCCGCGTGTCCCCGTTCCCACATGCCCAGGTCTCCATGTGCTTTTGTTTCATGTGCCCACGTATCCCTGCATCTGTGTGTTTCTGTCTGTGTCTGTGTGCCCGTTTCCCTGAGTGTCTGTGTGTTTCTGTGTTGTGTGCCCCTGTGCCTGTGTTTGTGGCGGGAAGGGAGAACCAGGATGAGCACAGGCTCTGCAGGGCAACAACCTCCCATCCGGGTCACAAGCGCCTCCTGTCTCCAGGTTTCTCTCTACTGGGGACATCCCAAGACTATCCCACGTGGGCCTGGCAGACTGTCCTGTGTCTGAGGTCGCTGCCGTGGGTGAAGCATCTCTCTCAGGCAGACTAGTTCATGCATCTGTCTCTGAGTCCATGCGTCCACCTGTCCACCTGTCCGTCCACCCACCCACCCATCCAGCCACCCAGCCACCTGACAGTTCGTCTGTCTGTCTGTCAACCCCTCCACCCGTCCGTCAGTTCGTTCACCCATCAGCTCGTCCTCACCCACTCGTAAGCGTGTCAGCCTGTCCACCTGCCAGTCTGTCTGTCCCTGCATTCCATCTGCTTATCCATCCATCATTCTCTCCGTCCTGTGGTTAGCCTGTCCATCTTTCCATCCGGCCACTGTCCAGTCACCTACCCGCAGCCCCTCTGTCAAAGCTGTGCACGTCTGCGAGTGTGTGTGTGTCCTCTGTGACCTGCCCACCCACCACTGTTGACCCACCTCCCTGGCCATTGTCTGCCCGTTTGCCACCCACCACCTCCTGCCTCGTGTGTGTGCAGGGCCGTGAGGAGAAGCAGGGAACCCTGGTGCCAGGACAAACAGTGCTGGGACGCAGGGCACATAGTTGCCCCGCGACACCGAGTGAGAAGACGGGGCCTTAGCAGGGGTGCTTAGACCCATGCAGGCTGGGGGTGTTTACAGACAAGCGCTTGGGGTGACCAGAGTCTGACTGGGGCAGAAGACCCAGAACTGTGGCACAGGTGGCTACAGGAGTAGTGCCAGGACCTGTCTCCCAGACTGCAAGCCTGCCCCCCAGCTCAGTGAGGGCCGTGAAGCACAAGATCTCCACCCTCCCACCTCAGAGTCGCCCCATTCTCAATAGGGAGGCAGAGCGGGGACGCAGCGTTTCAGGGCAAACCTGTCTCTGCGGCCCCCTTAGCCACCACCATCTGGTGGGACGGGCCGTCAGTGCCAGTGCCTGCCAGGCTCGCCGGGATGGACCTTCGCCTTCTTGCTACTCATGATTCATTCATACTCATACTCAAACGCCTGGAAGCGGAGACACAGAATGTTCTGGAACACTGATGTGCCTCTTGTAATCTCATGACTTTGTTGTTTACAGGACTTGACTTTAATTTATAGATGCTGAGAGTGCTGGTGAGAGAGCGAGCCAGCTCTGGGTCAGCCCGGTACCGTTTATACTGCAGCACTAAATTTGGAACTGTTTAGGGAACATTATGACTTGCAAACATCTCCCTTAGTTTTATTGCACAGGGGATAATGTGTGCAGCTCCCAATGGCTCTGAAACCCCAAAGAGCTTTTTAGAAGATGCGAAGGGAACCTGCAGTGTGGGATGCAGGCCTTCATCGAGGCAGACACCAAATGCCAGCTCCTCACCAGGCGCCAGGCGCAGAGACAGTTCCCCGGGCCGGCTGGAGGAGCGGGCGTGCCCTCTCCTCTGCAGACTTGACCCCACCCAGGGGAGTGGAGGCAGGTGTATGGACAGGCAGCGGGCTGCAGCCTCGCCTTTCGCCAGCAGAGACGTTTGTCTGGAGAGAATCTTCAGCCTTTGCTCTCTGGTCCCCCGACCCGCAGCGGGAAGGGCTGCGCCCGGCTCCCCTCCACCCCGCCTCGCACCCGGCGCCAACTGAGCAGCTTCCCAGCCTATTCTGCGGGACCGGGCTGTCCCTAGCATCCACGTTACAGGAAGGAGAGCCCCAGCGCTGTCCCGAGGTGTCCACAGCATGGAATGGGGCTGACTGCAGGTGTCTCTATCTCCCCACATGCTCTGCTGGCCGCAGTGAGCAACTCAACGCGGCAAAGACTTGCTCCGGCTCCCTCCCTCCCTTTATTCGTCCTTCCTTCCTTCCTTCCTTCCTTCCTTCCTTCCTTCCTTCCTTCCTTCCCTCCTTTAATTCTTTCCTCCCCCCTCCCTTGTTTAGTCCTGCTACTCCCTCCCTTCTTCCTGTCGTCATTCCTTGCTTTACTCCTTTCCTTCCTTTCTCTTGCCCTCTA
>JAOXYA010000037.1:26268369-26298023 GCA_028565675.1 Sorex palustris
GCAAGCTACCGAGAGCATCTCGCCCGCACGGCAGAGCCTGGCAAGCTCCCCGTGACGTATTCGATATGCCAAACACACTAACAAGAAGTCTCACGATGGAGACGTTACTGGGCTCGCTCGAGCAAATCGGGCTGGGAATGGATGGATCAGACACCGGCTTCCCCAGCTCAGACACAGCCTTGGTCAAAGTGCAGGAAAATGGGGCTCAGCCTCTTCTCTGCAGAACTCACCCCCTCATGACAATGACTTGCTACTTCAGATCACGGGTACTCTATCAGAGATAAGCTCTCCTAAGCATCCTCTCCACTCCTGCAGGCGTGTCACAGGCTGGGCCAGAGACCAGCTGGCCACTCTGTGACCTGAATCCATGCTAGCTTGAGCCTAACTAGAGAAAATTAGGAATGGGTTATTTTCAGGGTTATTTGAACCAGTGGTCCTGGATCCAATCAATATTTATCAGGGTGTTTTTAAAAAATAGTCTGTCAAAACATGTTTCATTCATCCTATAGCTGTTGGCTTTTGAAGACAAAGCAATTATAGAAAAAGAGAAAGAACGTTGACAGGTGGGTTTCAGCCAGAAGGTATTCTGTCTAGAAGGTACAGCCACTGATTTTAACAAACTACTACTATAGTCAGTTGGTGCATTAAAAATGAAGTTCCAGGCACCAAGCCAATGTGCTAATCCCACATAGTTCCTCATAAATAGGTGAATCAGACCCAGCTAGCCAGAGAAGTGTGACACTGAACACTTCGGCTCATTCATAAGTGACCTTTGAATCCATCACTCACGTGGCAGCTAAGCCTAGAACATTACCCAAGCAGACGCCACGAGCTTCCTGGTAAGAGGAAAGTAAATGGTGCAGATTTTGGCTGGAGTATTTTGTTCACTGACATGAATCCATTGCAACGGGAGATCTAGGAAGGCTGTTCAATTGTCTACTACCTTAAAATCTTCTGGGGGGTCTACTCAGGTAGACCTGTTAACCCTGTTAACCTGTTAAACCTGTTAACAGGTAGCTGCCCATGAACCTGGAGTTAACGACAGTGGCACCGGACATTCCACTCAGCTCTGCCGACTCAGCCTCCGGGCACCAGATGTGTTAGTGCTGGTCTTGGAGCTCTAACCAGATTTAGCATCTCATTTCAGCACCTCGAGGTGTGGAAGAAGGAAGTGTCATGATTTATGACCACAATGTTTTCTAGCAAAACGGAATTAATGAGTAAGCAAATAAGAGTTCAGGTGGCATTTTGACGAAATGAAACAAGGTTTAAAATGAGAATTTTAAACAACCTTAACTGATATTATGATCCAATGCTTGACTATGAATTTGCATACAAAGACTTGCCAACATTAAGTAGCAGAATGAATAATGGGCGAAACGTGGATAGAAGGATCTACTCAGAGCAGGAGGGGATAAACAGCATCCTCTGTCTTGTTAATGCTCAGACTTCATGGCTTCTAGAGAACTCTGCACCAACCAGACAAAACGGGCATGCAGGTGAGCCTTGGGGACCTTCACCCACAGGAGGGCAGGCAGAGGTACTTAGCCATCAAGAATTTATCACTGTCGTCACACACTACCCAAATTACATGGGACATAGGTCACATGTGATTCTGTAACATAGTCCAACTGAATAATTCACTCACCTCATAATAAAAAAATAGCCAGAATACCCCTAGCTTCTTGGGAAACAAAACTATTTCAAATAAATGTGAGTCAAGAAACAAAGCACACAGAAACTCAGGATATCTTGGGAACCAGATGACAATACAGGCACAATACATCAAATCTGATATGCCAACAGGCACACTTGCTGCTTTAAAATGCATGTCTTGTGTAACTGAAACCCAAGCACAAAAATTTGTAAGTCTACAACTGTACCTCATGGTGTTTCACTAATAAAAATTTAAAAAAAATAAAATGCACGTATTGCACAGAAATGGAGAAATAATACAGAGGTGGGTGCTTGCCTTGCATGTGGCCAGCTGGGGTTCAATCCCTGGCATCCCATATGGTCCCTTGAGCCCTCCCAGGAGTAATTCCTGAATGTAGAGTCAGGAATAACCCTTAAGTTTCTCTGCATGTGGCCCCCAAACCAAAATAAATAAAATGCATACATTGCAAAGCAAACAGTGTTGTAATGGAATTTGCTTAACTAATCATACCAAAACAATTTTTATTTTATTTTTTGCTTTTTGGGTCACACCCAGCGATGCTCAGGGGTTCCTCCTGGCTTTGCATCAGGAATTACTCCTGGCGGTGCTCAGGGGACCATATGGAATGCTGGGAATCGAACCCGGATTGGCTGCGTGCAAGGCAAACGCCCTACCTGCTGTGCTCTCACTCCAGCCCTCCAAAACAATCTTTAGACAAGAAAGCAAGAGACTTAATTATTTAATGTGAAGATAGACTGTAACTGGGCAGTCACAAGAAATTGCTGTCCTGAGCAGTGGTACGGGGTATTTTCTTTTTATTTGTTTGTTTGGGGGCCACACCCGGCTATGCTCTGGGGTTCCTCCTAGCTCTGCACTCAGGCATCACTCCTGGCCGTGCCCGGGGGACCATATGGGATGCCGAGGATTGAACCCTGGTGAGCAGAGTTCAAGGCAAGCCCCTCCCCGCTGTGCTGTCTCTCTGACCCCAAAGGCACAGAGCACGTTAAACAGGAGATTCCTGACAATACAGCACCCTGCGGTGAAAGGGGAGAGGGCAAAAAAAGGAGAGGTTTCTTGACTGGTTACTTGGCAACAATACACTGCGGTCCACTGAGGAAGAAAGGGTGAAACAGGGGCCTTAGAAGGGGCCGGTGTTTCTGGGAATGTCTGTGGTCGATTCACTCTGTTTGGGGTGCCATACAGACATTTATTCGTTCACTAGTTGTTTGGATGACCCTGCTCCCTTTCCTACCTGGGTGACAGGTTGGTCTGGGCCTCAGGTGTGGCCTGCTTTATGGCTTGTGACGTATTCATCTCTGCCAGGCCTCAGGACCGGGCCACTCAGGGCTCCCAGCTCTCCTGCCCTCCCCCCGGCGTGCCCTCCCTCCCGCCTGTCCCCTCTACCCCTTCCCCCTTTCCCCCCGCCCCGCCCACCCCCTCTGCTTGCTTCCTGCTTATCTGCACTTAGAAACCTGCTTACCACTACAACAGAACACCAGGATGAGGCATTTCTAACCCACACGGTTCAGGGCGTGCAGAGCAAAACGGCAGTGTGTCTGTCCCTTCCACATCACAATCTTAGAAACCAGGAAAAAAAGTGGGAGCTAACCTTCCCAAAGTGAAGAATGAATGCGAAAGCCAAATGCAAAGTGTCTCTGTCCAGAAACTGTGACTAGGGAACCAAGAAAGCTGTTTAGGGGTGACGGAGGGTGTCCCCAGCCTTCCAGGAGGACACTGGGAGACTCAGACAGGAAGTTCCCCACCTGCTCAGTGAGGAAGCAGGACTCACTCACAAGGGCACCACACGTGGCAAGGGCGTGGCAAGGAGGATGATGGCAGCCTGCCCATCAGTGTGGAATCCTGCACTAGCTGGAGTCTGCGTGGGGGCTTCGAGAGCGAGCTGGCTGGCGTACAGGAACTGAGTGACCCCCGAGCCACAAGGAGAATCCTATCTGTGATGCAGGTACAGCTGGGATGGGGCCACATTTTTGTTGGACATGAAACAAAACTTCACTAGCCTGAGCAGGACAGAAAGGGGATATCTTGGCAAGGCAACACTGGTGAAACGACCAAGAGGCCGTGCTCCCACCTCAGGCTGGTCTGCACATGATGGAGAGTGAGCTCCAGGCACACTTGCCTGCAGGGCCAGCACTGCCCTGGACAGGGAGGGAGCAAATCTCCACAGAGCAACCACTGCAGGAAACCGAGTGAAGAGAAGACAAGGGCCCACCCAACCCAGGCTGTACCCAGGAGAAGGCCCTGTGGCCATGGGCAGAGACTCTGGGTCACTTGCGTTCTCCTAGCACCTCTGCTCTGCGATGCTACAGACCAGAGATGCTCCCTGCGGACCAGACATCAGCTCCCAGCCCAGACCTGCCGGACAGCCCACTGTCACGGACACGGGGATGCATTCGTCCTGTGGCAGGGGCAGAGGGCCCACAATGGATATTCATGTGCTGGACACTCACAGGCTGGACACATACATTGGACACTCACAAGTCTGGTCACTCACATGCTGGACACACACACTGGACACATGCTGGATGCTCATATGCTGGACACTAATACACCTGGACATACATTGGACTCCCTCATGCCTGATCACTTACATGCTGGACACACTCACACCACTGGATACTTGTATGCTGGACACTCGTGCTGGACACACACAGCTGGACATTCATGTGCTAGATGCCCATGTCCTGGTCTCACACATGCTCCAGACACTAGCTTGCCCTGGACATCACAAACCTGGTCCTGTGCAGGTCCTAGTTCCACACACACCTCATACCCTCGCGATGCCCTATACACGCCTCACACATGCCCACATACACCCTGTACATGCCTTACACGTGCCCAAACACACCCTTACTGCCTCACAGTGTCCTATACATGTCCCACACATGCCCACACATGCCTCACAGTACCCCATACATGTCTCACACATGCTTCACAGTACCCTATACATGCCCCACACATGCCCAAACACACCTCGTACATGCTTCACACATGCCTCACGGTGCCCCGTACACGTCCCACACATGCCCACATGTTCTGGGACCTCTCTGTCTGGTTGCTTTTCTCCTCATTAGTTCCCAATCAGCAGCTGTGTCTGGGGCAGCACCAGCCTCCCCCGGAGCCCTGGACAGCGAATTTCTCCCTGGGCAGCGGCTCTGACACGGGTCACCACAGCACACGTAGCAGGGAGCAGGAGGTGGGGAATGACCTCTGGAAATCCCCCTAATTAAATACCGCCAGACTTCCTGACGACACTCACCCTCGGTACAATGTGTATGGCTTAACAATGCAAGGAGACATGGGTATTAATAACACCACAATCCATTGCTTTGCTGTTTTTTAATGCACATGAAATTTAGTACAAGTTTCCCTGGCTGGAAGCGTACATGAATCATATAAATTAGCGGCTAACAAAAGAACATATTAGAATCTGTTAGCCTGGATGCACAAATTCTCCACGAACCATTTTAATATGTTCTACAACTTTCCTACCCTCCAGTTAAAAAGCCTTTCAATTTTTCACCCAGCACTGTAATTGAATTGGTTCTATTTCCACCCACGGGTGACAATTTCCCACTGATGGAATCTTTATTAGATTCTAAGGATCATAGTGATGGGGCTGGTTTCTGAAGCAAACAACTCCACCCAGAGGGATCATCTCATGAAATCAGATTGATGGTGGAGACTCTTTGAGGGGCTGATGCTCGTATGATTTCCAACAACAAGAGATGACGCCAACCTTTTACCTCAGGAAACATGCCTGAACGTTGAGGCTTCCCTGGGGTCCCCACCCAGCAGCCCAGACCCTGGCAACTGTCCTGCCAGCTGACATCTGGGTGATTCAGGAATGACCTTTCTTTTGCTTTTGCTTTTGTTTTTTTGGTCATACCCGGTGATGCACAGGGGTTACTCCTGCCTTATGCACTCAGGAATTACTCCTGGCGGTGCTCGGGGGACCCTATGGGATGCTGGGAATCAAACCAGGGTCGGCCGTGTGCAAAGCAAACGCCCTACCTGCTGTGCTATCACTCCAGCCCCACTGAATGACCTTTTAAGTTGGAATTTGGCACAAAATGTTAAAGGCACTGCTTTTCATAGGAGAGTGTTGGCCGTGTTGCGTCACTGCATTTTGGGAAACGAGATTTGAACCAACACAGGTTTTAGGCTGGTTCCATTTGATTCCCGATGTCTGAATGGCAGTTGACAGCAGCCTGAAGAGAAGCCTGCTGCTCTGGGCTGCACAAAGGGTTTCTCAGACTGAGGGTTCTCTGCCTGACCTTGACCCCGAGGCCTGGAAGGGAGGGTGCAGGCACCACACCACAACTGAGAAGAGCTTCTTCCATGTGTCATTAGACCTTCCTGTGGGTTTAACTTCAGGAGTGAAAACTCTGAGGATGTAAAGGAAGAACTGAGGAGCAATGAGACTCAGGAGGAAATAGACCAGGTGCCTTCCATGGGAACGAACCACAGAGACACTAATGAGATACACACATAAACACATATGCACAGGCACGTGTCCGCACACAGACACAAGCATGTGACTTTACTTAGCACTGGCACAGGCATGCACACACACTCATAAAGCCTGGTAAGCACCTTTCACACACAGCACATATAGGCGCACAGGCACACCAGGGCCAGGAAGGAGATTCTCACTCCCCGCACGACAGAATGCAGGGCTGCCTCTCGAGGAGCTGAACCCAGTCCTGACCGGGGGATTAGTTCCTCCTGCATGAACCCCGTTTCCTCCTGGCCAACTCTCCGAGATTCCTCTCAATCACTCTCATTCCTTCTTCTTGCTGCAGGGGGACACATGACTCCACCCAAGCCCATATAAGCTCATGCGCTCACCTTGGCAATCCTTTGGGAACCCAGGGAACCAGCGGTCACTTGGCCTTGAGTTTCTCAGCTACCACAGAGGGAAACTCAGAGGGGGTAGCTCAGAGCCCTTCCAGCCTGTTCGCAGGGAAGACAAGCCCACGACTGCCCCACACCCACCCCTCACTGTGCAGAGCCTGGTCTGCTGAGTCAGCACCTTGGGGCATCCTACGGACATCCACACAGGCCTCAGGCTCCGGGGAGTCACCTAACCGCGTGGGCTGGGATCTGCATAGATCTGCTAGGTGATGTCCATAGGGAGGGGGCACTGTTTCCAAACCCTTCTTATCATGGCTTTCCCGTCTGTTCAGACTCCAAGGGAAAAAGCCTCTCTTGCTTCTTCATGCATGTTGGGTGTATGGTGAGACTGGTTGGGGTGGTTAACACGGGTGTCCCCAGGGTTGGCCATGCGCTGAGCTCTCCCCACAGGGGGTCAGTGCAGGCTCTGCCCTCAGGGACTGCAGGGGCACAGAGACTGCGTGGAGAGGTCAGGCAGGGAGACGCCCAAATGCACCCAGGGACACGGGGTAGAATCCAGCTGGTGAAAGAAGGGACTAGGCCGGGAGGAGGCAGTGGCCCCACGAGGGAAGGACAAACACTGCAGGGTCTTACCTTGCCATGTGGAACATGGGAGAGCCATGTGGGCAGTGCAGGACGGGGCAGGGTATGGCCAGAGACCATCATGCAGTTAGCAGATGTGCGGGTTTGGGCCCCATGCACAGGGCCAGCGAAGACAGCCTGATACCAGGGGCTGGGAGGGGCTGAGATGCTTCTGCCTGGGGGCAACCGGGGCTGGGGGATGCAGCCCTCCCGTCAGATCACCAGGGGCAGCGCCATGTTCTGGGGCAGTGAAGGTCCATTGCCCCAGGGAGCAGCGGGAATTCCCACGCTTACGGTCCACAGCCCCCTTTTCAGAAATAAACTAGTGAGCCTCCCCCTGGAACCCTTTAAGTGCATAAACAGAGCAGAGCCTGATGCAGTGCTGGGGACACACAAAGGGGCTAGTGGACACCCACAGCACCCACTCCTGCTGCTGCCCGAGGAGTCCACACCTGCTGATGCCTGAGGGGCCTGCGCCCATCAGTGCTGAGGGCCCCGGCTTGGCCAGCCTCTGGGCCGTGGTGGTCAGTCGTGGCCCATGAGGCTCAGTGCAGGGACACCTAGAGTCCATTCTCGGGAGGAGATGAGACTGGCTCCCCAGAACCTCTTGTTGGCACATCACAACTCATGACTCAGGGTGATGGTCAGTGTCACAGGGCCCTGTGCCGCCTTCCGGATGAAGATGCCCTCGTGCCTGGAGGCGAGTCCCACCCTGCCTGGGCCAACCCCTGGGTGTCCCTGGGTGCTCTATGGCCTCTGCCCAGCAACAGGACCCCAGAAGCCACCCCCTGTACGAGTGGGCAGTGCTGACCTCTGCATGAACGAGTGAGGGGCAGAGAGCGTTTCCCAGCCCTGCCCACTCTGCTCCCCTGCTGACCTCTGGCCTCATGTCCCCCCAGCTGCCCCCCTTGGAATGTCCTGGGGGCCCAGGGGGCCATACCCCAGGCAGAAACAGTGTTCTGGAGGGAAAGTTTGCTTGCCTCAGCCCACTCCGAGACGGAGACGCAGGCAGGAACAACCACCCTTAGATCAGAAAACAAACAAACAAAAAAACTTGTTTCTTTCCGTCTGCCGCTTCCGAGCTGCCGGGGGCCCCCCCCCAGGGTCTGAGGATGTGTCTGTGCTTTCCTGGGGGCCTTCTCCTGGAACCTGGCAGGGGCAGCTTGGCCTCAATGGCTCTAAGGAGAGGCCCACGCCTGGCCAGGCACGTCAGCGTGTGTCTGTGGCCTCGCAGGGAGCTGGCTAGTGGACTGGACAGTCACCCCGCGCTGGGGGGCCCTCTGGGGCTTGCTGGCAAGGAGTGAGGCAGCAAACACGCGAGCTGCCCCCGACTCTCCTTTGTGCCAAGATCTCTCAGGGCCCAGCAGCTCCCTGCACCCCTGGTCACGTGCTCTTACTCTTCTCTTGCAACACCTACCACGTCTTCCCCTGGTGTGGCCCGATTTAAGTCTCAGTCGTCCCTGTATTTTTTTCAGTATTTTCTTTTATGTCTATTCTCGTTATTTCAGATTCCAACTTTATGAGGGGGAAAGTTGTACATTTGCCAGTTTGCTCTGGGGGGAATAAAAGCCAATGGAGCAGAAACAGTCGCATTCCAGTGACAGGCGAACCTCTGGCGTGTGGACCCCGGGGCCCTTGGGAGCTGCTCTGGCCTCCTGGTGCAGGTGTCTTGCTGCCCAGAGCAGGTGGCCTGTGTCCTGTGCTGCCCGGTGCCCCGGGGCTCTGGAGGGGCAGGGGGACCTGCGCTGGCCCGAGAGAAGCAGGAGGCGACGGCAGCCCATCCCTGGCTGAGAGGAGCCTGCTCCCCTCAGCTCCTCCACAGACGCCAGGAGTGTCCCAGGGGTGGTCAGGAGTGGTCTGAAGGGCAGGGCAGCAAACCCCGCCCCGGCGACTGTGAGGACCGTGAGGAGGCAGAGGAAGTTAGCAAAGGCTAGAGAGGAAAGAGACAGGAGAATTGGGGGGAGCTTCCTCTTTCCTTCAAGTGGGGTGCAGAGGAGGTGGGGCGGTGCCACCTTACCCCGGGGGTGCTGGGCCTGTTCCCAGCTCTAAGCTCCTCAGTGGGATGTTCGCCCCTCCAGCACCTTGTCCCCAAAGTGACCCGAAGGTTGGTCACCTAGGAGGCCCAGGTCCCTCATGTCCGGGCGAGAGGAATGGACATGGGTTGAAGGGAGGACGCCTTGCAGGAACAGACTGGGGGTGTCGGGATGGGGTCGCATGAGAGCAGGGCCTGGAGGTGGAACCAGCACCGAGACAAGACTGAGCCAGGAAGAACAAGGACAGAGGCGAGGACCAGGCTGCCCCGACAACAGTGGCGGTGACTGAAGGCCTGTGTAGCCCAGGCTGCAGGGACTGAGCTGGTGTGGGCTCTCGTTCAGGCCGCCATCCCTCCTGCACAGACCCAGCTGGATCCTCCTCATCAGCCCTCAAGGCTGCATGCCATCCCTTGACCGGGGTCACTGTGTCCAGCGTGAGTGCTGCCTCAACACTGCGGTCTCTCTGGGCACACGCTGTGCCCCCACTGCTCAGTGTCCTCTGGGTCTCTGTGCAATTCCACAGTGGCACCAGCCGTTACAGTGGCCGTGGTGCTGGTGGAGGCACACAGGACACGGCATCCTGCCTCATGGAGGGGCTGCTCTGCCCACTCTCTCATGCACTGGGCACAAGGCGGGCTCGGCCACAGCCCGTCCTACTGAGAAGCTCCTGCCCTGCTCAGTGGCACCCAGAGCTCGGGCACCACGTCCGACTACTCGCGCCAGCACTTGAACATGGCCCTGCAGGGACAGAACCCTGCTAGCCTTGCCCTGATGCTTGGGGTCCTGACCCAGGACCCCAACCACTCTCAGACAGGCTCCCCGCCTTCACATGGTCCCCACGGACCTGGAGTTGTGTCAGAAACTGGGCCTTGGGAAGTGTGCCTTGAGCCGTGGGCACACCTGGCCCCATGCCAGTACCCTCCACCCACGGGAAGGACACCTGGCCCCGTGCCAGTACCCTTCCCCCATGGGCAGTGCTGCCCAGCACCAGAGGGCTATACATCTGTGGTCAGCCTGCGAAGAGCAGCTGGACAGTCCAGGTGTGGGGCCCACTGAGCAGGCATGTGACCTCAGCCACTCCCAGGTCCCGTGGGGCTCCCACGCCCATCCTACCTGCCACCCGGCCCCCTCTTTACCAACAACACCGCCCTTCGGGAAACCCAGTAAAAAGACGCTGCCACAGAGGCGGGACCGACCAGAAAATGTGAGTGAGGGGAGCAGCCATGAGGACCCCCACCCCCAGAAACCACCATGGCCACACCTCTGGGACCAGGCCCAGAGACAGCAGTGCTCTGCATTTTATTAGTATTGAAAATAATACAGACAGATAGCCATAGGGTACACACAGCAGCTTAAAGATACACTTGGAACTTTTCAATATGAAACATCAGACGGATCTCATGGAGATACATGGCTACAATCAGGAGTCAATAACCCTTGACGATGAGGACAGGAACCTCGGTGGGAATCACTGAATCAAAGGTACCACTTGGTGCACAAGACGCCAACGGGTGTTGAGGACCCCGTGCGAGCGTGTTGGAGGCTCCAGGGCACGGGCCTCTCCAGGTATGTACAGTATTTACAGAGAAGCTTGCAGAAGAGGCGACTTTCTCTCACGAGTGGAGTTTGTCTGACATGGAATCTCTAAATGTAAAGTAAAACTTGATGATCGGAGCTGAGTGCTTCTCTCTCTCATCGTCCCTGCTATCCCCACTGTTTGGGCTTCTGGTGTCTGTGTGAAGCAGGACTTGCCAAGTCGGTGTGTGGGGAGGGGCCAGTCTCTCCACCAGCTTCCCTGATGTCTTTACATATTGCTATGAGGGCATGCGAGGCACCGCCCTAGGACCAGGGCAGAGACAGGGTCCCTGAGATCAGAGCTGGGCAGGGCAGGACAGTGGGGAGAAGGGGCTCTGTGGGGGTGGGGTTTCAGGATGGGCAGGGAGACTCACGTGGGAAGCCAGTTGTGGGCCCTCAGCGGGGCCCGTGTGTCCCCCCAGTGTGACTCCAGGCCTGGGAGGGAGGGTCCAGAGAGGCACGACCACAGAAGGGGGGTGTGCAAACTGGGTCCAGTGGGGTTTGAGGTCCAGGAGGCTCCTCCCTCGGTGCGCCACAGCTTGAGCAGACCGGAAGGCTTTTCATCAGGTGAGGGAAAGCCCTTTCCACATTCAGGAATGTTCCAGAAGATGGACTCTTGCTGCGCTATCCAGGCTACAGCCCTGGGAGTGGCCCTCCATGTGGAGGGGACCCACATCTCACAGGACGGGTCCGAGGCAGGGAGGCAGGAGACCCAGCTGGTCCCGAGGCAGAGGAAATAGCCCCGTCTCCGAGTTCACAGAGGAGAGAGCGGGGTGACCCCGACATCGACACCCAGAGGGTCCCAGCACAGGCCCACCGCAGTGCCAGAGCCTCAAGTCCACGGCTGCGCCCGGAACACAGGGCCACTTCCCAAACAGGCCCCGAGTCCAGGGACAGAGAGGCTTTCGGGCGCCTCTCATCCTTGGGCATCTCAAACGAGCATCTCAAAGTAATGCTGATGATAGCTTCCAATCAATGCTATTAGAGTGTGAAATAGCATTTGGGTGAACGAGTCCTTCTAAATTAAAAAACAAAACTTCAACAATGCATGTGGTGTATCTGTGTGCGTATGTGTTAGTCTGGGTGTACACGTGTGGCATGTGTTCCTGTATGTGTGCATTGCCTTCGTGCACGTTCATGGTATTCATGCGTGCTCTGTGTGCATATGTGTGTGCACGCATGTGCCTGTCGGGGAGCATGTAAATCTTCATCTCTTGGCAGTGCTTAAAATCATAGCCAAAGAATCTATGAAAAGTCTGAGTTTTGTGGTATGTAAATTCCTTTGGTTTATCAAGTAAATATTAAGGCATTTCAGATTCCCTAAGAGGACCCCGTCCTCCCAGTCGTTTCATGTTACCTACACAGACAGTCACAAACACAGCTGGAAGCATGCACGTCGCCAGTCTCGGCAGGCTGCCTCGGCCGCTAGAGCAGGGCCAGCAGGAGGCAGAGCAGCGGCGGGGCGCGGCGGGCGGGCGCGGAGCCCCGCACAACAGGACCTGCGGGAGGACAGGCCATGAGCAGGCAGCACCGGCCCCTGCTCAGAGCCTGGGGATGCGCCCTCCCATCAGACCTCAAGGGGGAATGTGCCCTCCAATCAGATCTCGAGAGGGAACGCCCTCCCCCCTCCAATTAGACCTCGAGGGGGAACAAGCCCTCCAATCAGATCACGAGGGGGGACACTCCCTCCAATCAGATCCGAGGGGGAACACTCCCTCCAATCAGATCACGAGGGGAAACGCACCCTCCAATCAGATCACAAGAAGGACTGCTCCCTCCAATCAGATCTCGAGAGGGAACGCCCCCCCCTCCAATTAGACCTCGAGGGGGAACAAGCCCTCCAATCAGATCTCGAGGGGAAACGCTCCCTCCAATCATCTTGAGGGGGAACAAGCCTTCCAATCAGACCTCGAGGGGGAACAAGCCCTCCAATCAGATCACGAGGGGGAACAAGCCCTCCAATCAGATCCGAGGGGGAACACTCCCTCCAATCAGATCTCGAGGGGGGAACGCTCCCTCCAATCAGATCTACGATCCGAATGATTTTTAATGATTAAGTTGAAATTGGAAAAACATCTTAATCATTTTGTAAACAATGACATTCTATTACAGGAAATTTTTGAATAATTCAATGGTCTAAAGCAAGCTTCTTTGTCGGATGAGCTTGGAAATTGTGTGTTTCTATCTTTACATTTCTAGATAAATTATTATACATAATGTGAAGCCTCTGCTGTAGAAAGCCACCACCAGACTTCAATAACCAAACGTAAAAGATGCCTGTGAAGATGAGGGCGGGGCTGGGGCCGGGAAGCTGATGGCAGGGTTGGAGGGGAAACTGGGGACACCGGTGGAAGGAAGATGACACTGGTGCTCGCTGATAGAACACCAAAAATCCAACTATGAATAATTTTGTAATTCACCGATTTAATAACATAGAAACGGAAAAAAGAAAAAGCCATCACCAGGAGTTGCTAGGAATGGTTTGTCTGCCGATGCAGCAGGAAGGCGAATGGGAAGGCTTCTGGTTCAGCCAACCAAACTGTGCCCCAGTGTTCGACCCCAAGAGCCCTTATGGGGCATCTGGCATGTTGAGGTCAGGGGGCAGCCAGTACTGATCTCAGGGCTGCAGAGAACCTGCATCAGCACCCCCTCCCCCATGCTAACAGCCTCCCTGAATTGAGGGCTGGTGGGCACCTTCAGCTGTCTGTGGTGTGGAGTGGTTTCTTTTAGCTGGGAGGCGCTTCCTGCTGCTTACACAGTTCATGCAGACAAGGCCAGCTGGTCAGGTTCTTTGCAAGGACAAGGCTAGCTGGTCAGATCCTTTGCAAAGAAAAAGTGGTTTACATCTGAGGCCATGGGACCACAGATGTAAGTTGTGATTTTAGAGGAAAGATGACATTTCTTCTGTCACTACCACCGATTAAATAACAAGCCTGATTAAAAAACAAGCCTGTTTCCTTGAACTTTGATGCGCTCTCTAGAGAAAGGAGAAATCAGTGTGAAGCTCCCCTGAAATCAGCAACTTCAAATTTGAGGGTGTCCTTTGGTTTGTAAAGTCTGATCTTGCCAATGTCATTTTTGCACTTTCTAAAGAACTGAAAAACTTCATTTATAATCTAGAGGAGGCAATTAAAAATCTTTAAAGTTTGTAGGTTCAGCACTGCTCAAAAAACCTCTGAGAAAGTTCTCTTTGCCTATGCAAGATGTAGTCACATGCAGGCAACACTCTGGATGAGTGAAAATGCAAACCCAGGCCTAGAGCCTAGTAGGGCATTTGCCTTGCACGTTTCCAACCCAGATTTAATCCCTGGCATCCTGTATGTTCCCCGGAATCTGCCAGGAATGATCCCTGAACACAGGGCATGGCCAGGTGTGGTCCCCACAAAACGAAAACCCCTCCCCAATAAATAATAAAAACAGAAATCTGGAGTTTTGCTAACGAATGTTGATGGCTTTTCTGTTTCTGCTCTTTCCCCCAATCTCACAATTAGGAGCAAACACTCCGGCTCTCAAGGCCCTTGCCCACACCTCCCCACATACAGAGAGCCGGTGGGGGGAGTAGAGAGGGGTTGGGCACCCCCAGAGGCCCTGCCCCAGGTGGGCAGGAAGGAAGCTGCCTCCCTGTCCCTACTTACGGCTGATTCCTGGGACCCTGATCTTCTCGCTGCTGGCACCGTCACCCCCGGCTGTCGTGGCCTTGACCTGGATGATATAATCCCCCACAGTGGGCAGCTGCAGCTCCACTGAGGTCTGGTTGGTACTGAGCACCCATGCTGTGGTCTGGCCGCTCGCCCTGTAGAGCACCTGCAGGGGCCACAGCACAGGTGAGGCCCTGGCCAACACCCACAAACACAGCTGAGGCCCTGGCCAGCACACAGCACAGCTAGAGCCCTACCCCACACCCACAACTCAGGTGAGATCCTGGCCAGCACCCACGAACACAGCTGAGGCCCTGGCCAGCACCCATGAACACAGCTGAGACCCTGGCCAGCACACAGCACAGCTAGAGCCCTACCCAGCACCCACAACTCAGGTGAGACCCTGGCCAGCACCCACGAACACATCTAGGACCCTCCCCAGCACCCAAAGCAAGAGCGAAGGCCTGCCAGCACCCACAAACACATGCAAACCCTGCCTGGTACCTACAATACCTGGCCCCATCCCAGCCCCTGGGATCCTCCAATACATGCCGCTGATCTCCCTGATCTGATCAACCCTTCTCCTCAATGGACCTGAGGAACACCTGAGCTCTGCTTGGGACTCAGACTGAGGTCAGCACCTTTGGGGTGCACGGTTTCCTGGGGTAGAGGGGAGGGAGGCAGGGGCCCATGGGTGAAACCTGACACCACACCAGGTGACAGTTCCCACAGACTACCAGGGCAAACCACTCAGGTGACAGCGGCAGACTCTGCCCCATGTCCCTCCATGGAGACACTCCGCAAGCAGATGTCAGGAGTTGGGCACATAGGAGAGCTGTGCTGTTCCTTGCCCAGATACCCAGGGGGCTCCCAGGAACTCCTGGGGCCTCCCCTCACCTGCGCCCCATAACTCACCTTGTAGCCTGTCACCTCCGACTCGTTCTCTGCCGCTCGCACACACTCCCAGCTCAGCAGGACGGAGGTGCCGGTGCTGTTCCAGACGACGTTTCCCGGGGGCTGGCTGGGAGCTGGGGGAGAGAGATGAGAGCTGAGAGCCACTTCCTGCATAGGTGAAAGCACAAACCCTGTCCTGGGAGGGAGGGAAGAGACGTGTGGAAGGTTCCGGAATGGCCACTCAGCTCCCCTGTAAGCCTCAGGGTTCAGGTGGGGGGTGTGGGGCCCCTCTTACAGCTGCAGGAAAAGCTGCTGATGGGGACCCTCCTGCATCCCAGGAGTCCACAAGCTGGGCCCAGAGGTGCAGGGCAACAGCAGTCGAGCCAGGGTCGGCAGACCACCCCATTGGGAGGAGGCTGGAGGTCAGGGCCTGAGGCCAGAGTCACAGCCAGCACCAGGGTCCAGGCTGTGACCAGGGCACACTAGTTCTCGAGAATGATGAGGGAAACCAGCATCTAGGAGAGTCTCCTCAGGGCACGAAGACTTGGGTGCACGATACAGCTCCCCTTTGGGGGTGCTGGGCTGGTGGGGGGCCCAGGGTGGATGCCGAGAATCCGCCTCCTGTCACTCACGGACAAAAGAGGGGCTTAGCATCTGGCACTGCTCCAAACATCGCCAAAGCCCTGAGGACCTCTGACGGCCATGCTGCCCACGTGTTTGCTGAGCTCTGACAGAGAGCCAGGAGCGTGTGGGCAGTGGACGAGGGGATGCAGAAGCAGAGGGAAGGATGAGCCGGAAGGGCAGGAGGTAGGTCTGCGGGGGTCTGGGAGGGGAGCCTTGACCGTGGCCATGAGGCATGGCTTCTGAGCGGGCGGAAAGGGCGCGGCTGGGCCCTGAGGCGCTCACACTGGGCTAGCCCAGTGCCTCTGATGTGGTGCTTTGTGGTCATCTGGAGTGGCGACAGGGCAGAGAAAGCTAATGTGAGGCCGAGGGAACTGGCACGGGTGGTTGGATCCACAGCGTGGGGTTCGGGCAAACGGCCCACCCACGGGAAGGGAAGGGCAGCCTCAGGCTCAGGACTGAGGCCCGGCCAGCTCCTGCATCCACTGGGGGAGCCTGTAGGCAGCCCCGACCACTCGACACCCGACACACGAGCTGCCTGTGTGCTGTCTCCTTGCACCTCCGGCCCGCCCTGCACCCCCAGACTCGTGTCCCGTGGGAGTGGGGGCGGGGACGGTCCAGAGAACAGACACTGGCTTTCACTGCTTGAATAAAGCAGTGAGGGTCTGGCTCTAAAGGGCTTTTGCAAGGAAGAGAAATTAAAGAAATCCAAATTGGAAAAGAAGTCAAACTGCCACTCAGACGACATGACAAGCTACCTCGGAGAAAAGTCAGAAAGATCCATCAGGACCTCCAGACAATAACTCCACACAGCAGAGCAGCAGGCAAAATCCCACACCCATGGTCTGTTTCATTCTTGCAGGTAAAAGCAATGTAAAAGGGAAAGAATTTTTTTAATTCTTTTTTTAAATCCACCCCATACATGATTATGTCCCCAAAATTCAAGCATTTAGGCATCAATCCAAAGTAGGAAGTGAAGACTATAAATAAGTAATGGAAACATTTTCTTTCTTTGTGGATTGGGAGGGTCAACATTATTAAAAGAATTCTTGTTTTGGTTTTGGGGCCACACCTGGTGGTGCCCAGGGCTTACTCCAGAGGGTGCTCAGGGATCACTCCTGGCAATTCTCAGGGACCATATGGGATGCTCAGACTCGGATCTGTTGTGTGCAAGGCAAACGTCTTACCTATTGTACTATCTCCCTGACCTCCTAAAATAACCATATTACTCAAAGCAATTTACAGATGTAATTCAATGTCCATGACAATTCCCTGGCATTCTTCAGGGACAGAGAACAAACACACTATGAAATTCCTGTGGGATCATAAGACTCTCTAAATAGCTAAAACAATTCTGAGAAAAAGAGATAAGTGGTATTGCCTCTCCAGCCCAATCTCTGCCGCAAAGGTATAGCCATCAACAGCACTTGGCACTAGAAGACAGGAAGACTCGCAGTTGAGAGGGACAGAGTGAGAGTCCAGAGGCAAGTTCTCGGATGTGTGGACAGCTCATTGACAACAAAGGGACGTGGGTGGGCAGTGAGGCAGGAGGGCCCCCTTTAACAAAGGTTGCGGAGAAAACAGGTAACCACGTGCAAACAAGAGGGATTGAAAGTTCATCTCAACACAAAAGTTGATTCAAAATGGACGCAAGACTTTGACGTCAAACGTATTTCTAAAAAATACACCAAGGAAAGAAAGGGTCCCCCACGATCTCATCCAGGAGTCTCCAGTGATTCCCGCTCATGGGCAAAGGAAACAAAAGCAGAAGAAAATAAATGGGAGTGCCCGAGAAAAAAGCTCTGCACTGTGAAAGAAATTAGGCCCCAAATGAAAAGACCTCTGATGGATGGGGAGGAAATATCCACACAATTATATGGCAAAGAGCTCAGATCCAAAAGACATAAACTATTCCTGAAGCTCAACAACAAGAACACAAGAAAAAACAATCCTCCATCCAAACTGTGACGCTTCCTCCAAGATGACACATGGATAGCCAACAGGCATGCAATGTTTCCCACCACTTATTACCAAGGGAGAGCAAATCCAAGCAACAAAGGTCCCTTCACTCTGTGAGAACATGTCAGAGAGCCGGAAACAGTAAGTGCCATGGGGAAGCGGTGGAGGGAACTCCTCCCCCTCCCCTCCCCTCCCCTCCCCTCCCTCTCCCACATCCTGCCCCCTCCCCTCGCCCTCACTGCTGCTTGCTCTGGTGCCTGTTCAGCCTCTTGGGAAAATGCCTCGAGACTCCTCAAGCCTATGGGTTGAACGTCCGTAGGACCAGGTGATTCCACTCCTGTGCTTCTACCCCCCAAACACAGAAGCCTTCACGGACAGGGCCCATGCACGGCTTGTCCTTGGGGATAATATTCACAACGGCCGAGACCTGCAAAGCACCCAGTGCCCAACAGCAAGACCAGCGGAAGAAGAACCCACAGTGTGTGTGCACAGCGGGAAATCACTCAGCTGTGGGAAAAGGAGCGAACTGGCAACTGGCTGCAACCTGGGTGGAACTGGGTCATGTCATACTAAGTGAAGGAAGTCGGAAGGAAAACAGACAAACAACCAGTGACCTCACTCATGCAGAATACAAAGAACAAAGCCAGGGATTAAGCAGTCCCAGTGGGAACCTTTGAGAAAGGGTGAGGAATGGGAGCTCAGACCACGGGCGGGGTGGGGAGGGGCCTCTGGGATCAAGAGAGGGTCTCAACCCTGCTGTTGGGGGGCTGTGGCCTCACTGCCGTGTAAACCACCACGCCCCATTTTTAAAGAATCAATTGCAAAGACTTTACAAGTTAGAAAGATCAAAGAAATGCCCATGGGAAGCACAAAGACCTCGACATCGACATTAAATGTTAAGTGGAAGTGGCAGTTCTCAGCTCAGGAATCTATTTCACGGGAACCACAATGACCCCCGATCTGTGTTTCTGGCACAGTGTGGCCTGCAGGGACCCGAGGAGGGGCTGAGAGACCCCTACTGTGAAGCAGGGGAGAGGCTCAGCGGGAACCAGCACCCAGAGCCCAGCCAGGCCCCACCTGCTGTCCTGTCATGTGACTGGCTCCGGGCTCCAGGGCCCAGCTGGGCACCCGTGAACCCCTGCACCGGCTGCTCTGGAGCGACCCCCCTGCTGCCACCCACGGCCTCCAGCCCACCTATGGGGCTGACCAGGGAGTAGGACTGGACGCTGCCTGGAGCCCATCTCCGGGTAGTCCCTGGTAGGAAGGGCCCATATGGCCAGCAGAGTGGGACTGAGGGCTGTGTGACCAATGGCCTCATCCTACCCCTGGGTTCTGTGCCTAGCAGCTGCACCCTGACTGACCTCGGGCTGCATGGCCAGTGGCCTTGTCCTGCACCGTGGAACCCTGATGGCCAAGCAGGCTTTCCCCCGGCTCAGCAGTCTACCTACCTCTGCTCTATCCATCCCTCCTGACTCTGCGAGGGTATCTCAGCCCATCCCCACTTCCCAGTCCTTGCGCTGGGCTGGCCCAAACACACACATCCCAGACAGAGCCTTTGGTGGACACCGCTGGCCACAGAGATGAGAAGAAGCAGTTGAGTCTAGGGATGCAGGGTATGACGAGGTGCGGATGCACCTGGGGAGGCCCAGGCTGGCCTTGGCCAGCCCACACCACCCCTGCCCCGGCCTGGGTCGGGCCCCTGGTAACCCCGGCCCCCCGGGCTATCAGTGGGACACTGGCTGTGTTCAGGGTGCCAGCGGGCCCCCCCCTTAACAGGTCACCAGTTGTGTTCCCACACGTCCTCCTGGAACCACACGTACGCCCTCAAACCACATGACCCTGCTGGCCGCTGTACTCACGGGTCTTCCTGGTGGTGGCGTTGGCTGCCGTGCTGAAGGGCCCGGGTCCGGCACTGTTGTAGGCGCGGACGGCCACGTGGTGGGGCGCGTGGCTCTTCAGGCCATGCAGGGTGGCCGAGGTCTTGTTCCCGGCCACCAACACATGGCGGGCAGCGGCCTCATCCCCGGGGCTCCAGTACCGCACCTGGCCGGGTCACAGAGAGAGGCAGGTGACCGCACACCCACGCTGGGCACTCAGAGAGCGGGCCTCCTTGGAGGGACCTAGCTCGGGGCTGTGCAGAGCCGAGGGGACTCACACCTACGTGAGTCCAGGCTGGCAGGACACATGCAGGAGAAGCACGTCTGTCCTGCGCCCTGTCCTGACATCCACACTCCAGAGGAGGAGGGCAGAGTGCCTCCGAGCACAGTGGCACGAGTGCGACTCTGCGGGCCCCGCGGCCTGTTCAGGCCAGGCCTCCCACTCCTGTGGGGCCCTGTGGTGGGTGCAGGCCCCACACAGAGGAAAGCGGCTAACGGGAAAAGCGCCACATGCGGGGTTGGCCAAGTCTAAAAGACAATATTTGGACAAAACAAGATGTGCCTCGCTGCCCAGGGTCAGTCCAGTCCTCTGAGAAAAGCACCAGAAGTTGCTATTGTCCTCAAGAAAACAAAGTCTGAGCCGAGCAGCTGAGCCTTAGAAATCCATTCTTTACAGAAATTGGAAGGGCCAGGGCCTAGTCCCGCAGGTATGACCTTTCCTGCACCCTCCGCTGCCCTTCACTCTGCCTCAGGCTCTCTCTCGCGGTTCTTGGAGGAGGAGGTGCAGGCGGAGAGTCCCCCACCCCCCCAAGTAAGCCCCCCACCCCAGGGTGCCCCAGAGAGAGGAGGAGCAGAGATGAGATCTGCTCACAGCACGGCCACTCAAGAAGCCACAACACCAGGGCTCCTGTCCAGAGTTCATGGTGTCCTGACAGAGCCTGCACCTCCCTGCTGAGTTAGGCAGGACACGCACCATGGACAGCAACCCAGTCACACCAGCACAGAGACCCCTGGGACTGGGTTCATGTAAAGAGCACTGGGGAGAGCCCAGAGGCGCGCGCGCGCGGGCACACACACACACACACACACGCACACACACACACACACACGCACACACACACACATACATGGGAGCAATGTGGAAGCATCACACTCAGAATCACACACACACACACACACACACTTGGCACTCGGAATAAAACACACATAACACACATACACACTCAGGGAATAAAACACACGTACTCGGGGAATCACACACACACACACATATACACTCAGGGAATCAAATGCATCTGGGAAATCACACGCTTGGGGAATTACACATATTTAAGGAATCATACCCACCCACACTGGGAATTGCACACACACTGGGGAGTCAAACACACAGACACACACTCACAGAATCCCACACAAAGTCACCCCTCCTCTAGGGAATCACACACACACACACACGCACACACACACACCTAGGGAATCACACACAGGGACTCACACACAGTCACTCGAGTCACCTCGTAGCCCAGGAGACGCCCGTTGCTCGCCTTCCAGGGGGCTGCGCTCCAGGTCACCTGGATCTCCGAGGAGGACAGGCTGTGGGCGGACACTCGGCCCGGAGGTGCTGAGGGCTCTGTGGACAGGCGGGAGCCGTCAGGGGCAAGCGAGACGGGGACAGCCGGTGCTTCTGGGGCCCTGGGGGCCGCGTCCCTGCAGCTCTGCCCTTGAGCGCTGCCTCCTCCCTCCCTGCCGTCCCCACCCAGTGGCAGGAGCCCCTCATCCCCCACTGCCCACGCTCGGCCCTTTCATGTTTCTGTCTCACCAAGCACAGACGCTCATGCCCAGGAGACCCCCCGACTCAGCCATGGGCCTCCCTTGCAGGACACAGGCAGCCTCTCGGGTGGGGGTGGGGTGGGTGTGCACAGGCCCCTCGTGTGTGTGGGACACCCCAGCCACGTCATCACCCGCCCTCCCCCCTCCGGGCCTGGAGCCAAGGTGAGCCCAGGCTTTGGCCCGCAGCCCTGCTCCTGGCTTTCAGCCCCCGACCCATCAGCTGTGTGCGCTGCGGCTACACGGGGCTTGGAGCGAGGACGGGCCGGTGGCTGCAGTGCTGGGCCCTGAGGGTGCCAGGCTGTCGCCATCACTATTTCCGGAGTCCCGTTCTGTGAGGGGTCCTGGGACTCTCAGTGTACCCTGGGCCTTGGGGACAGATGATGGTGTCTGGCTGGAACGAGAGGCTTTCCAGCTCGTGGGGCCTCAGGGAGTACGTGGGGCACCACCAGCCTGCGGCTCATGGACTCCGGGTGGTGGGGCGGGCAGCACCTTCCCCTGGTAGTTGCCCCTGAGCTGTTGTCATGAACGTCTTGGGCAACTCCTGGATGTGGGGCAGCTTTAACCAGAGAAGTATCCCTGGGCCTCCAAGAAACCTGCTTCTCTTCCCACAGAGCCTGACGGTGGGACTGTCCCAGCCAGGATGGGCACAGCCATCAGTGGCAGACACGTAGGTGAGCCAACCGCACCCCACGCAGCCTCCTGACTCCTGCCAATCTCTGTGTGCCAGAGCCCTCCCTGTGCCGGGTGCCCATGTGCCGGGTCCCCATGTGCCGAATTCCCACCTGGCCTGGACCTCGCACTACCCCCGTGGGCCAGATCCCTCCATGTGCAGGATCCATGGGCTGATTCCCCCATGTGCAGGATCTGTGTGCTGATCCCCGTGCGTGCTGATCCCTCCGTGTGCTGGGTCAACCAGGCATTTGATCCCTCCGTGTGTCAGATCCCTGTGTGTTGATTCTCTCTGCACAGTGGATCCCTCGTGTGGTGACCCTCTGTGTGCTGGATGACTCTCCATGGACCCCCACGATCCCTGTTTCTGGTCTGAGGATCTCGGAACTGATCCTTGCGTAGCACGCGCACAGACCCACTCAGTGCCCAGACGGGGTCAGCCCTGGCCCATACCTTCTTCTGCAGAGAACACGGTCACCACGGAGCTGAAAGGGCCTTCCCCTCTGTGATTGTAAACACCCACTTTCACCTCGTACAGCGAGAAGGGCAGGATGCTTTCATTCCTGAAGACATAGCGTGGGGTGTCAGGGTTGGTGACCACAGTCTGGATCCAGGTGGAGATCCCCAGGGGGCGGAAAGCCACGACATAGCCAAAGCCTTCCCCGTTCTGCAACTCCTCGGGGATGGGCTGCAAAGGGAGGTCAGGGTCAGGCCAGGCCAGGCGTGACATACGTGCTAGGCCCAGGGGAGTGGTCCACCAGGTGCCGGCCAAGGAGAGCTGCGGCTGTGTAGACCACCAGGGCCAGCCACAAATATGGAGACATCAACACAGCCCAAGCTCTGAACCATGAGACTCTTCCTTTTGGGCCACCCTCACTCTCAAGTCAGACAATCTTATAATCCCTAATTATACAGTGTGGAAGGAGATTACACATCCACATGGCAATTTAGTAGAAACGAAGAAAATGACAAGCAGGAAATAAAAGGTAAAATGATATGTTTGAGTCACGTAGAAATTTCCTGCTGACATTCCATTATGATGTGGTGACATTTTATTATTTCCATATCTTAGAAAACAACCTAGAAAACTCTACTGCCTTCTGCTTCAAAAGTGTGCTCAGTTTGGTCCTAACTACAACATGTGACAGGGGCCAAGGGTTGGTCTGAAATCCCGCCTCTCTGCCAGTAAGCGGGCATTATCAGTGGGGCTTATGGTCAGTGGGCGCACGGACAGTCCCCTCCCACAGTCACATGGCAGCTGCACAGGGTGGGATAATGGGGCCCCTGGGGCTTCTGCAGACACTTACGTCCCAGGTTATCACCAGCTCTGACCGGCTCCCACCGCCTCCCTTGACTTCAGAAGGAGGCACTTCTGGAGCTGCGTGGGCCAGAGAGACAGAGAAAACCCCGTTTCCATTTGGCAAGGTTTCATGAATGAAAGAGGCCTCCAGGTCCCTCTTTGAGCACTTGAGAGTCTGGCCTCTGGCACCTTAAACACACATACAGGTAGGTACAGAGGTATAGATCTACCTGTAGAGGCTATCAGACGTACTCACATAAACACATTTGAGAGCTAGATCTCCCAGTGAGAATATAATGTCTCCCATGTATTAATATAATGAGGTCAAGTGACTGGCCAGGGCTATAGGGAAGGGCTCTGACAAGAAACATCCAGCTTGCCTGTGTTGCTGGACAGCTGCCACCCCCAGGGCAACAGCAAGCTCTCATGAGAAGGGTCCAGACTTGACTCCCAAACACCCCTATGAAGGGTCCAAGCACCCCAAAAAGGACCAGACATTTTCCTTCACCCTAGCTTAAGGATCAGGAAGCCTCAGGACACCGTGAGAATCTAGGTTGCCAGAAAGTGGATATGGTTGTCACCACACGTCAAAAAGGTCCAGAAAGTGCCACCCTTCGTACGGCAGCACCTGAGCTGCCCCGTCACCATGTAACCCAGCAGGTCAGGCACCCAAGCAGAACGCCCCATGCCCAGAGAGACACTCTGGGCTGCTCTGCGCAGGGAATGGGCACAGCCAGCCAGAGAGACCCCAACCCCAGGGCACCCACCCACCAGCCTCTGAGGTTCAACCCAGACACTGTTGCAGTCTCTTTACTCAAAATTACTCGACTCCAGATCCTGGACGGAAGCTTCACCCTCTCCATCGAGGATGGGACAGGAAGTGCACTTCTGCCTTGTGCCAAGGAAGTTTTGTAATTGTAAAAGAATCCTCTTGTGACTAATACCCACAGTGGCCCTACATGGACAGTTCTGGCAGTGATACTCGTAACACAGGGCTGAGACTGACTTCTGCCTCCAGCCATTGCAGTTTCTTTCTGGGCCTGGCGGCAGCCTGTCACTTTCCAGCTGCATACTCCCTGTTGCCATCACTGAAGAGTTTGCTAGAGCTTGTGACAAACGGAAGCAGTTGTTCCCTGGGACAGGGGCACTGCCAGGGAGTGATTAAACCTTGAGTGACAGCTCTAGACCCACTCAACGCAGTGAGAAATGGGGACACTGCGCTGCCCCCTGGAGGTGTCACAAGGCATGAGAGGCACTCATGGGCCTCGCCCCGGGCTGGTGCCCGCTCCTGCCATCAGCAAGTTGGGAAGTGAGGACATGGGTAGGGGCCAGCCCCGGGCATGGGAATGGACACCCCGGGAAACCTCCGAGCCCATTACTCAGAAAACACAACACTAACCTGCCTCTTCAGTCCTTACTTTTTCTGAGGGTGAACTGGGCTCTCCACCTCCGAGTTTGTTACTGGCTACCACCCGGAACTCGTATTCCACCCACGGGTTTAACTCCACTACAGTGGCTGTGTGTGTGTCCCCGTCGATGAGGCTGGGCACTACAAAGGCATGGAGCAGAGAGTGAGTGTCCAGCCTGAGCCACACCTTGACCCCAGCCTTGCCGCCCGCCTTACCCGTGGTGGCGGCTTGCCAGCCCACAGAGAAGGGCGTGCGCGCCTGCACCGCGTACGACAGGACGGGGCTGTGGTTGTCTGCACCTTCCTTCCAAGAGAGCTGTGCCGTGGTGTCAGTGATCTCGTCGACAGTCACACCTTGTGGGGGCCCAGGGGAGCCTAGAAGGATTCAGACAGTGTGGAAAATACATGAGGGGTGGTCTGTGGGTGCTGCGGTCCCTCCACTAACCCCCAGTTTAAAGCCACGTGGAGGGAGGGCCACTTGCCAGGGAATCAAGTGGCCAGTCCCGTTTCCCCCCACATCTCAGTCTAGGGACTGAGACGTAAATCAGACGTAATGCAGCACTTCCAGCCTGGATTACTCCAGGACTGCGAGTGGCGCTTGGGGAGTCTCTGCTCATCAGGCTTCCTGCTCTGTCCAGCCCCAGACCCTCCGCCTGTAGGACGCTGCCTTTTCCTGTTGTGTGCGGTGAGCCCGGCAACCCTGCCTTATAGCTCACCACTTCCTGCAGTCACAGCCCGGCAATGGGTCAGAACCACGGACAGCGCCAGGGGCTGCCCCACACCAGCAGCCGGCAGTGCATCAGGACCACGGAGAGCAGCCGGCCAGCCAGTGTCCTCTGGGCTTGCACACACATCACTGCTGTGGGAGTGGTCACAGGCACACACTTGCACACGCATGCTCTTGTGTGCACACGCCGTAACACATATTCACACACCTCTGTGAACGCACACGCAAGTGTGCAGACACATGCACAGGCAAGCACATGCGGGTGCACAGCCCTGCACACAGGCAGACACATGCACTCCACGCATACACCGCCACTCATATGCCCACCGTCTCTGGGTGACAAGCACAGACACCCCCGGGTCAGCGATGGGGTGCAGTAAGTGAGGCGGAGGGCAGTGAGAGGGTTTCACTTCTGTTTTTCCTGCCAGACCCTCCTGGCACCCGGGGCACAGGAACCAGCATGACCATCTTCAGCCTGGTCAAGGCCCCCGGCTGGGAAGGAAGTTTCGGGTCCAACATGAGCTGAAGTGGGACCTGGGCTCACCTCTCACTATGAGGTCAGCAGTGGACGAGACACTGTCCACCTCCGTCTGTGCCACACACGTGTACTGGCCGCTGTGTCTCAGCTGAGTGTTCCTGATCAGCAGGTCGCCTGATGAGCTCTGGGGAAGACACGGGAGGGGACGTGAATCCCAGGGCTGACCTGCCCGGACCCAGGCGGGGTGGGGGGGGAGCCTGGGCCGGGAGGAAGCCTGCCTCGCAGGCTGGGTTCTGCTGCTCACTGAACCCCGGGCTCCCCCTTGCGACTCTCCAGGGTGGACAGCCCCTGAGTAGAGTCACCTCCACTAACTATGTTTTATTTCACCTCAAAATCTTATTAAAGCACAGTGAACTGCAAAATTATCCACAGTTGGGTTCTTGACATATAATGTCCCATCACCAATCCTGCCACTAGTGTCAATTCCGCCCCAAGTCCCTCTCCTGCCCTCACCCCAGTCCAGCCTGCCCTCTTGAGAGGTGCCTTTTAAGTGTGAATATTCACATCTGTTTCTATATCCAGGCACTAGCTCAGTGGTCAGCCCCGGTGATGTGCTGAGCAGTGGGCAGCCGGACTGGGGTGGGGGCTGAGATCTGAGACACTGCCCTCACCGCCCAATGCCTACAGCTGCTCAACTTCCTTGCTACAGAACTTAGAGACAGCGGCGTGAACCATGGCATGGGTACACATTAAAATATATTAGGTCAAATATAAATACCAGCTTCCATAAAGACTTTCACCGGCACCTCCAGGGCCAATTAGCAGGGGGAATGTGCTTCTAAAAGCCCCACTTTAAATGCTGCTCATTTTAAAAGCTTGTGAGATTCCAATAAAAATGACCAAGAACAGGTCAGGTTCATACATTAGGAAAAGTGTGGATTAAAATAAAACAATTCAGAAAGCAAAGTGCTTGGGATGTGATCACTTACTGATCTCAGAACCATACCGGGGGAGGCTCTGGGCTCACTCTGTCAGTGGAGGGTCTGCACCCTCTGTCCAGCGGCTTCTGCTGCTCTCTCAGGAGCTGGGGGAGGACGCCCTGGACAGCCAGCACAGCCAGTGGGGACTGTGGGCTCCAGGAGGGGCCAGATTGGGCACTGGCTTCACTGCTGCTTCTGTGAGCACATTCTGTGTTTGCAGAAGTGTGTGCATCTGGGCCAGAGCAATTTTGTAGTGGCTTAGGGTCCATATCCAGTACCACAGGTCACCTTATGAGCCTGCCAGGAGTGAGCCCTGAGCACAGAGCCAGCAGCAACCCTGAGCACAGAGTCAGGAGTCAGCCCCAAGCACTCCTGGGTGCAGCTCCCAAACAAACAAACAAACAAGCAAACATACGCGAATCATTCTGTAGGATGAGTCCCTGCGGACTCTTCAAACACAGAAATTATTAGGCACAACTGTAGGACCTTGAACTGAAGCAGTTTAATAATACGACTGATTGTAAACTTTCATTTCTTTTCCTAAATAAAGCATTTGGGGCATTCGAATCCAGAACTGCATCCTAAGCTGGAATATGTGACTTCTTCACTTCACTCCCTCATGCCCTCCTCTCCTCTCTTCTTTCCTAAATAAAACAATTTACTTAACCAAAAAAAAAAAACATTCAACATTTATCATTGTAGCACTGTCCTCCCGTTGTTCATTGATTTGTTTAAGCAGGCCCAGTAACGTATCCATCGTGAGACTTGTTGTTACTGTGTTTGGCATATCGAATACGCCACGGGGGGCTTGCCAGGCTTTGCCATGCGGGTGAGATACTCTCGGTAGCTTGCTGGGCTCTCCAAGAGGGGCGGAGGAATTGAACTCAGGTTGGCCGAGTGGGTCATGTGCAAGGCAGACGCCCTACCTGCTGTGCTCATTTAACTAAAAGCGCTGATAGTAAGAGCCGCCTATAATTTCTTTTCAAGATGAAATAGAATCTTCCAGATGTGTTAAAAAAAGAGAACAGAAGGGCTGGGGAGTAGGGCAGGGGTTATGGTGCTTACTTTGCAAGCAGCCAACCCTGATTCAATCCCCAGAAGCATATGTGGCCCCAAGTACCACAAGAAGAATCTCTGTGCCCAGAGCCAGAGTAAGCCTGAGCATCTCTGGGTGTGACCCAAGATGTGAAAAAAGAGAGAAGAAAAAGCAGTAGCAACCCCCCACTTCCTGTAGAGCTGTTCACAGCGTAAATATACAGAAATAGTCTGAGAGGCCAAGAGTAGACGAGTGGTCAGGAAGACGTGGTATGCGACATGGGATTCATCCAGAAGGCAAGGTGGGTGAGAGCAAAGGTAGGCAGAAAGCTTGCCTCCTGCTGCAACTCGGGTGGAACTGGGGGGGGGTCGTGGGAAGCAATGTAAGTCAAAGGGAGGACAAATACTGATGATCTCACCTCTACATGGAATTAGGAAGCAGGAAAAGGACTTGGCTGACCATAGTGCGGTGGCTGCCACAGGCAAGAATTAGGAAAGGAAAGTGTCCTGTGGATGCCGAAATTCAGGCACCTTGTGAAGTGTGTAATGGCCCTGTATCCCAAAAACAGAAATGTTTACTTGTTTGAAAACCAATGCTACCTCAATAAATGAAGTCTTTTAAAGACTGGAAAAGGAAGAGGCTGAAGCAATAGTACATTGGGGAGGGATTGTGCCTTGCACACGGACATCCTGGGTTTGATTCCCAGCACCCATGTGGTTCCCTGAGCCTCCAGGAGAAACTCCTGAGTGCAGAGCCAGGAGCGCACCCCCAGAACACCAGGGGATGTGCTCCCAAATAAGAGATTGGAGAAGGAAGAGGAAATCCTCAAGGAAAGTGTCACTTTACAAATGACTCTCATCTCCATCAAATTTTTAATAAGCAGTTAGAATAATTAATTGTGATAAAAGGAAAGGAGTGTGAGGATTATCCAATATAATTAAGTGAAATGTGGTA
The DNA here is from genome assembly GCA_028565675.1 of Sorex palustris. NCBI lineage: Eukaryota > Metazoa > Chordata > Mammalia > Eulipotyphla > Soricidae > Sorex > Sorex palustris. The sequence goes on from JAOXYA010000037.1 coordinate 26,297,502, forward strand.
AAGTGACAGATTATTTCTCAACATACTTATGTAAAATTGCACCTAACATTTTGACATACTTAGAAACAAGTTTGTCATTATTTTTCTCAGTACAAAATAATTCAGATAAATAAGGGGAAAAGCAGTCTCTCCCAATGCCTCAGAAACCCTGATGATTCTCAGAATAATTTGTTTTTTCAAAACAAGACAAAATGACTTTGGGTTCATGATTTTTCCTTGAGAACAATACACCTTTTCATTGTTTTGTGTTTGCTATAGTGGCTTGCCCAATAATGTGCTGAAAACACACAAATCTGCCTTTACCTCTAGAGTGTGAGGCTGGCCTCCAGCCATGGAGTAAACCTTATCTCGGTACTTACCTCGGTACCTCCAAGCCATGGAGTAAACCTTATCTCGGTTATTCTTGGGTGTTAGTCTCCTATTTTTTTACTTTATGTTGCCCAGATGAATGCAATCTTTCTATGTCTGTCCCTCTCTTTCTGACTCATTTCGCTTAGCACGATACTTTCCATGTAGTACCAC
>JAOXYA010000037.1:26298123-26311741 GCA_028565675.1 Sorex palustris
GATCAAGTGATAAGAAATGAAATGAGCCTGGCAAGAGAAACAGTATAAGAAATCAGACACTTGCCTTGCATACAGCTCCACTGCTTGTGCAGGGAATGTGGGTCTCTAAGTCAGATGTAGCCCCTCCATGGTCCTGGGACAGGGTGACACACAGTGCGAGGGTCCCGGCCAGCCAGGAGACAGTGGGTGGCAGAGGCTGGCAGGGGGAAGGGGAGGGGGGGACAGCCCCCCCCAGCACAGCCACACAGGAGATACAGAGGTCCTGAGGCCCAGACATGCCCTCACCCACAGCCCAGCCGCTCCCGCCCCACAGAAGGAACCTGCTCATGGCCACAGCCCCACCCAGACCCCACAGGGCTCGGTGACCCGTGGCAGGAGCCCAGGGCCGCTGCATGCCCAGCTCCGGGGCCGAGGAAGGTGGCACCTGGGGGTAGACAGGCCACGCTGCTGATGTGCTGGGTCGGCCCACTGGATGCAGCCCTGAAACCATAGCTTTTCCTCCCCACGCCTGCCCGGGACAGTGGCATCTGGACGTATCTGTGTGAGGCCTGTGTCCACTGCCAGCTTATCCCTAAGCACCTCCTGGAGGGACCCCCGCAAGATTGAGTCAGGAGAGCCCCTGGGCACCGCTGCTCTGACCCCAAACCAAACAACCAAACAGAAAAAGTTACACAATTCCTTTTTTTTTTTTTAAGAGGGAGCCCGGGTGAGGTTTCAGAGAACAGGGTCTCGTGGCAGGGTGTGTGAGAGAGGCTGGCGTTGACGAGGACCGGGGCGGGTTTGGGGTCTAAGGGCTGGGGCTTAGGCAAGGTTCGGGTGGGGTGTGGGTTTGACTTTGGGGAGTGGGGGAAAGGGTCTTGGAAGACGAAGACAAGAACGGGAAGAGAAGACGGAGTCACGGGAGTTTGCCTTGGATCATTATGGAAATCAACGTTCCCCGTCAATACATAACATCTCAACAACCAAGTAAGCCATGACGACAACGCCACAGGACCGTCCATCTGCAACTGAGCGTTGGGATTGGGGGGAGGTTCAGATGGGCGAGGCTGGAGAGACTTTGCATGGGTCAAGGCACGTCCCTCGGGTCAAGGCTTGTCCCTCGGCACAGCCCTTCGCAGCATGACATGGAGCCCAGCAGCCCTGAGTGCTGTGAAGTCTCCTGGCTAACCCGGCACTGCAGACCCAGAGCAGCCCCGCACTCGGGCCCGGTGCCGACTCCACAGCCCCGCAGCAGAGTGGGCCTGGCTGCAGCGAGCACAGGCAGCCGGCCCGTCCCTTCCTCAGCCCCCCACTGCTCGGGCAGCCGCTGCCTGAAGCCCCTGCATCTGCCCTCATTCCACCCACAAGCTCACACGTCTAGGGGCGACCACTCGTGCCTCTGCTGTCCAGCGCCCCACACAGCTGGCAGAGGCTCCGGAAGCCCCCGACCAACGGGCCACAGTAAGGGCCGCAGAAGGGCTGGAGGTGACCTTGCTCGGCCCGCAGGTCCGAGAGTGAGGCGGCTGCAGATGCCCTGGGGATGAGGATCTGGGATCCCAGGGCTTGGGGACCTCGAGGTGGTCACAGGGCAGCAGCAAGCACCGGGCCGGGCCGACTCTTACCTCCGGAGTGTGGCGGGGGTCCACACAGCAGCACCACACCCTGGCCCGCCCGCACGGACACTGCGCCCCGCGGCTTGCTGGGGAATGCCTCCAGGTCTGCGGGGAAGCAAAGACAAGGTTGGCCAGGACATGCGTCAGCTCAGAAACACCCCTTTGGGGGTCTCCTGCCCACTCAGGTCCTGGGAGGCAGGGAAGGAAAACAGCACCCGAGAGCCTCAGTGGGAAGCCCTGAGACACACTCCAGGTGCACCCCCGGCCATCTAGCGAGGGTTTCACACTGGCCAGGGTGGTCAGCAGGTGCACCTCAGGTCTCCTCAGCCAGATTGGTCTCTGCAGGCCTGGGAGCAGAGGGTCACTAGACCGAACTCACCCCAGAGCCCAGGAAGGCGGGTCTTCTCAGAGGGTCACTAGGCTGACCTCACATATGCCTACTGAGTTATCAGACCGAGAAGATTTCCAGCCTCACCACAATGAGGTCAAAACTTAAGGTTTCTTCTGCAAGGTATTTGACCACAAGTAACGCAAATTGCTTTTTATTCCACCTCTACTCTTTACAAAAAGGTTTGAACGGGCTACTGGGGCAGAGAGATAGTGCAGCAAGTAAGCTGCTACCTTGTATGTGGCTGGCCCTGGTTTTACCCCAGCACCATACATGGTTCCCAAAGCACCACTGAGAGTGATGTTTGAGCACAGTCACAAGAGTAAGCCGTGAGTACCATGATTTAACCCAACACACACAAATAAGTATATAGATTTAGGATTAGATATAGGTATATAGATATAGATTATATAATCTATAGATAACTAGATATAGATTATATATTACATATAACTTACATATAATTATATATATAAATCATAAACAATTCTCAGAGAATTGTTTCTGATTTAGTCCCACCTGTCCCAATACTAAAGAGGCCTGTAAACAATTTCTCTCACTAGAAATGACCCCTCAATACAGTAATAATGAAGGAACACTATGAATCAATCCTATAGTTCCCCTTTTACAGCTGTGGGAAAATTGCTTGAATAATCATCCAAAGATATTTCCCCGCCCCTGCCAAAGTTTCAGCAAGTTTCCTCCAGAAAGCAATAGTAGGCAAATCCTATTCTGAGCACCTGTGGTTATATTTAGAAAATACCTTATTTCATCCAATAACTACCCAGAAGAAAACGTTTCCATGCAGATTCTCCAGCTTAAGCTTATAAGGAGGGAGAAAGTTTTACAGGAAGGAAGGAAAAGCCCTGCTCTCTCTGTGGGTGGAAGGCAGCAGTGGGCTTCCATTGGGACCCTGAGTGCTCCCCTGCCCAGTCAGGGTGGGCACTGCCAGGTCTGAGAGTGTCCCCCTGACCCCGGTCCTATGGGCCACTCAAGAGCTTGAACGTGTGTCTTATCAACTTTTCCAGAAAAAAAATGTAAGAAGTAAAACACTTACATGCCAATGGATAAAACTGTGTGTGGTAAACACTCATGGCCAGTCGGTGCCACAGCTGACTGGTCAGAGAGACAGAGGGGCCCAGAGGCTCTCCTGTCCCTGGAACAGGGTGAAGCACAGGGCTGGAGCAAGGACTCAGCAAGAGAGGGGACCATGCGGGCACCACGGCAGGAGGACACAGCCCCCTGCACAGGAACAGTGTCCACTGCCACCCATGAGGACTTCTTAGCAGGAGGACATGGCATCCAGCCAGACCAATGTCCACTGCCACCACTGAGGGGCCATGGGCAGACAGTGAAGGACAAGCAAAGGCAAAAAGCCAGTGTGCACCTGCTGACCCAGCCCTGAGAGCATGGGTGCCGCCCTGGCCCCTGCAGGAGGGACGCTTACTGCCAGCCTATGCCCCCCCACTGGATGCTGGCAGACTGGTCACTGCAGCTGGACACTGGCAGACAGCCCTGCCAGAGACAGGGAGACACCCGGCGTACGTCTGTCCTCATGATTGCTCTCCAATTCTAGGCGGTGCTGAAAACCACCGAACCCAAAGGGAAAAGCCCACCTAAGATCGTCATTTCAGAAAGTAAAGTTACTTTCTCATTTTCACAACATGCCCCCAATACTCTAAAACATAACAAAACATAACGGGTGGATGCAAATATTGTGACATTCTGCGTGTTGCTATGGGCACACGCTGTCTCCCCCGCACACGTGTGGGTCTGGCTTCCAGGAGGAAGTCGAGTTGAAACAGACTCCTGCCTGCCCCACCAGGAGCACTGGTGTTGGAGCAGTGTTCCTGTCCCCTGCTCCTCAGAAGCCCCTGGGAATGTTCCCACTCCACACTCCTCGGGGGCTCCAAGAGCTGCTCAGAGTCTGGGGCTCCCAGGGACCCTCAGCCAACTGGCAGTGGCTCCGTGCAGGGCTGAGGACATGGCACTGGTCAGGTGCCACTGTGCCCACAGCCGTGTGTCCCTGGCCACGTGAGGCCTCCAGGGCCACGTCTGTGATGCCCAGGGGCCCACGTCAGGCACACGTGTGCAGGCTCCCATGCTGGGCTGATTCCCAGTCCAATACTCGGCTTGTCCACTTGCTTCGAGGACATGACCAGGTGTGGTCCTGGCGATCAGACCAGTGTCAGCAGCACCAAGGCAAGCATCGCACACTCAGAACTTGCTCTCCTGCCCCGAGAGATACATTTTTAAAACACAAAAATGACACATGAATTCCAAAGCAACCAGGGCCAACGTGTGGGCATGGAGGTGACATGAAGGAAACGTAGGAGCCGGAACGTTCAGCAGCCCCTGGCCCCTGGCCCCCAGAGCAAGGGGCAGGCAGGAGACTCGGAGGGGAAACTGGGGAAACCTCTCTTCAGTCAAGACCCTTGCATGGCCCCAGGGGCAGATGGAGCCTCACAGGCTGCCCCCCGCCCCCCCCCCCCGCATGCCGGAGAGGCCGGTCTCATCCTGAGCCACAACACTGAACAGAACAGACAGAAAGATGCGGGGCCAGAGTCGCGGCCTGCATGCCCCAGGCCTCCTGCTCCACCCCAGCTGCTCTCCAGGGTCCTGCAAACAGCCCGGCCTCCCCCCAGCCTCTGCTGCCTGTCCACACCAGGTGCCCAGGGCCAGGGAGATAACACGGGGCTCGAGGTGCAGACCTTGCTTCTGGCCAACCCACGGTTTGATCCCTGGGCCACATGCACCACTGCACAGTCCAAACTAAACCTCGTTGTTTGAGCACCAGTTGTCTGAAATTGTCCAGATTTCTGGGACAAACGCTCTGGCTGAGGTGCTTTGGACACTTGAATCCTCTCAATTTCCTGCTTACCAGCTGAATCTGCCCGTTTTAAACTGCTCTGTTTAGGGACAGCCAACAATCTTAATAACAGCCCACAGATGGTGAAAGTGTGGCATGCAGGTGATTCTGGAGGTCTTGGTCCATACCTCCCGCCTGCCGGCTCCCACCCAGATTGGCAGAGAGGGACCAGGGAAACCTACAGAGATGGAGGGACATGGGCGGCCGAGACGCTCTTCCAGAAGGTGCCACATCTGCACTGTGGGGACATGTGTCTCCTGTGCCAGCACGGGAACCCCTAGAGGGGGTCTCAGTGGGGCAGCACGGGGGCCTGTGGGGGCTCTGATGCCAGGTCTCTCACCGGCTCGTCTCCTGGAGACACCACCATGACGGCCAACAGGGCAGAGTGTCAGTGTGAGCTGTGGCTAGCAGCAGCACGAGCAAGGGGCTCTAGGGCAGTGGACGTGGAGGATGCTGGGACCCTCCCGGTGCTGGGGCAGGAGGCGGGGAGGGGGCTTCAGGCCTTGGTGTGGCCTGGATGGCCGCAGTGGGGGGTGAGCAGAGCCCACTCTGCAGAGCCAGAGGTCAGAGGGCCACCGGCTTGGGCACATGGCTGAGCTGGGGGTGTGGGCTGGGCTGTGTGTGTGCTGGGCTGTGTGTGCAGGGCTTTGCTGTGTGTGTGTGTGTGTGTGTGTGTGTGTGTGTGCGCGCGCGCGTACTGGGCTGGGGCACACACTGGATCCTGCACAGGTGAGCTGTGGGCACACCACCTGGAACAAACTCTCCTTGGGTGTCAGCTCTCCCTGCCGGGCTACCCCGGAGTGCATGGTGTGTGCCTCAGGCAAAGGTAGGGCAATGATGATCCCTCCCCCGCTTCCCATCGCTTCCCTCTCCACTCAGCCGACCCAGGTGAGCACCAGCTGCAGCTTGGCGGCCCCTCCCGCCTGGGCTCCTTCCTCTCGCCCACTGACCCCACACATGGCGCAGCCCCAGGCCTGGCACCAGAGCATGACACGACCCACAGTGGGCACGGCTGGAGCCTCTGAAAACAGTGCCTGCAGAGACCTGTGCGTGGCTCACTCTGGCTCTGGGACTGTGGAACCCCGGGCGTGTTGCTGCACATTGTGGACTGTGACATGTGGACAGGGGCCATTGTGAGGCCACCAGGAGCCAGTGAGGCCAAGGGGGACATCCGGGGTGACAGACACCCTGGTCAACCCCAACCTCTCCGGGCCCCCAGGGCCACCGCTCACCACCAGCACCTGTCTCAGAGGAGCCCCACCCGGGGCCCCGTTTCCTGGGAACAGGGCGGAGACCAGGGAGGAGGCCAGGATGGAGGCCAGGGAGGAGGCCAGCCGCCACTGACTTTGTTGTCAGTGAGGAGTTTGTGGAGAAGAGCACACCCTGAAGGAATCCCAAAGTACGGGATGGTCTAGGTTAGAGACCTGGCACGTGTGCTCCAGGGAGAGGACATATATTCTTATCCTCTGTCCTGTTCTCGTATTCAGCGACCTTCTCCCTGAGGAGCGATCCGTGGACCTTCACTCAGGAGGAGGGATCCCTCAGCCTCCTCTCAGGAGTTACCCACAGATCTTCTCTCTCAGGAGGGGTGTTGCCGAGACCTTCTCCCTGAGGAGAGGTCCACGGACTTTCGCTCGGGAGGAGTGATCCCTCCAGCTTCTCTCTCAGGAGGGCTTTTTCCTGGACCTTCTCTCTGAGGAGTCACATGTGGACCTTCTCTATCAGGAGCAGTTGCCCATTTACTTTCTCTCTCAGGAGTGATCTGTGGACCTTCTCTCTCAGGAGGAGTGACCCACTGACTTCCTCTCTTAGGAGAGACCCAGACCGTCTCTCTCAGGAAGAGTGATCTATGGACCTTCTCTCTGAGGAGTGATCTATAAGCACCCTCTCAAGGTTCTTGTGCTCACCCTCAGAAGACAAGTCAGAAGAAAACATCACCGCTCCAATCACTAACACTGGGAGCAAGGATCTTCTGCCTCCCAAGATAAAGTATCTGGAAAACACGAAGCACTGTATAATGAAGAGATAACACACGATAATCCTAATTGTCTTTTAAGTGACTGAGGAGATGTCTCATTCTGGCAGGCCAGCCAGGCTGTTGCCCTCGATGATTCATGCAGCCCATAGCCCGGTGTTGTGTTATGGATGAGGCAGTCGGCTGGGAACATCTGCCCTAAAACTTCATAGCTACAGCTCTGTATTTGGGGTGTTGTGGTGCAGAACTCTTGGTTTTTAACCACTTGCTACACACATACTCAACACAATCTGCAATGTGTGAGAGGGAGCCTGGTTTTCTACCTTCAGGCACCTGAAGGCCCACACCCGCGTAGTTCCTTGCTCACTACAAGGCTGGCTACTCTTCATTTGCTTGTTGTCTATTCCTCCCACAATTTGCTGGGGCTGTTTTTTTTTTTATGGCAGGGGATGTACACTGACAAATGTGACACACAGAACTAGGTTTATTTTAACCAAGAACACAGAATAACCAGATAACCATTAGATACAAGTTCCAGGCCCTGACGGTGGATAAAGGAATTAAACACCTCAAAGTGGAAAGACTATAAATACTATTGGGAGAGTAATATAAAAACTATTATTCCATTCACCTTTGATCCCTGGGATGTAATTAGTTTTAGCTTATGGCAACAGACAGCTCAACCCTATGAAGGTCTGACAGGCGAGTCCCATGCAGCTGCAGTGCCAGCCTGGTGTTGGCACATCCTGGTCTCACGTGAGGCAAGGAGAGTGTCAAGTTGTCCGGGCTGTGGTGGTGGTGTGTGTGTGGGAGGGGCGGTTAAAGGAGCTTGAGACCAGGGCAGGGGACACTCAGTGCAGGTGAGCTTTCCCAAGGGCCATCCCGACCGACCGGAAACATCTCTCAGGCGGTCTGGATGTCTGACTCCCAGAGTCTGCCCAGCGGCACTCTTAATGATTCTTCTCTCTCACAAAACATTCCTTGTTTGCTGATGATCCGTCACCAAACACACCACTCACCCCCGCTGAGATGGAGAAAAAAGAGAGTTTCTCTGACAACCACATAAGCTCTCTGTAGCCAGGATGAAAAATGCATAAACCAACACGCTTTGTTTGAGTCTTAGCGATCAGGAAACTACCCATCTGCTAGGATTAGCATCTCCCAGGTGCCTCTCTTCCTGTTTAATGGTCTTCTATTTTTATCAGTGCTTGTCCTCTTTTATATTAATTTCCTTCTATGAGCCAACGCAAGTCTCCTTAGAAGCCACTGAGCATAAATCATGAAGAAACATCTCTGTGCTAAATAATAAAGTGGACGTGGCTTCTCCCTGGCTTCTCACTGGGGCCATCTCGTTGCCAACTCACATCCCGTCACAAGAGACGAGGGAGGGAAAAGAACTGGAAATTAAATTAATCACTCTTCGATGAGGTGCTGTGTCTTAAGTAAATTACACCATTGCAGGAAAGAGTTTAAATCTGAATTATTTATGTCCTCTTTTGGAACACTAATCTCTTTAGTCATCTTTGCTCAATTAAAAAGAAAACCAGCTGTCATTTTTAATAGGGAGAAGAATAAAATGCATCTTGGTTTGGCATAATCAGCAGGGGGTATACTTAAAGGGAAGATTCCAGGCCCTAGTCTTCAAGATTCTGATTCTGGGGGCGAGGAGGGAACTTGGGGATCATTCACTAGAAAACTCACGTTGCACCGATCTGCCCACACCCTCTTCCTAACCCTGTCCCGGGGTACTCCCGGGGTCCCTGCCTCTGTGGTAAGGGGGATTTATCACAGGATTCAGGGAACTCCTCCAGCTAGAGCCTTCTGTTCTTCAGGGTTAAACACCCAGAATGGAGAGATCTGGTCACAAGGAATTCCTATGTTAGCTGTGGGAGGACTCTCCCAGTGTCTGCACATACGCAGGTGCCCAGCCAGGAGCAAGGGGCCCTTCTCCCCACTCCCTCAGCATCCCTGCAGCCTGTGCCCTGTGGGAAAGAGCTGCCTGCACAGCTAGGAGCGACGTCCCAGAGGCTGTGATCTGTATTGACTAGTGAGGAGTCCATGGGGCTTCCTGCCACCTGAGATCCTTCCCCGGAGAAGTGCCTGCTCCCACGAAACTGCCCAGCGGAGACCTCATGAACGGCCCTGGGAGGGAGGGTGAGGGCCAGTGGGCAGCGGGGAGGACACAGGACCACGGGCAAGGTGGTGGCCCCTGAGCTTCTGGCAGCCGACAGTGGGTCTGTGGTGGGGGAGGGCTGTGGGGCGTGCAGAGGTGGGTAAAGGGTCTCCTTCGGGCCATGACAGGTGAGGCGGTGACACCGAAGAGGCACAAAGACACAGAGTGAAAGATCACATAGACCCAAGCACTAAGGACACGTGCCCTGAGAGGCGTTGCCGTGAGGGCCCACTGGGCAGGAAACCGCCTGACACGCTCCAACTTTCCTAGCACAGGGGCCTGAGTGGACAGCAGCCTCTTCCATCTGGGCTTTCCCGTTAGGCATTAATTATTCCGGCCCACTCGATGCTATAATGGACGCTCTGTGCACTGAGTCTCAGCACTGTCCCAGCGTCCAGGCCCTGGGAAGAGAAAGGGTCTGGGAGCTGCAGAGACACAGGTGCTGCAGAGTCAAGTGGACTTGGTGCTCCTCTAATTACCAAACCATAATCTGTCCCCTGACCCCTTCTCTGAGAAATGAGTCCAGTCCCCGGCTGCCGGCTCTAAACAAGCAGACTCCAGACTGAGCAGCTGCCTGCCTTGGCGACTCAATTGGACCAGCTCATCGCACGCTGTGCCACCGTGGGAATTGTCCCGGGAGTGTGGGAGACTCTCAATGCACCACACCGAGGGCTCGATGGCGCAGACACACGCCAGGAGCTCAGCACCACGGCCAGGACACACCTGGACTCGTCAGAACACAGAATTCCGATATGGACACAAGATCCCGCCTCTCCCCCGCCCCCATCTCGGCCTCCCCTACATGCAGCCTCCCCCCTGTAGCCCTGAGGGGGTGACCATTCGCCATCGTTCACCCAGGAAACTGCTAGACAGATGAGAGGCTCCACAGAGTGACTGCCACGGCTTCTCCCAGACCTGTGGCTGGGTGGACAGGGAGTCTCGGCCATGGCAGGCCCATGTGGCCCCCTGAAGGCCACAGAGGTGCTGATGGGGATGGGGCATACGCCCCCGGTCTGCTCCAACCACGACCAGGCCTGGTGTTTCCCAGGGTTCTGGGCTTCTCTGGCCACTCTGCTGGGTTTCGGGGGGAGTAGGAGGTGAGGTCCCCACCAGTGCTGACGGCACAGCCGTGCTTCCGGGGAGCTGGGTCAGTGCCTTCCGGAGGAAGCTCAGGGCCAGTAACCCGGGGAGGATGAGCAACACAGCAGAGTGACCGCGTGAGCTGGGTGGTCCAGGGTGGGCTACACCTGGGAGCCCACTGATCCGGCCTCAGGAAAGTCATCTGCCCTCAAGATCCGAATATCCGAAGAGTGTTTCTTAAACTAGGAAGCCAACAGCTGGTGGGAAATTTAATGGGGGCTAATTTGCATTTTCAGTAAAAAGCACAAGAGTTCCTCAGTTTTCTGGCTGAGACTCGGGATAAAGGGGTCCCGCAGATGAGCATGGCCTCTTCATTCCTCCAAGTGAGGGACTGAAACACTCCTGTTCCTGCTGAAGTGACAGACTGGCAAGGACACTCTCAGCGCAAATCTACTCACCAGACATTTTATATACACTTGGCACTCTATAAAAGTAGAGCACTATAAAATAATTATAATGGCCAGGATACAAAAATTATAAAACTCCCACCAATATGCTACAATCTCCTAAATGCAGAGCTTATTCAAGCATTATAAAATGTCATATTTTATAAAGTTCTATCATAAAACTAAACCCCCAGGTTGATGACCAATTTCAACACAATTAAAGCTGGGCACCATACAAAATCTTATGAAAAATTAGTGCCGAAAGTTCTGATTGTAAATGTTTTCTGGACCGATTGTGGACAGCCACTGAGGAACCGAAGTGCACAGGCCAGCAGCCTTTGACTGATCAATGGCCCAGGCCTGAGTGGCAGACGTGGGTGTCTGAGCATCTCCCCTCTGACACTGACCTCACTAGCAACCGGAGTGCTAATGGGAGTGATCAGCTTCTGGCCCACGAAGACACTCCCCCCAAGAGCCGAATCTCCTACCCTCAGACCCCCACTCTCACGGCAAAGTACTAGTCATAGTATGGAGGGATGTAACGGAACCACCATTTTTGAACTTGATTCAGAAGCCAGAGAGGCAGCACAGGGTTAAGACGTTTGTCTTACACACAACCAATCCCTGGAACCACCGTGTCCCTGAGCACTGCCAAGAGTGACCCCGGAGTGCAGAGTCAGGCATATCCCCCTGAGCACTGCTGGGTGTGGCTCCCAAACCCAGACAGATTAGGTACGCTCAAAAAATTAGGATAACAGTATCTCCAGGGTGGGGAGGTGGCCGTAGGGCTGGCTGGGCGCTGGTGCACGCACCACTCTAGGTACATCTTACATACCACCCAATGCCCACACTGTATCCCTGGGCCTGGCACTCAAGTGTTGGTCTGGCGGTCCAGTCTCATACCCAAACTCTGCCTGGGATGCCCCCAAATGCAAAACAACAAATAAAATAAAATAAAATAAAATGGAAACTCCTGCATGTCCTGCATTTAGTATTTCACTCTTGGAGATTTTTTGGTTTTGTTTAAAATGCTTTCTTCCTGGAACCTGGCTCACAGCAGGGTAAGTGTCCATACTTTGGTGCACAAAGCCACTGTACCTTCCCCACCCAGACCAACAAGCCAAGTGTCCCCACCCCACAGATCCAGACCCTGCTGTCCCTGGTCACTCCGAGCCTGCCCCGTCCCTCCCCACATGATCCCCTTCTCCCAAGAACCTCGATCTGTTCACAAAGCCCAGGGACTTTTTTCCACGGGGCATGTCCACTCCCTTCCTGTGTGTCCATCGCCCACAAGGGGCAAGCTCACCTGTCATCAGTTCTTCTCCCACCAACTTACTCCACTCACCACGGCACCCTCCGGTTATGCTCACTTTGCAGCAGAAGGCAGCCTCTCTTCCCAGGTTGAGTTCTGCTCCTGATCTTCCTCCACTCCTCTGACGGGATGCTGGTGTCTTCAGGTTGTGGCTGTAGTTGGAACACTGCCATGAGCCGCGCAGTGCTGAGAGCTGCCGGCTCCCGGGACAGATACAGGGAACAGAACCTGGGTTCCGTGGGCTTTCTTGTGGGAGCTCTTGAGAACCTGCATGGATGATGTTCCTGTGGGTCTGAGGGTCTGTTCTCACTGCTGCGAGCTGGTGTCTCGCTGTCATTTAGATCTGCATTTCCCTGATAATCAGCAATGAGCCTGTGTGATACGCCTGTTTGCACCTTGCTGTCCCCTCTGGGCAAGGTCTGTCCAGCTCTTCTCCACAGGGCACTGTTTCACTGAGTCCTGTTTCACACGTCCTTCTTCGTAGCCCTTTTGTCAGATGCACTGTGTGTGAATGTTTCGCCCTACTCATTAGGATGTCATTCATTTTAGATAGTTTCTTTCTTTCACAGTACAGATCTGTCTTAATTTGATGTTCTGTTTATCTACTTTTTTTATTCAATGGGGGTGACACATTAAAAACCCCTCTGAAGTCAATATCATGAAGAATTCTGTGTTTTCCTAGGCATATTCTGTGGACAGGTCTCACAGGGCAGCCCTTAATTCATTCTGAATACACTTTTGTGTAGTGTGAGATTCGGGTCTAATTTCATTAATATTTTACATGTAGCCAATGCTTTTTCCCCCAGCACACTCATTAAGAGGTTTCCTTTCTTTAACATCCGTCCAGCTCCATCAACATTACTTAGCTGACCATTCATATGAGGGGTTAGTTCTGTTCCATTACTCGAAGAATTTGTTTTCAAGGTAGCATCATACTTCTGGTTATGATTACTTTGGAGTATAGTTTAAGGTCAGGGAAAATAATGCCACCCATCTTTGTCTGTTTGTTTCCTCTAAGAATTTCTTTGGCTATTTGAAAAGTTTTATAGCTGAACGATAGCACAGCGGGTAGGGCATTTGCCTTGCACGCGGCCCACGTAGCCAACCCGAGTTTGATTCCTCCGCCCCTCTCGCAGAGCCCGGCAAGCTACTGAGAGTATTGCGCCCACACAGCAAAGCCTGACAAGCTAACGGTGACGTATTCGACATGCCAAACACAGTAAACAAGTCTTACGATGGAGACATTACTGGGCCCATTCGAGCAAATTGATGAACAACGGGAGGACAGTGCTGTAGCGCATGAAAAAAAATCTAGCAGCATTTGTTCTAGGTTCGTGAAGAATGCTACAGAAATCTTCCTAAGAATTGCATTCTATGTATGTGTACAAATCTTCTTTGATGAGGATAGTTACTGCACTGTTGCTCATACACTGTTAATTCTTCGAATCAGTGACCATGGAAGAGCCGATCATTTCCCATGAACTCTTCGTTTTCAATAGCAACTTTCAGTTTTTGAGGTATAAGTCTTTTCACCTTCCCTCTTTAGTTCATCTCCACATATACGACTTTGGACAAAACTGTAAGTGGGTTTTTTATTTCACTCTCTTCTAGTTTGTTGCTTATTTATATAAATGTGAATGCTTTTCCTGTGTTTTTCAGTCTGTTAATTTACTCTTTCCATTTGTTGTTTCTTAAGGATTTTTGGTAGAACACTAGATGAAGGACAACCATGCGAGCAAGCCGGGTTCCGCAAAGGATTCAGCACCATCGACCATATCCACAC
>JAOXYA010000037.1:26317189-26355867 GCA_028565675.1 Sorex palustris
ACTTTGCCCCAAGTTTTTGGGGTCTGGCCAAAGGCACAGCAGCAATTTTGGGGTATCTGGAAGTCTGAAGGCACCATGAGGCGCCATGATGCACTCTCCTCACAGGTACAGATTGACCTGCTGGTGGCACCATACCCCCGAGAACACTGTAGTTTAAAGAACAATTGCGTGCCAGATTATAGCACACATCGGAAGTTTACTGGCTTTATTTTTAATGCAGCACTTAGTGGGAAAGTTGCTTCCCGCATGCACTTCAGATTGGTGATACTTTTGTGTTAATGAGCATCGCAGCCCTCACACGCTTGTATCATAAACACAAAAAGTTTAAAACAAAGAACAAGCTTACTTTTATTCTCTCCACTTTGACCTCCTTTTAACAGGATTGTTCATAGTAATCAGCGACGTAAAACTTTTGAAAAAATGCATCATGTGTTCTGCGTGTGCAGCCTGCGGTTACCAGAGCTTGCGGAATGTTTAGATAGCATCTTCCTTCTGACAGTGGGAGAGAACAGACCGGAGACGTTCCATCTTTTTCGGTTTATAGTGATTATGTCTGGTGCATGAATGACAGTCAGCGGATGGGCTAATATTCAGCCTGATTCTGTCTTTCACGGATAAAGCAGACCCAGCAGCTTTGCAGCCTCCGACTTGCAGATGCTGGGGAATGACACAACCACGGATTCTGGATCCACAATTCAGTCCCACTCAGAGACCCTTTGGGTGGGCTCCAGAAGAAGTTTCACCAGGAGGGCACAGGGCACCTTTAACTTTCCCATAAACAATTCATTTACATTTAAATGACTTTTCCTTCCTTTTACTTGGGCTTAAGTGCACTGTTTTCACAGGAGAAGGATTGATTACTCTGTGTTCTCCCTGGAGGGGTCTCTAGTCCCGGAGGCTGCGCTGAGGCACTGCTCCCTTGGCTCAGAAGCTGCAGGCTCCAGCGCTGCACGTGCTAATGTTAGGACATGGGGTACAGGGCGGATCCTGCAGGTTGGGCCACACCCAGACCCCCCACCCCTCCCCTGCACCAAATAGGCTGATGAGCTCCCCCAGGTGCTCCAAGGCCTCGCACTGTACCAGTGGCCACTGGTCTAAGTATGACCAAGAGTGGCCCCAAGCCCCTGGGTGCTCCTTAAAGAATATCACAAGGGATGAACTCAGATAGTGGATGATGCTGATTTTGTTCTGGAAGCTTCACTCCCTGGGGAAACCAGGGCCACTGCCTGAGACCAAGGCTGCTTCTACACTGGGGACAGGCCTTTAGGGCGAAGGGTCAGGAGGACCCAAGTGGCAGAGACCTCTCCCACTCCTGCCTGTGCACAGAGCTCCCGGTGCCCCACCAGGGTCCCTGGGTGCGCCGGGACTCAGCCCGCCCCAGCCTCTGCAGGGGGGTTGGCAGGAACTACCCCAGCCCCTCTTGGTGGATTTGTCACTTTCCAAGGCTTTGGGGCTTTAACTTCATGACTTTATCCTGCAGAGGGTCCTAAAAAGAATGTTTCTTAAAGCCCATAACTTCACATATCTAAGACTTCCTCAGGTTACACATTCTTGAAGCAAGTTTGCACTGCTTGATCACGGTGAAGCACTTTAATGTAATAGGAGGAATACGATGGAATGCTTATCGCTCATCAGAAATGGTCAAGGAGGGACAATTGCATGAGATTCAGTCTGATAATTACGCTGTTACAGACCCAGAATTAAATTTTCTCTCTCTCTCTCTCTCTCTCTCTCTCTCTCTCTCTCTGTTGAGATTTCTACATTTCAGGTTAAGTTTCAAAGGTGGAGTGCTGGGTGCAGGCATACAGATACCATCACGATCATACACACCTTTAACATAACCTAGAGTGCAATTACTTTCCCCAAGATGATGGTATGGACTCCTGGCATCTAAGGTGGCATTTACTCAGTACCAGGTAGTGCACTGTGTTTGGGTCTTGCTGACTCCATGACTGAGAAGCAAGTTCCTTAGCTCTTTCAGTCTCTCCTGCGCTGTTCAAAGGACGTCATCGGGACCCTGGCTTCTCTGCAGCCATGTGATGCTCTAGAGGCCCGGGAATGTGCAGGACTCTCAGCACCCGATTCCCTTACGTTTATGGCCGGGGCCGGTGGGTGAGGAGCTTGCCCGGTGCACGGCCAGTGCCCCTCTCCCGAGCACCACTCACAAAGCCCCCCCGAGTACAGAGAGGGAATGAGCAATGAGCACTGCCAGGCGTGGCCCCTGAACAAAACAAAACAAAGACCATCGCTGCTGTTTGGCTTGACCGAGGGCTTCTGGTAGGATCAGCAGGCCTGCTGGCACCGTGTGGAGGCGGGTTGGTCCTGTTGGGGTGTGCTCCAGACACGGCGGGTGTTCCCTAGAGCTAGTGCCAGGCCTGCGCCCAGAAACGACTCCCTCTCAGATGGCAGCCACACCCGGCTCAGAAACCTCAGAGATGAAAGACCAGCAGAACTTCCCATGACACAGGCAGGGTCAGGACCTGTGGTGGGCGTCAGCTCTGAGTGTGTGAGGGCCTCAAGTGCAACTGGGTGAAGATCTCAGTGTGTGTGTGTGAGGGTCTCAGTGTGTGAGGGTGTGAGGGTCCAGTGTGTGAGTGTGTGAGGGTCTCAGTATGAGTGTGTGAGTGTCTCAGTGTGTGAGTGTGTGAGGATCTCAGTGTGAGAGTCTCATTGTGTGAGTGTGTGAGGGCCTCCGCGTGTGTGTGTGTGTGTCTGTGTGTGTGTCTGTGTGAGAGAGCTTCTCTATGTGTGACTCAGGGCCTCAGTACACTGGAATATTTTCCTTTTTGAACTGTAGCCGAGGCCCCAGAAAGGGAGTCTCATGTGCTCCTAAAGGAATAATCCCAATGGCGCATGTGCCAGTATCAGACCATCTCGTGCAAGTCGGGGCTTCGACTCCGGTCTGGGGCTGCAGTGAGAACAGGATCTGTGTGTATAACACAGGTTCAGGCCAGGTTTGATCTTCGGCAGCATCTGGTCCCCTGAGCCTAGCAGGGGGCCACCCTGGAGGCCCCAGGGTCCCCGTAGTGACCCCAGGGACACCCCGGCTGCACCACCAGCCGGGACTGATCCACTGACCCTAGTGTCGAGGAAACTCCAGTTGGGTCCCGGGCCCTATTACAGCTTGGGGGACCCCAGAAAAGAGAACCAGGTGAAGGCTGCGGGTGGGTTCTTTATAGCCTGGGTTAGGGCCTTGCTGGGGACCAGCGGGCTCAGTGAAACAGAAGCCCCATGAACGCACCAGAGTCTCATGACAAATAAACAAGCCCATCACACACATACCCACACACACACACACACAGTCACAGTCTCACACACATGTTCACATACACCACACGCAAACACACCACACAGCCTCACAGTGCACTCCCAGACCATATACATAGCACCCACCATGCAGTCTCACTCACACACACACACATACACACACACACACAAGTGTCTGTGTGGTGGAAACCATACACTCAGAGAGAAGTTCAGGGGGCTGAGGGGATGGGGTGGGCCTGGCCCTGGGGGCTTCTCCTGTCACTGCCT
Organism: Sorex palustris; assembly: GCA_028565675.1. NCBI lineage: Eukaryota > Metazoa > Chordata > Mammalia > Eulipotyphla > Soricidae > Sorex > Sorex palustris. The sequence goes on from JAOXYA010000037.1 coordinate 26,320,724, forward strand.
TCAGGGCTGGGGGCGGGCGGGACCAGCTCACCCAGTGACAGGATTTGGGCCTGCACCCTCTTTCCACAATGTACACGGAGGGAAGCACCCACTTCAGAATCTCTAGCGAAGGGTTTTGGTCTCAGAAATAAACCCAGCGCCAAACATTTCCGTGAAAATGTCTCTGCTGTCTTGGCTTCAGAATCCCATGGTGCTGCAGCTCTGGGCCTGTCTGAGCCGTAGCCCTGTGCTCTGCACACACGCCCCAACACCACAAGCCCCGCACTCAGCACCCTGAGAGCCGGAGAGCCACAGCCCAGGCCCAGGGCCTGCTGGCGAGGGAGGGGGCTGGGGCGGGCAGACGCTCTGAACTGGGACACGAGCGATGGAGCGGCCGCACCCCGGGTCTCCAAGGCTCTGACCCACTTCTGGTGACCAGACAACAGGGATGGGGGTGTTGGCGGGGGTGGGGGGGCGTTGCGAGGCATCACGGGATCCCACAGACACAGGCTCCAAGGGAGAGAGTCCTGTCTCCGGGGGGCAGGTGGCTCTGACCCTGAACCACCGGGGACCAGGCTCCTGAGGCCCCCGGGGTCCCCTGCCTCGCCTTCAGAAGCAAAAGAGGCCCCGTGGGGCCCTGTGGGTGTTCCGGGCTGACAGGACACGCCGGCAGCGCGTCTCTGCATGTCCTGGGAGGCTCAGGCAGGGCAGACAGGTGCGGGTGTGTCCCGCCGGCCCCTGTGCCCGGGGAGAAAGAACACCCGGGCGGGCGGGCACTGCTGTGGGTGCTGCCCTGCTCTCACTGGAAGCCGATTCCAGCACAGCAGCTCCTGTTGTGCCGTTTCCCTGGGCTGCCGCCAGGGCACCAGCTCCTGCCTTGGCCAGAGGCACCGGGGGGCCTCCCCACAGTGGGCTGGGAAGGCTCCCAGATGGTGGTCAGGCCGGGCGGCCGTAAATCAGAGGACAGCTCTTTTCCGGATGAGTGGACTATCTCCCGGGCCTTCTGCTGCTCCGGGCCAGCTCCCACCGTGGCCTGGGCTCAGGCTGGAGAGATAAAGGCACACCGCCGCCTCTGGCCAGTGCTGGGGGCTGCTGGAGAGGGACAGAGCAAAGGGCAGCCCCTGGGGGGGGGGGGTCTGGTTGCTCCTGTGGCCTCTTTCAGCTCTTTTGATTCAAAGCTGGGCCCTTAGTGTCTGAGCGGCCTCCTCCTGCCCCTCTTCCTTCTGCCTCCCCTCCTCCAATCCTTCTCTCCCTCCCTCCCTCCCACCCTCCCTCCCCTTCTAACCCTGCCCTTTCTCCCCACTTCTCTCAGAGTGCAGTTTCCAGAAAACTGGGGGTGTCTGGGGACACGCCACTGTCCCCGACTGTCCCTTGGTACCCAGGCTCATTTCCTCCACAAGCCAAACCCTCTGGGGCACTCTGCACTTGCCTGGCATTTCTGCCTGGCATGCTCTACTGTAGCTTCGAATATTTAGTTAAAAAGAAGTGGGGGGGCAAACGGAGGGCTTGGGGGGCTGCTTTGCAGGCGGGAGGTTAGGGTCCACCCTGGCACGGCACCTCAGCAACACCAAGGGTGGTCCTGAGCACTGTGCCGGGAGTAACTCCAGGCACAACAGAGTGTGGCCAGACAATGAGAGACAAGGAGGGAGGAAGCGAGGGTCCTCCTGGTGGCTCCCCGCTGGTAATGCGGGGATCGGTGGGGGGCAGCGCCCGCACATACTCTGGACACGCGGGCTGCGTGACCCCGGCCTGGGAGGCAGAGCGCCGAGAGCGCTGGGCGCTGGGTTCCGGGCCCTGGAGGAGCGGCTCTGGCTCCGGTCCCGGAGGGGCTGGCTCCTGCCATCCGCCGGGCCCTGGGTGTCTCCCGTGGCTCTTTGACCTTGGAAATGTTTTCCTACGGGCACCCTGTTTCCTGTTGGAACTTCATTCACTGTCGGGCCTTTGTCTCTGCTTTAGGAACGGCAGCATGAATCACGGCGCTGGAGGCTAAGAACCGAGTCCAGCAGCACCATTGAAACGCAGGGCCAGCCTTGCCCCCACTTGCTTTTGCCCGGCTGTGGGTCGGGAAGGCGCCCACACAGGAGCGGAGGGTGGTTCCGAGGGCAGGACTGGCCCCGCCCTCCCGGACGCCCTTCCAGCTCCTTCTGAGGCGTGGGGGTGGGGGTGGGGGCTCTCGGAGCTGCCGGCCCCCTCCTGTGCCCCCTTGGCAGCTCTGGGGGGCTGGTGCTCTAAATGTCCTCATTGTTTCTGCTTGGAAGAAGGGCCAGCGGGACCCAGAGAGGAAACCAGAAATCCTGGTGCTCCGAGCACCGAGGAGAACTCAGACCCAGCCGCGGCTTTGAAAAGGGGCCTTGTGTGAGGGTTCTGGGAGATGCTCTGGGCGTGGACGGGGGTGTCCACTGTGAGCTGTGCCCACACTCCTGCCCTGGGGCCCCCGTGGGAGCTTACGGCGGTGCTGGGTTCTGTGAGGCACCCGAAATGGCTCTGGGACTCGGAATACGCAGGGCGGCGTCCTCCCTGCCCTCCAGCCGTGGACAGTGAGTGGACAGGAGGGACAGGGAAGGGGCGAGAAAACCCCAGGTAGGAAACAGCACCTGCGCGCCTGCGTCAAGGCAGGGAAGAGGAGGGCCGAGCCTTTCTGGGAAAGGGAGGAGCACGGTAGGGCTGCAGGGGGCAGCACCTGGCTGCCAGCACCCACCCTCGCTGCCGGCTCTCGTCCTCCTCCTCCGCCTGCCCAGAGGGGTGGGCGGCCCCTAAAACTCCGCATCCCAGAGGGGCGGAGCGGCTCCTCTTGGGGAGGCGGGTCCCTGGGGTCCCCGCAGAGGCGCGCGGGCTGGCTGGGGGCGCAGGACACGCGCTAGGCTGAGGGGAGCCGCCCCCACCAGGCTCGATCCGGACCCTCATCCAGAGCCGCTCAGGTGGGTGCGGTCAGGGCACCTGTGTCCCAGGTGCGCCCGGGCCTCCCGGCAGGGACTTGTCCCGCCGCCCTCGCAGGGTCCCGCGCGCCTGGGCCCCTTCTCCGGGGTCCCGCCGTGCGCCCCTCCGGGCTGCGGGCTCCGGCGCGGTCCGTGCGCGCCCGGCCGGAGAGGGGAGGCACCTCCCCGGCGCGCGCGGGGCGCGGGCGGTTACCATGGCTCCGGGCTGCGGAATCGGGGCGCAGGGACGCAGGCGGGCTCCCTCCCCTCTTTGTGCCTCCTTGGCTCCCTCCCGCGCCCCCTCCTCGCCGCTCCCCGCTCCCCTTCCCGCCTCCCTCCCTCCTCCTCCCTCTCCCTCCTCTCTCTCCCTCCTCCTTCTCTGCGCGCCGAGCGGGTGATCAATCCGGAGCCCGGGATTGGAGCCCCGCGCGAGGAGGGGAGCTCCAGGCCCTGCGCCCCACTCCCGCGCGGCCGCCTGCCGAGCCGCTCCTCTCTCTGGGGTCCCCGGAGGCCGAGGCGGACCCCCACCCCAGGTACGCGCGCCCCTGGGAGCCTCCAGGTGCGCCGAGCGCGCGGGGCTGCGCGAGGTCGGGGATGCTGGACCCCCGGGGCGGGATCCGGGAATGCTCCGGGTACTCGGGGCTGGGCGGGGGCCGGGGCTGCTTCACCCTGGGGGCGCGTGGCTGTGGGCCCAGGGTCGGGAGTGCGGGGTTGACCTGATCATGCCCGGTGGCCGACTGTGGCCCGGGTGGGCGATCGGGATGTCCCGGGGATTTGCCAGGCGCCTTGATAATGCCTCGGGTCGGCTATCACCCCCAGAGCCGCTCCCTGCTGGGAAGCCCGCGGGGGTACCCGGGCCTGGTGCCGCGGTGCCCAGGCGGTGTGGAGAGGCAGGTGGGGCGCGGGCGAGGGCTGGCAGGTGCCAGAGGGTGCAAGGCGAGCACAGGGATCAGGAGTCCGCGCACGGGGGAGCTGGCGCGGGCGGGAGTGCGCGATGGCCGGCTGCGGGGCGAGGATGCCCACGCCCGCGGGGCAGAGAGCGTCCCCGCCACGTGGCCTGGAATTGCAGCCGCAGCCTGTGTCCTGTCTTCTGAGCGGCGGAAGAGCAGCTGCGTGCCTTGGTTTCCCCCTTAGAAGGATGGTGCCAGCCCCTCCAGCGGCCCAGTGCGTTCCTGGCACTGGTGTGTGGAAGCCTGAGGCGGCCCAGCCCCCGTGTCTGCCTCCTGTTGGGTCCTGGGCTACCTGCCCGCGCTCCATCTAGTGTGCCTGCTGAAGACAAATGCTTCCCTTTGCTGTCTGGCCGGAAGACTGGTCAGTGCTGACCCCACTGCCCCCACCCACCCATCCCAGGAAGCTCTGCATTCGAAGTTAGAAAGCAACACCTCTGGTTTGGAGGCTGGGGCCAGTGTGGTGGAGGGACGGGGACCCTGAGAGACCCGTGCCTCCCTTCCTGGGCCCCAGGGCCTCCTGTCAGGGCAGGGCTGTCCGAACCCCGTTGCCTGTTTGCCTGAATGTTCATGGGTGGCATTTCCCTGATGCCTCTGCCCACTGGCAGATTCTTGTAGAACGTGTCCAAGCACAAAGGGAGCCCTGGGTGGTCCTTAGAGACCCCTGGCAGGGCATGCTTGTACCCGCTGCCCTCGGGAGACAGGGCACAGGAATCACATACCTGCACCTTCCAGAGCTTTCTCTGGCAGCCACACCTGCCCGGGTGTCCCCCGTGGCCAGGCCCGCGTGCCCAGGGCTGTGCTTGAGCTCCAGCAAGCCTCTGTGTTTGCAGGGGCAACCCTGCACGTCCCACATGTAGGATCTCTGAGCCATTCAAACCTGTCCAAGGAGCTGCCTTTTAACAATTATTTTGAGGGGAGGGTCACGCCCAGCCCTGCGGGGGGGCTTTGCAGAGCTGGGGCCACACTCAGGGCCAAGCACAGGAGCTGTGTCATTTGAGTCATCCCAGCCCTAAGCATATTTCAAGATCCCTTGTTGATTAAATACAGGCCTATCTCTCACTCCTGAGCAAGCGGCAGACAGCACAAGGCGTATTGTGACACGCAGACTGACCTCTCCACAGATGTTTGCCTGAGACAGACTTGGTTTTAGGGTTTCCTCTGGAGGTCTCAGGTTGCTTAACCTAAGATTGCTCTCTGCGCGTGCTTGCGTGTGTGTGTGTGTGTGTGTGTGTGTGTGTGTGTGTGTGTGCGCGCGCGCGCCTGATTCATTTCATGGAGATTACACAGGTGCAGTGATCAAGACTGATTTAAGCTTCTGTGAGTCTGAGCTTTTATCTCATAAGGAAGGTTAAGTGTGGGGGCCTGAGGGACCCTCGTGTGGGGAAACCCAGTGAGTGATCAATTCAGACCTTTGGTGAAGCTTCATGCTTCCTGTTTGATTGTTGAATGACAAATGCCCTCTCCTCAGTGTCATCTTTAAAAAGAACCTTGAGGAATTAGCATGACAGCTTGCCTGAAATGCGCGTGTCATTTACATATGGGTTCCCGGGAGCATTGGCATTAAATGTTTCATTTATTGGAAATTATTTTGCCCTTGGATTTATGACAGCCCACAGTGCCATAGAGTCTAATGTGTTTTATAAAACAAAAAGCTCGGCTTTTCACTGTGTGTCTTCCGGAAAGATCTCGGCAGAAAACGCACATGGGGGCTGGGACTGGTCTCCAGCCAGGGTAGGGCGCGAACCGCCGGGTGAGCTGACTGCTCCTGCCCCGTCAGACGCCCGGTGCCCAGGATGAGTGCCGGGGAGCGTCCGGCTCAAGACCCTGTGCGTTTCTGGACATTGGGGCGCTGCCGATTCACTCAGCGCCCTTGCTGTTTTTCCAGACTGGGACTCAGAATACTATAGTTTCAATTAGGAACATGTTGATTACAGCTTCATTCTAACTAATTCAGTCTGAAGAGATTGAAATTATTACGGTGATTTACATACAATATGCTAAGTTAACACAGCTAATGAATGGGAGCATAATATTCTTTCGACGCATTCCTGGAAAATATTGTGCTAAGCGTTCTTTCAAAGAAAGATGACGTGATTCGCCATGCGCCAGGCTACCTAGGAGCAGCAGAATGGGGCTCTCAGGGAGCTGCCTTCTCTGCCATCCAAGTGAAGCCTCCATTTAGGGCTCCCCCTGCCCCCCACACCTGGGAGGGGGTGGAGCCATTCTTGATTTAATTAATAGGGCACTCTCTCCTTTCTTCACATCTTCATTGGAGGACAGAGTCTGTATTTTCTAATTTTGGAGGCTGGTTAACACCTTACACTTTACTAATTACTGCAGTTTGTTTTACGTGTGACACGGTGGTGCTGTTAGTTAATTATAGCCTTCCCATTAGCACCATGTAGAGAATGATGAATTAACACATCCCTTTGATCAAAAGGACATCCAAGTTTATCTTCTGAGGGTTAAGTGTTATTGTGTTACCAAAAGTCACAATAATTTTCCCAAGAAACAAATCGGTTGGATTCTGCAGGCAGGACTCGGAAGCTTGATGAATGGGTGGGATTGATCACAAACCAGAGGGAGTGGAACTGTGTTGCCTGGCAACCGACATTATTCCGCAGTTTCTTTGGGTATATTTATCCAGCAAACTAGAAGATTCTGTTTTGTTAACGGATGTTTTTAGTCGAGGCACAAATAGACCATAACTAATTGAGATTTTATGTATTGTGGATAAAAAATGACCCAGCTCACCTTCCCACTGCATTTGGATAATAAAAATTGGGGAAATACCTTATTTTCAAAATTTGTTATTTTCTGCAAAAATGATTGCTTCATTTGTACACCGAATTGGCCCTACAAAACATTAACTTATTCACCAATGTGGAAATCAAACGATGAGGAATGTGATTGTCCCTGTACATGTTTATGTGTATACATGCGTGCACGCACACAACATGCCTGTGTGTGCTTTTGTCTCTGTGTGCATACATGCACAGGCATGAGAGCACGTGTGTGCCTGTGTTTGCGTTTGGATGCACCTGTGTCTGTGTGCACATGCGCAGATGTCTGTGTGTGTCTGTGCGTGTGTGACTTTTGGAAAAGAATCAGAAAGTCTCCCTGAGAGGAACTTGCCGGCGCTCTGCTTTTCTGGCTGACGTGGGCATCTGCCAGTGGACTTGAGCCTGTTTCTGGGGGTGGAGTCGAAGCAGCCGGGTGCTTCTCCGCCCTTGCCCTCTGCCCTCCGCCCTCTGCCCTCTGGCCTCTCCTCACCTTCCCCAGGAGCTGCAGTGCAGGGGGTGGGGTGTTAGGGTCCCAGCCACGTCTCCCAAACCCAAGGCATGCTCAGGCACTGCCCTGTGGGGACACAGCTGGCCGAACCCCTGGGGGCTGCCTTGGCTCAGCCATGCGGCCTGGTGACGGGACCTCCCGGGGGGAGCCACCTCACAGTCATGAAGAGTCACCCGGGGCTCCATGTGTGTGAGCTGAGTGGGCACTAGTCAGGCCCCAGTGCGTGCATTGTCCTCCATCCCGTGCCACCGGGTGGACAGGGTGTGCGCTCGTGACCCAGCTCTGGGTCGTCACCAGAAACAGGAAATGCATCTATTCCCCACAAGTGCGCCTTAGCCTCGCTGAGCCGACAGTCTCTGAGACCCCAAAGGTGCCGGCCCAGCTCTACCAGGCAGGCCCCTGCCCGCCGCAAGACTCCCGAGGCCAGGGCCGCTGTTCTGAGGAGAGGCTGGCTGTGACGCGGACGAAGCTCTGGGGGAGGGATGCCTGCTCCCTGTGGGACCACCTGCCTTGCTGAAGGTTCCTAGGCTGGACCACCCGGGTCCCTGCCCTGGGAGCCGCCCACACGTGTATGGAAGCTCTTACAGCAGAAACGGAGACCTCACGGTGAATTTACGTTCGGCCTCTCTTGAGACGTGTGCAGTTCTTCTAGAGCAAATCCTAAGAATCAGGGCAGGGGGCTCTGACTGGGAGGGGGTGGTCCCTGTGTGGCTGCCTTGTACAGCTGTGAGCCTACGAGGAAGAGGTGAGAGTGAGGAGGGGAGGAACCAGGAGCCCTGTGTGTGGACAGGAGGTCCTAGGGACCCCCGAGAGGAGGCAGGGTCCCAAAGACCCACGTGTGTGAGAGAACCAGGGACCCCATGGGCTCTGTGAGGATTTGAGGGTCCCAGGGATGCCTTGTGAGGAGGTCAGGGAATTAGGGGCCCCTTGTTAGAATTTCGGTTTTTAGCCATATCTGGTTCTTGGGAGCTACTCCTGTTTCTGCACTCAGGCCTCATTTCTGGTGGGGCTTAGGGGCCACATAGTCCTAGGGGCTTAGGGGCCACGCTGCCTTACACAGTCAGCCTCACGAAAGGCAAAGGCTCTACCTGCTGGACTGTAGCTCTGCCCCCTCCCGATGAGGATTTGGGTGTCCTGGAGACCCCCGTGAGGAGTTGAGAGAGTAAGAGATTTCTTGAGAGGACTTGAGAGTCCCAGGGGCCCTGTGGGGAAGTGAAGGGATCATGGACTCCCTTTAGGGAGATGAGAGAATCAGGGGTGCCTTGTGAGGAGGTGAGGAAACAGGATACCCTCTGAGGAGTGATCCCCTGTGGGGAGGTGAGAGGGTCAGGGACCGTCATGGGAGGTGAGAGGGTCGGAGTCCGTCAGTGGGAGGTAAGGGGATCAGGGTCCCCTCTGGGGTGTGAAAGGATCAGGGACCCTCATGGGAGGTGAGAGGGTCAGGTTCCCCCGCCCCTGTGGGAAGTGAGGGGATCAGGTCCCCCCTGGGAGGTGAGAGGATCAGGGACACCCCCCATGGGAGGTGAGAGGATCAGCGTTCCGCCCCTCCCCCCGTGGGAGGTGTGGGGGTCAGGGTCCCCCGTGGATGTGAAGGATCAGGGACCCCCCGTGGGAGGTGAGGGGATCAGGGACCTCTGTAGGACGTGAGGGGCTCCGAGTCCTCCCTCCCCGCCCCCCGTGGTCGGTGAGGGCCTCAGAATGTGGCTGTGCTCATGTGGTCCACTGTGAGTTCCTTTGCTTTCGGGGAACTTTACCTTTAGTTCCAGTGATGGGGAAGTGGCAGAGTGGCAGCTCTCTGGGTGGTCGCAAGGGCTGAGGTCAAGGTGTGGAAGGGCAACCCCTGGGGTCCAGGGCCTGTCCTGAATGGGCTCAGGGAGGCCCCTCGTTCAGCTCTGCAGCCCAGCCCCGAGGGCCAGGCGCCAGGCCAGCTGCTCACGGTCTTCCCCGAACGGCTTCAGCCCAAGGCCCTGGTGGGAGGGAGGGGACACTGGCCTTGGACGCAGGCGGGGTCCATCTCCGAGCCCCGCCCATGGCAACCCCGTATGCGGAGCCAGAGCTCTGCCCTGAGCACGGCCCGTGTGGCCCCCAACCAACCTAAACAAAATACAATGGACCCAAAAACCCAGGTTCCTGCTCTCCTTGGGCTTGGGAGAGTCCATCCTGTCCCTCTACTGACCGGCTGCTGCTGACCAGCTGCAGGGCGGGCGTGGGGCCAGAGACCCGTGCAGCAGGGCCATCAGCCTCCTGCCCCTGCGGGGGACAGTGGTGCTCAGGGGGCCTGGAGCCTGTGGGGGCACTGGGCGGGGCTTGGGGATGAGGGTCTGCAGGGTCTTGGGGGCCGTGGCCTCATCTGCCCATGTGTCCTGACGCCCTCGGCCGGCCGCAGAGGCCTGCGTCCCCCCAGCTGTGGGCAGCACACGCAGGCACTTCTGGAGACGGGCAGTGGTGGGTGGGCCTGGGAGTGAGCAGCGTGGGGAAGGCCCTCAAGCCTGTCCCGGGCCCTCGTCCCAGGTCAGCTCTACTCAGGCCCCCTGGTCCCCATCAGCTGTCCCGGGTCCCCCATATTGGGTTAGCTCTGCCCGGGACCCCGGGATCTCTGGACCCCGTCAGCTGTCCCGGGCCCCGGAACCCGTCAGCAGGGAGATTGGCTAGGACTGTCTGGGTGCAGGGAGGGACACAGCCTGATTCCTCAGCTCGCCTCCTTGCTGGTGGTGTCCAGCAGGGCAGGGCTGCCCTCTGCAGGGTGCCCGGCATGTGGTGACCCATCCTGTCTGTGGAAGGTCGGGGAAGGTTCTGCCAGGGAGGGCCACAGCCACGCCATGTGCAGTCCGTTGGGTTGGGGGTCTTGGCACCTAGGCCCTGAACAAAGGTGCAGTTTCTGGTTTCGTGCCTATTTATTTATTCTTTGAGGCTCACTCCCGTTCGTGCTCGGGGGTCAGTCCTGTGGGTGCTGGCGCTCAAACGGGTCAGCCGTACGCAAGGTGGACGCCTCCCCGCCTCTGCTCAGGCCCGGTGTGCTTTCGCTGTGAAGTCCCTCGAGGCTGGGGGCTCTGGAGGGCAGGGGACGTGGCTGCGCTGTCTGTCCGCTCTCCTTGGCAGGCTCCCGGCCCCGAGGTTCTGCTCCTCAGGAGAAGCCGATTTCTGTGGCAGACGAGGGGCTTTCCGAGCTGGCCACAAAGGGCCTCTGACTGCGCAGCCAGGACTTACTCATCGGATTGAAATGCCGAGCTGCGAGCCACACTTGAGCTCTTGCACAATGCAGGAAACTGGGAACCCTGCCCACGAGGGCCAGCAGACCCGCACGGACAGTCGCCATTGGGCCCCATTCAGGGTGGACAATGGGGGCTGTGGGTGTCGGCTGTCGATTGCTGCTACCTTTTGTGCGGTTCTGTAAAGGAGACGTGAGTCAGCAGATAGACGTGGGCCATGGACACCAGGCTTCAGGTTGGCCCCTCCTGTGGAGCCAGATGTGTCCACACAGGAAGTGTCCATGCACACAGAAAGGTTCCACATACACACAGGAAGTGACCACACACACGGGAAGTGTTCTCAGATGCACAGGAAGTGCCTGGACACACACAGACAGGAAGTTCCCTTAGATGCCTATGAAGTGTCCACACATGCACAAGGAGTTTCCACACACACAGGAAGTATACACGAAGTGTGCACACACAGGAATTGTCCACACACTCAGTAAGTATCCACATACACAGGAAGTGTTCTCACACAGACAGGAAGTATCCATACACTCGGGAAGTATCTACACATACAGGAAATATCCACACATGGACAAGAAGTGTCCACACATACAGGAAATATCCACACATGCACAGGAAGTTTCCACACACTCAGGAAGTATCCACACATGGACAGGAAGTGTCCACACACTCAGAAAGTATTCACACATACAGGAAATATCCATACATGGACAGGAAGTGTCCACACATTCAGGGAGTGTCCACACATACAGGAAATACCCACACATGGACAAGAAGTGTCCACACATACAGGAAATATCCACACATGCACAGGAAGTGTCCACACATACAGAAAATATCCACACATGGACAGGAAGTATCCACGCACTCAGGAAGTGTCCACACACTCAGGAAGTACCCACACACACAGGAAATATCCACACATGGACAGGAAGTGTCCACACATATGTAGAAAATGCACACACAGAGAAAGTGTCACATGCATAAGAAGTGTCCACACACTCAGGAAGTGTCCACATGCACAGGAGGTATCTGTACACTCATAGGAAGAGTCCACACAAGCACAAGAAGTGTTCCACTTGCACAGGAAGAGTCCACATATGTAGAGGAAATGTCCACACACCACAAGAAATGTCCCCGCACTGGAAGTATTTAACACACAGGAAATGTCCCCACACAGGAAGTTTCCCACACAGGATATGTACCCACACAGGGAGTGTCTAATACACAGGAAATGTCCATACACAGGAAGTGCCTAACACACAAGAAGTGTCTAACACACAGGAAGTGTCCCCACACAGGGAGTGTCTAACACACAGGAAGTGTCCATACACAGGAAGTGTCTAACATACAAGAAGTGTCTAACACACAGGAAGTGTCCCCACACAGCGAGTGTCTAACACACAGGAAGTGTCCCCACACAGGGAGTGTCTAACACACAGGAAATGTCCATACACAGGAAGTGTCCCCACACAGGGAGTGTCTAACACACAGGAAGTGTCCATACACAGGAAGTGTCTAACACACAGAAGTGTCCCCACACAGGGAGTGTCTAACACACAGGAAGTGTCCATACACAGGAAGTGTCTAACACACCGGAAGTGTCCCCACCAGGAAGTGTCCATACACAGGAAGTGTCCCACACAGGGAGTGTCTAACACACAGAAAATGTCCATACACAGAAAGTGTCCATACACAGGAAGTGTCTAACACACAGGAAGTGTCCCCATACAGGAAGCATCTAACACACAGGAAGTGTCCCCACACAGGGAGTGTCTAACACACAGGGAGTGTCCCCACACAGGGAGTGTCTATACATGTGGCCACGTGGATGAGACGGGCTGAGCGCCACAGCCCCGGCAGGGCCACTCACGTGCTTCCAAACTACGTTCTCGTGAACATACTTGGTACCTAACCGACCTCCCCGCACACCCGGGCTGGTGGTCAGCAGAGTGGACGTGTCGGGGATGGGAGAGACACGTGCATTGGGTCTCGGCTCTTCACAAAAGCCCCCCTCACTCTGCTTCTCCCTTGAGTTCTGTCTTGCAGCTGCCAGTCGAGGGTAGGACATGGCGCTTCCTCTTGGCGGCAGGTGGAGGATTAATGAGCTAATATTTGTAAAGTGCTTTGCACATAAAAGTGCCAGCTATTATTATTACTAATAAGCCATCTCTCTCCAGCGTGATTTTGGACAGCTGCCATTAAAAACCCATTACTGTGTTCAACACAGGGACAGTCTGGCCCAGCCGCCCCATGGCTGCCAGCCACGGTTGTCCCCTCCGAGTCCCCAGTGGGCAGCAGGAGCGAGCCTTGCTCTGGAGCCGGTGGGCGGGTGTGGCAGGGACGGGCACTGCAGACAGAGTCTGGCCGGCTCCGGGATGTGCTCCCCATCCTCACTCCTGTCTGCGCCTCTGCTTCTGAGAGCTGGGCAGACAGTGAGTATCCGTTGTTTGCATTTTGGTTTTATAGCACAGCGGGCAGGGCATTTGTCTTGCACACAGCTGACACGGCTGACCCAGGTTCGATTCCTCTGCCCCTCTCGGAGAGCCCGGCAAGCTACCAAGAGTATCCTGCCTGCACGACAAAGCCTGGCAAGCTAACCATGGTGTATTCAATACGCCAAACACAGTAATAACAAGTCTCCCAATGGAGACATTACTGGGCCCGCTCAAGCAAATCGATGAACAGCGGGAGGACAGTGCTCCAGTGCAGTGCTACATTTTTAATTAAAAATATTTGGAGCGATGGTACAACGGGTAAGGTGTTGGCCTTGTACGCAGCCGACCCGGTTCGATCCCCAGCATCCCATAGGTCCTCCGAGCACGGCCAGGAGCAACCCCTGAGCATTGCTGGGTGTGGCCCCCAAACAAAAACAAAAACCAATTTCTTTTATAAGTTAAAAAGTGTTTATGGTTATTTGTAGTTGTGTTTCAGGCATTGCTCCAGGACTAGCCCCACCGCCATCGTCCGCCCCACCCCCAGATTACCTCCTTGACCGGCGTGTTTTTTGTTGGGTGTTGTAGTTTGGATCTCCCACTTGCCCGCGTATTGATTCTCTGGTAGACGTGGGGAGACCAACCCGCCACGGCACTGATGTGTCCAGAGCTCCTCCCTTCTCGCCTCCTTCCGCGTCTTCGTTCCTCCTTGATGCTTTCCTGCTCTGCCATGTCATTTCTCTACTCTGGGGTCAAGGGGAATCTAGGTTTCCCCCTTCTGATATTCTGCATTCCCTCTTCCCGTTATTCATTTAAATAGCACCCATAAGTGAGATGATCAAGCAGTTGTCTTTCTTTTCTTTCTCCCGAAGTGCTTCACTCACTATGACATCCTCCAGTTCCACCCAGCTTGTAGTGACTGCATGCTGCCATCCTTCCTTGCAGCTGCACGGTGTTCCATTATGTCTCTACGCCACACCTTCCTGGTTCAATCACCCGTCGGGCACCAGGCTGATTCCGTGTCAGCCTCTGCACTGGGTCTGCAGTGAACAATGGTGTGCCTGTGGCCTTCTGAACGAAGGTGTTTATGTCCTGGGGGTAGCTGCCTTTCTGGGTTTGTGGCAGGGCTGGCGTGGCATGAGAACCCCCCAAACTGGTTTCTACAGGGTTGATCCAGGTATCATTCCCAGAGCCGTGGATGAGAGAAGGTTTCCTTTCCCCACAGACAGCTGCGGGATGAGGCGTGGGGTGGTTCTGGTGGGTCAGCACAGCTGTTGGAGGACTTTCAGTGGGCAGCTGTGGGGGCCACTGTCAGGAGAGCGCTGGCCTCTGCTCTGTCTTTTTGGGGCGTTGGGGAACAGGGCTGGTCAGTGGTTGGGGCTCAGGGTCACGCCCCTGGTGGGGCCTCACCTGGGCTTGGCATGTGGCCACCACTTGGGCACGATCTGGATTCCTGCGCTGAAACCACAGTTTCTGAGTGTCGTGGGAGACCAGACAAGTGGACCTTACGGGGCGTTCTGCATCTTCATCCTGCTTCCGTGAGCAGCAAGAAGCGGCTCCAGCTCCCGGTGCCCCTGCGGCTCCACCCAGCACTGCCAGCAAAGCAGAGGCGCCTGCAGGCTCCCACGCTTCCCTTCCCGTGGCCACTGTCCTGCAGACCCGTGCGCTGCCCTTTCCGTGGCCACTGTCTGTCCCCCCCGCCAGCCTCACAACTGCTCCCTTGCACACAGCCAGCTTCCCCGCCGGCCCTCTTGGACATTGTTCAGCCCGAATAGGCCCCAGCTCCAGACAGTCAGGCGGACAATGGACGGATGGTTGACTGGGAGGGGTGGACCCCAAGCTGCCCTCTGTCTGGGCACCTTCCGAGGCCACCTTGAGTGTAAGGAACCCAGCACCACATGCACAGACACATAGGGCGTCACACACACATGACCCACACATGGACGGTCACACACACATGAGGGTCACACACATAGATGGTCACACACAGTCACACACACAGACAGTCACACACATACTGACAGCCATACACAGTCACAAACACTAAAAATCATACAGTAACATGAATGCTAGTAGTCACACATGCTGACAGTCATGCACAATCACATGCACACTGATGCTCATACATTCGGATAGTCACACACTGATCACATACGCTGACAGTCACCCACAGTCGCTCACACTGATGCTCACATGCTGACAGCCACATACACACTGGACACACTGACAGTCACACACACAACCACACACAGTCACACACATGCTGGTGGTCACACACATGGTCACCCACTGATTGTTGTACAATCACATACACTGATGGTTACACACTGAATGTCACTCATGCGGATGGTCACACTCAGACAATGTACACATTGATGATCACATGCTGGTGGTCACACTGACAGTTACATGGAGAGCCACACCCTGACAGTCACTCATGCTGATGGTCACACACACTATAGTCACACAGTCACACACTGACAGTCACAGAAATGCTGGTGGTCACATACACACTGTGGTCACACATGGTCACACACTGACAGTCCCATGCTGATGGTCACACACTCGGACAGTCACATACATGCTGATAATCACTCACACACTGATCACGCACTGACAGTCGCACAAGTGCTGGTGGTTACTCACACACTGTGTGGTCACACGCGTGTTGATGGTCACACACACGGACAGTGACATGCACTGACAGTCACATGAATGCTGATGGTCACTCATACACTGCGGTCACTGCCGTAGGAAACAGGCCGTGCTGCTGAGGGGGCTGAGAGGGCCTGAGGAGCTCCGGGTGAGTGGGTGGCTCCGGCCAGCTTCCTGCCTCAGCGCTCGTGTGGCTTCTGTGGCTGTCCCCTCCCCGCCCGCAGTGAGCGTCACTGGCAGCACCAAGGGGGGCCTGGAGATGCGAACCGAGACCTCGCACTTCTGTCAAAACATTTGCTCCGAAATCAGAGTGGTTCTGCGGAAGGCGGAGGCACTTGTCAGCTTGGTGCTGTTATCTCAGTAAACGTTCCCCGTGGACTTGAGGGGAAGCACACGTCAGGGGAGCGGCCTGGCCCCGCACTCCTCACCCACATCTGGAGCTCCTGTCTGCTTTCTAGAAGGTTCCGTGAGAACAGCCAGGGAGAGGTCCCAGGATGGCATGAGTCCTGAGGCCGGGTCGTGTGCACGCTTCTGTGTGTCATATGTCTGTGAGCATGTGTGGTGAATACGTGTGTGCCCTGTGGGCATGTGTGGCACCTGTACATGTGGCTTGAGTGTACACAGGTGTGCAGGCTGTGGTCTGTGTGTGCACACGGACTCAGGGCTGCATCCCGGCATGCAATGGCAGGGGTTGGGCCCATGTCTCTGCGGAAGGACGAGCCTTTCCAGAGCCTCCTCAGCCCTGCTAGGCTGTTCCCACACTGGAGCCCTGGAGGGGCCATCAGAGGCCACCAGAGGGGCCCCACCACTGGGCCAGGGCCCTCCAGGGCCATCCAGAGCCTGTGTGTGGGACACCAGTCACTCACACCTCCGGGGGCAGGAGAGTGGACACGGCGGTTGGGCAGACACAGCTCCAGGTTCTGTGTTGAGTACTGGGTCGGCCCCGTCACGGGGTCCTGCCGTCCCCAACTCCTGGGCATCGGGTGGTCAGTCACAGACGCCGAGGGGAGCTGGTCCTGGTGGACCCCCCGTCTCTGGTTGTGCAGCAGGTTTGGGGACCAGCAGGTGGCGGGTTCCTGGCCGTGCTGATGGCCGAGGATGCCTGTCTGTGTGGGTGGAAGCAGTGGCCCTGGTGGGCAGGACTGCTCCTCAGGGAGAGGAAGGAGAGCCAGTCTCGGCGTCTCCGGGCCTCGTTAGCGCCCCCTCTCCTCCGTCCCTCCCACCTCCCTGTCAGGTCAGCGGGCCCTGCTGCGTGTGCCACTCATAGCTCGCTCATCGGTGAGTTTAACTGGATTAGTGGGGTGGTTCCGCAGGCAGCTGCACACGGAACATGGATTTTTCATTAGGCCCCGTGTGGTTTCTAAGGAGATTCGGCTTTCTGTTTCAAGGTGGTGTTGCATTTCACTTTTTATTAATTAGAATTTCTTCCAACATGGTTTATGCCTGATACAATTTATTAAAAGTCTTTTCTAATCTCTTTTTTTCTAATTGTTTTGTCCCTCAGGGGGCTCATTAACTTGGAGTACTGATGTGTTAAAAAAAAAAGCAGCACTGGGGTCCTGGCTCTGCGCTGCCCCACCTGTCCAAGCCCCTGGCCCCGTCCTTGCGGGCATGGCTGGACGGGGGCTCCTTGTAGCCATAGCCGGGTGCCTGGTGAGGGAGCCGGTGAGGGGTGACCCATGGGACCCTAGTAGAGGCCCAGGGAGGCTCACTGGGACTGCAGGGGTCAGAGGCCGCAGAGCTGCTCTGCCCTTAGGCACCATGGCCATCCCTTCTGGGTCTGGGTCCAGGGGGCCACTGGGAACACGCAGGAACACTGACCCTGCGGCCAGGATCTGTCTTCACTCTTGTCTTGACCCACACATGCGCCACCTCCTACCCCAGCTTCCTCAGGGGCATGTCTGGGACCTTTCCAAGAAAAGTGCTGGCCTGGGCACTGTGGGCATGGGAGGGTGCTAGCCTGGCCCACGGCTGGTCCGAGCTTCCTCCCCAGCACAGCACGGGACTTCCCAAGCAGAGCCGGACATGATCCCTGAGTGCACAGCAGGAGCAAGCCTGAGTCTGGGGGTGAGTACCTCAGAATGAAAGCTCCGCGACTAACACAGGGATGTTCGTGCACGCTAGTCCCATGCATGCAGGTACATGGACACCAAGACACAAGCCCACACACCTGCACTCATGCATGCACACGCATGTGCAACACATGCACATACACACATGCACATACGTGCACATACGTGCACACATACATATACATGTGCGCACACATGCAACCACATGCACTCATACGCACACATACACACATGAACACACATAACACGTGCACACACATGCACATAAGCACACACATGTACACACTTACACATATGCGCACATGCACATACACATGCACACATACGTACATGCGCACACATGCATGCACATATATATGCATGCATGCACACACGCACACACACACACACATGCATGTGCGCATGCATAGCTCCAGAGCGATTCCTGACACAATGCAGGCCGTAGTGCCCAGCTCCAGGCCTGGGGCACATGGGGTGTGGATCCAGAGCTGGACGTTGTGGGCCTCTGGACACCAGTTTGGCAGGACCTGGCCAGTGATGGGGTCAGACGCAGGCTGATAGCCTGGAAAGGATATCCCAGAATAATGAGTAGATGCCCGCCTGTCCCCGTGGGGCGGCCCAGGGTCTCGCCAGGGGCAGGCAGGAGGTCCCTCTCTCAGGGTCTGTGGGCAGGCCCACTGTCTCGTCCAGGGACACCGAGAGGAAGTGAGTACTGAGCGTTTCGTCCTTCTTTCTTTTGTCAGGGCAGAGACGTGACCGTTCCCATAAAGCTGGTCAGCTGTGTCTGCTCATGGGCCAGCGTGCCCGTGGCGTCCAGCCGCTCTGAGGGGAACAGCCCCCACCAGGCCCGTCACTCGCCTTCCCTGCCCTGCGGCTCCCAGGAACACGCTGCCTGTGCATTGCGTGTCTACTGAGCCGCCGTCCAGCTGACGGGCACGCTGTGGCACTGGGGTCCCGCAGACTCGTCCTCCGGAGCCAGCTCGGCGGTGGGCGTGGGCAGAGCCGCTCCCTGGGAAGGCAGTTCCCCACCTGTGGCATGCTGGCCTGGAGGGCACCCCTGGGGGTGCAGTGGGGCAGAGCAGGTGTTTTCCACGGAAGGCGTCCTGGAGGAGCGCCAGCTCGGGCTCCTGCAAACCGGTTTCTGCAGCTTCCTTGGCCCTGTCTGTCAGTCTCTCGCGGGGAGAAGCGTGACGAGGAGAGTCAGCTGCGTGTCTGCTCCTGCGTGCTCCCACCCCGCACTCAACCCTGCCCGAGAGAGCTGCTGCTCCAAGGTGGGCTGCAACCTGTTCCGGGGGAGAGAGAGACCGGGGACAGCCAGACCAGTGGTTCCGTTGTCCCCTTGTCCCTCGGCCACACCCGAGGGGTTGGGGCTGCTCTGAGCTCAGTGCTCCCGGGCTGCTCTCGTGTGCGGCTCGGCCAAGCCGTCTCCTGGCCCTGAAGCATTGTCCTAGATGGGGAGGGGCCGGGCTGTGCCGTGGGGCAGAGCCTTCCCGGGACACGGGTCCTACAGACAACTCCGGGCTCTCTCCGCAGGTGCCGTGACAGAGCCCCAGCCGTGAGGTGCTGACAGGAGCGGGTGTGGCCAGACCACCCATCTGGGTAGGACCCTGCTCCAGGGAACCCCCCGGGGGGCCGGGGGGTGCGGGTAGGGCAGGGGCCGCTTCTCTGGAGAGACTGCCAGCTCAGCCTCGCAAGGCGGACGCTCAGCTGACGGCTGTTGCTCTTCTCATTGGCGGCGCCTGGCGCGAGTCACGTGTTCGTGGAAGCCACGCTCCCCGGGCCTGGGCGTTGGTGGGAAAGCGTCCTCCTCGCCGGACAGGCTGCCTTTTCAGCTCCAGCCACTGTCCCTGGCGTGGGCTCCGTGTGGAGGACCTACCCCTCTTGGAGCCCTTCCAATTGCTCTGTGCTGGCCGGGGCTGAATAGTGGCGGATTTCAAAGGGTTCAGAAGGAGAGGGAAGGGCTGTGTGGGCGGCACAGGCCCTCCAGCCCCATCCCTGACCCTGGATCCAGGAGCCAGGCCGAGCCTGTGAGCACCAGATAGCCGTGACCTTGTGACTCTTTGGCTGGGTGACTCCGCCGTGGCTGCCCCAGTGAGTGCCCATGTGTCTCTGTCCTCACTGGTCGCCGTGGCCAGAGTGTGAGGAGGAGAAGGGCCTGTCCTCCCCACGTGCGGGCCACTGGCACCTCCTGCCAGGGCGCGATTGCCGTGCTCTGTGGTGACCCGCTGGGCCACTCTGCTGCTGCTCGGGGCTGGGACCTCAGCTGGCCCCCAGCGTGGACTCCACGCCCACGTGCTCCTGCTGCCTCCTGGGAGGCCTTTCTGGACACTGGGGGCCAAGGGGACCTCTGAACTCAGACCCTCCGGTCCCTGGATCGGGGGCTGTGGAGCAGGGAGGCGTTTGTCCTTTCGGGCATTCAGGCGCTTTATCCCGGGACCCGAGAGGGGCTCAGCCCAGGGCTCGCCCCTCCAGAGGGGGCACTGTGGCCAGGGAGTTCCACTAAAGACCCCCTTTCCTGGCCCTGGGGGGAGCTGTATGGCGGGGTCGGGGGGAGGTTGGGGGCTCGGGGTGCCGTGGGCGCCTGCGGCCTGGACATGGCTCCCCCGACAGCTTTTCTCTGGCCCTTATTGAATCAGGCGGTTCCTCGAGCTCCCCAAGATGGTTCGTCTCGTCTTGATTTAATTCTGCCAAATGAGTTTCCTGGCTGTCGGCTTCCTTGTGGGGCTGGTGCGGAAGCTCAGGGGGGCTGGGCCGCCCCCCCCCAACCCCATGGTCCTTTATGTTCTCCTGAGCGTCTTTCCATTAGGTGCCTCTGGGATAGGGGAATGTTGCTGCCAGGCCTCTGGGTTTGGTTGGGGGCCACGCCCGGCGGTGCTCAGGGCTGATTCCTGGCTCTGTGCTCAGGGATGGCTCCCGGTGGGCTTGGGAGACCCTGTGCCGTTACTGCTGGACGCAAGGCCAGCGTGTACCCCCCACGGCCCCCGCCCTGTGTCCACTCTCCAACACGCTCACTCTAGAGTAGCCTGTACCGCTGTGTCGCGGCGGCCCCGGGTCCACCCCGTCCCTGTAGGTCTCCCCCTCCCCGCTGGCCCACGCTGAGCATCCAGTCTGGGCCATCCTCACTCCAGGGACACGCTGGCCCTCAGCTCTCCCCTCCAAGCTCTCCTCCTCCCGGCCGCTCTCTGGGCACCCCCATCTGCATGCATAATTCTGCATGGAGCTGCCAAAGCCCATGTTCCTGCACAATCTGGTGAAGCTGCGTTTGCTCCAATGCGTCTCCGGTACACTTGGTTCCCGAGTGGGGGGCTCATCACGGCCCAGGGGCGCTGAGGCACAGACAGGTGGTCCAGATACTGTGCACGGAGGTGGAGTCTTGCAACAGAGCATTTACAGGTGAGCCCCACCTGCAGCCCCCCTCTCTCCGTGGCCACCCCCTGTATCTGCGGTGGGTTTCTGTGGCACTGTGGAAGCAACCGTTGCCTATTTATTTATTTGGGGGGTCACACCCGGCGATTCTCAGGGATTCCTCCTGGCTCTGCCTCAGGAATCACTCCTGGCGGTGCTCGAGGGACCATATGGTTTGCTGGGAATCGAACCCAGGTCGGCTGTGTGCAAGGCAAATGCCCTACTTGCTGTGCTATCGCTCCAGTCCCCAACCATCGCTTTTTAAGGTTCTAACGGTGTTGGGCTCGTTCTCATAGCCAGTGTCCAGTTTTGTTTGTGATGCTGGGGAGGGGGCGGTTGTCACTGCGTGCCAGGGCAGGGCCAGGAGGAGGATGGAACCATCGGCTGTTCTCAGAACCGTCCGCTCCAAGCTGTGTCTGGGCTGCAAAGCAGCCTCGGCCCCGTCAGTCCTGTCTGAACAAACATCGGCTCTCGCTCACCTCCGTCACCACCATCGTCACACCGTCACCGATGCCTCCATCCTTATCACCGTCTTGGTCACGCAAATGTCACTGTCATGATCGTCGTCGCCGACACACTCCCTCCTTGCCCTGGACATCAGCCCTGCGCCGTCACCTTCACAGCCCCCACCTCATCTGTCATCAGTCTTGCCACAACGCCGTCATCGTCCCCACTCTGTGGCGTGGACTCACACCTGTGTCATGTGACACGGAGTTTTTGTCACAGTCCCACAGGGGGCTGCTGTGTGAGATGAGTTCGAGCTTCCTTCCTGCCCCACGTGCCTCAGTTCCGCAGAAGCCTGGAGCCGGAGACATGCGTGCTGGGACGGGTGCCGTGGGGAAGAGGGCGGAGGGCCCAGCCGCACCTTTGCACCTCTACTTACATTTCTTTAATCCACATTTCAGCCGTTTCTTTTATCTTAGATTAAATTTTATAGCACATAAATCTCAGCTAAAAAGCCTTTAAAGTGTTTCGGTGGGACGTTTAATTTCCCATAATGGTTGGTTCTTCAAATCATCCCTTTTGTAATTGTCACATTTTTACAGTCCTGTTTAAAATGAATTTAGTTTTCCAACAAAAAATATCAAGCTGAGTTGGAAATTGAAATCCAAGGACTGTAAAATCAAACGATAAGAAACAAGCCTTCAGGCCCACGTTAAACACCCCCATCTCACAATATCTCCAGAAGCCGCTTCCTTCTTCCTTCTAAGCTCCCCAAGGATGCTCGGAACACCCTTTCGGTCATTTCCGAACCCGGAAAAGTGAGAATTGCTGCGTCCCACCTTGCCGTGTCTTGGGTACGTGCGGTGGGGTCTGATGCGAGCTCTGTTCTTGGGCTTCGCTGAAGCTCTTGCACGCCAGTGCTCCAAGGCAGGCTTTGACCACAGCATGTTAAACACCTAGTCTTGTTGCATGGAGACCACTGTACATGCGTGCACTTGCATGCACATACACACGTGCATACACATGCGTTCACACACACGTGTAGACGTATTTCTAGGTGGTGATTTTTCCTAATCCTCGGGTTTCACGGGACAGTGCCTGCCTCACCCCTGAGTTCACCTTCCCACTCTCCCAAGGTCCCCTGCCCACTCCGGGCTCACCTCCCTGAGGGGCGTCCCAGAACCCCACGGGGCAGGCTGAGCGTGTCTGGCTGGAGCTCCCCGGACCTGAGCTTCCAGCCTGCCTGCCCTGTTCTTCCTCTCCCTGTGATGGTTCTGCTCTGTCACCTCCCTGTCCACGAGTGCGGGGCTGGAGAGAGGCGGTCAGCATGGCTCCCTGAGGCAGGATGCCTGCTGCCCCTTTGCTGCATCAGCAGGATGCGCTGGCCCTGCCCAGCACCCGGAGAGTGTTGGGGCTGGACTGGGCTGCCCCGTGGGCTTGCAGCAGTGTCTGGGGCGAGTGGCCGCAAGTGACCTTCTCTTTGGGCACCTAGAGGACAGATGCACAGAGTTCCCCGAGGACAGACATTAGGAGTGACAGGCATCGACTTTCCTGGCCAGTGGGATGCAGGCAGCAGGGGGTCCTCGTGGCCCCAGCTGGGCAGAGGGGTGGCCAGGAAAACCCCCTCAGTGGGAGTGCAGGGGAGAGAGGTGGCGGGAGACACGCTTGACCTGGTGGTGGGGTCAGCCGAGAGGCCTTCCCGTGAGACTGCCACGTCCAGGTGTCCAGGTTGCTCCGCCTCTGCCCATCCCCAGGGGCCCACACCGTTCCCTTCGCTCTGAGCCCTCATTCAGCGTGCACACCGGCCTCGTGCTGAAGGTGATCCGTCAGCTGTCCCTCTTGCGCTGACACTGATCACCCCTAAGGCCCGTCATGCTGCTCACGGTGGCCGTCTGCTCCAGCTGCACACGGCCAGTGTAGGAACCGCGGCCAGGGATCACTCAGGAGTTGGGTGCGGCTTTCTCCTCAGGAGCCGGGACCCAACTTCCTGGCAAGAGCTGGGACCCACCTTCCTCTCAGGAGCCGGACCCGCCTCCTCTTAGCCATCCCAGGAGCCGGGGCTGACCCAGCTGGCTGTATTTGGCACTGAGAGGACGAGCGGTGCGGAGGAAGTGGCCTTTGGACGTGCTCCCTTGTCCAGTGACACCCGGCTCCCCTGCACATGAGGGGAGGCGCACAGACCGAGAGCTAGCCTGCTGCAGCCTCTCGCCTGGCGCTCGTGTGGCCTGAGGATGGCGGGTGAGGACAGGGGAGGAGATGTGAGAACCAGCTATTCCTCCGCTGCTGGGAGAGCCACTGGCCACCAGCCCTCACACACTGTCCTCGCAGGCCCGGCCGCCCGTGGGGAGCGAAGGGGGTGCCAGAGACTCGGCTGAGGACATTCGAGGGGCTCCCCTCAGCTCTCCTGTCTCCCTCTGTCCGTCCAGCTCCAGGAACAGAACAGCCTCTGACCCCCGCAGGAGAAGGACCAGGGGCCCCTGAGGTCAGGGGCTGGTGCTGAGCTGCCTGAACTGCACACTGCCCGCCCGCCCCTGCCCTGCCCTGCCCTGCCCTGCCCTGCCCTGCCCTGCCCCAGGCGCTGTGTGAGCCCTGCACTGCTTCCCCCCGAGAGTTGCTTGCAGACCTGTCCTCATTCTGGGCACAGGCTCCCTCTCTCTCTCTTCCTCCCTCCTCCCTCCCTCCCTCTCTCTCTCTCTCTCTCTCTCTCTCTCTCTCTCTCTCTCTCTCTCTCCCTCTCTCTCCAGCTCGGGAGAGGCTGCTGCTTCCTGAGGAGTGCTGAGAGGCCCCTTTGTGTGCAGTTAAACAGCCTCTTTCCTCAGCAGTGGGGAGGCCGAGGGCACCAGCTGCCGAAGCAGCAGGGAAGTTGCCAAGATTCCGTGGATTATCGGAACCTTCCAGACACGTGAAGTGGTGATGGTGTGGGCCACACTCAGGCCATCCATACAATCAGGCTCGTCCAGGCGACAAAGAGGGGCTGCAGCAGGTGGGGACAGAACCTCTTTGGGTCTGGTACCGGTGCATGCGTGTACACAGACACATCAGTATATGCGTGGTAAGGCACACGTGTGTATGTATGTGAGTGTAGGTGTGTGCACACATCTATCTGTGCAGGTGTACGTGTGTGTGTGATGCAGGTGTGTGTGTGGGTGCATCTTCAGGTGTGTCGCGCACATCTGTGCAGGTGTGTGTGTGTGTATCTGCAGGTGTGAGCACCTGCCACCTGATCACACTGTCGTGTCCTTTCGTACTGTCTCTGGGAGCTCGGGGAGGCCCTCGGCACCTCAAGCCTGGAGAAAGCACACGGGCTGCGTGTGCTATAGGCCTGGGCAGGCCGCTCAGCCTCCCCGGGCAGTGTTGAGGTGGTCAGTGGCTGTGCACCTGGATCATCAGTGGAAGTGACCCGGCCCTGAGGGCACCGTGGGCTGCAGCTGCCTGTGCCCAGCCAGGGGGTGTGGCCTGAGCTGCTGCCCGTCTGCTCTGAGAATCGCCCAGGGATGGGTCAGCTCCTGTCCCTGGATGTGCAGAGCCACGTGGGCCCATCTGTGACCCTCTGACGCTGTCCTGGCGGAGGAGTCCCCGGCCCAGCTCGGGCCGCTGTGCGGGGCCCGTCCTGCCCCAGCTTGGGCCTCTGGTCTCTCCTCTGTCCTGCTTGGGCATCTCTGGGTGGTGACCCCCGAGTTCCCGTGCCAGGCCCCTGCAGTCCCACCCTCCTGCCCAGTGGCTTCTCAGTGGCCGTGCGGGCCTCCAGGAGGAGGTCTGATGGTCCGTTGTGGCCCGGGCACACCAGGACGGGGGAGCTGAGGGCCGGGTGCCTGTGTTGGGAAGGGGGCACTGCCGAGGGGTTCTGGCCCAGGCAGCTGGGCCGTCCACCCCGAATGCACAGGTGCCACCACCTCCCGCCCCTGCGGGAGAAACGAGCTCCGTGTTTGATGTCTGCGGCGTGAGGCCCCGAACAAAGCGTCAGTTGGGTCAACAGTGTCTGCAGCAGGAAATAGCCTGGAAGACAAAGCTCCAGTGGCATCCAGGCTCCAGACAGCGGGCGCTGAGCGCGTCAGAGGGTCTCGCTGGGAACACTCCCTCTCCAGCCCCTCCTGACGCCTGCCGCTAGGCCTTCGCCAGCACTGTGCCAGGCCCGGCCTCGGGGGCTGCCCTCGGGAGCCGGCTGCGGCCGCCTTGGGGGGACTAGCGGTGGCCCGGCCATGGCCTAGCTCCCCTCCTGGCTCTCCCGCTGCTCTCTGAGCTCCGGGACTTCCCATCCTGTGCCCGTCTCACCTCGCGCCTGGCCCTTTTGTTTCTCCCTCTGCGGGGGTCTCACTTTCTCGTGGCATCTGCTCGGCAGCCCACCCCTTCCCCTAGACTTGGGGGGTCTCTCACCAGTACGAACACTCAGTGTGCAGTTCAGGGCACCTCTCAGGGAGGCGCTGTCCGGGAGACCCCCGCCTGCTGCGGCCCAGGGGTGTCGGACCACCCCTCAGGGTGAGCGCGGGGACGGATCCTTTCCTGGGGAAGCTAGCTGGCAGTGTGGTGCCATTCTGACTGTTGTCGTTATTACCTTATCTATTTACTCTTGCCCCAAATGTGTTGTGCCCGGCATATGTTCATCCCGGCGCACTCCTGCGCGTGAATCAGGCGTTTCTCACGCTTCCACGAGGCTCGTTCTAGCAGCGAGTAAACACGGGATAATGAAGTGCGAAGCGGTCGAGGCTCGTGTGGCAGGTGAGGTGGATTCTCCGGAAATGCTGACACAGGCTGGGGGGACGGTACGTGGAGGGACCTGCTGGGGCTCCCCTGGGTGCAGACACCGCAGGGCAGGGACCCCGCCCGGAGCCCCATGTCCCGCCCAGGACCTTGACTGGTTGGCTACACTCATGAGCATGGCGGGGGGATGGCGGCTGAGGCGCAGATGTAGACCTGGCCGTGTAGACGGGATAGGTGTGCTCTGGGCCGTGTGTGTCCATCTGACTAGCCCAGGCTTAGTGGCGTGCGTGGGGCTAAGACCCGTGGAGCGTGGACAGAAAGGGCAGGTCGGGAAGGGGTGAGGCGGGAAGGGTCTGTTCCAGAGGCATGGCTGGGGCGAGACAGGCAGGGCCCAGCCACTCCCTCCCTGAGAGTGACTGGACCAGGGGCCTTCTCAGGAGACAGTGAAATGGCCAGGCTGTTGCTACTGTACAGCAAGGCCCCTGCCCACCCCACGTGAAGACCAGGGGGCCCCAGGGGGGTCCACTAGATTGGCAGTGGGGTCCTGTGTGGCAGGGAGGGAGGAAGCAGGAGGTTGATTCTGGGGAACTGTGGACACCTGGTTCAGTGTCTGCACACAGGTGTGGGCTCACAAGTGTGTTCACGGGTGTATGTGCACAGCTGTCTGCCCCCAGGACGGGTGTGTGCAGGTAGGTGTGTGATCGTGGGTGTCTGTGCACCAGTGTCTGCTCATAGGTGTATATAGATAGGACAGTTATGTCCACTGTTGTGTACACACAGGACAGGTGTGTTCATAGGTCTGTACACACAGGATAGGTGTGTTCACAGGTGCTTGTGCATTGGTGTATACACATAGGGCAGGTCTGCTCACAAGTGTGTATACACAGGACAGTTGTGTCCATGGGTGTGTATATATAGGACAGGTGTGTCACAGGTGTGTACACACAGGACAGGTGTGTTCACAGGTGTCTGTGACAGGTGTGTACACACAGGACAGGTGTCTTCAGAGACATGTACACACAGGGCAGGTGTGCTCACAGGCGTGTATATACAGGGCAGGTGTGTTCCCAGGTGTGTACACACAGGGCAGGTGTCTTCACAGGTGTGTACACACAGGGCAGGTGTCTTCACAGGTGTGTACACACAGGGCAGGTGTGTTCCCAGGTGTGTACACACAGGGCAGGTGTGTTTACAGGTGTCTGCTCACAGGCATCTTTGCCCTCCTGGGAGCGGGCCATGGAGCCCGGATGTCACTCCAGTGTAGCAGCTGTGGCTGGCAGGTGTGCTCATAGGCATGTGCACACGGGACAGTTGTATCCTCAGGTGTGTACATACAGGACAGATGTGTTCACAAATGTGTACACACAGGGCAGGTGTGTTCACAGGTGTCCGCACACAAGCATGTACACACAGGACAGGTATGTTCACAGGCGTGTACACACAGGGAAGGTGTACTCGCAGGCGTGTAACACAGGGCATTGTGCTCACAGGCGTGTACACACAGGGCAGGTGTGCTCACAGGTGTCTGCTCACAGGCGTCTGTGCCCTCCTGGGAGTGGCCGTGGAGTCCAACTGTCTCTCCAGCAAGGCAGCCTGGGCTGGGGGTGGCGTGTGGGGCCAAGCAGCCTGTGTTGGTGCCGGGGAGCTGTGTGGGGCAGGGCCCGGCCCCAGTCCTGTCCCTGCCCTGCATAGCAACTGCCCGCCGCTGGCTGTGGGGCTTTGTTTTCTGGGCAGATGTGCCCCTTTGCCAGTGGGAGGCTGGCGTTGGCTGCCCCTGCAGAGCGTCAGCTGCCGGGAAGCTCGGGGTCAGAGGCCAGTGCCAGGTGTGCGCACACAGGCAGGTGTTCACACTCTGCTCCATGCTGCTCCAAGACCGCTGGGGTGGAAGACCGGACGGGGATGAGGCCTGAGGAGACTTGACTCACCAGAGCGAGAACGGCCACTCGTGCTGCTTCAGGCAAGTTCCGAGGCTCTCGCTGGATGGTGGATTCACACGGGAGGAGGAGCCTGGTAACATCTGTGAACACACCTGTCCTGGGTCCTGACAAAACAATGTTAGTCAGGCACTTACACCGTGTGTAGCAGAGTTTCCCGAGCATGGCATCCGACCTTGTTTTATCTTCCAAACGTGGTCACTTGCATTCAGTAGACAGTTTTTGGAATGGGGAAGCTCACAGAGCCAAGCCCCATTCCAAGAGCTGAGGGGGAGACGAGTCGAGAAAGACCAGCTGGCTCCAGCATCTAGAGCCCTGCTCTGCGTTGGTTTCTGTTTGTTGGGGAGGCCACAGCCGTTGGTGCTTGGGACTTAATCCTGGCTCTGTGCTCAGGAGTCACTGAGCCGGGAATCAAAGTCCGATCCACTATGTGAGGCCGGCGCCTTCCCAAGGGGAACCTCTCAGGCCCTCCTGCTTATTCACTCCTCTTTGGGTTCAGGTGTGATGGACACACAGTGTTGCCGGCTGCCTCCCGGCGTCTGGGCGCAGGGGCAGGAGCTTGTGTTCTGGCCGCTGTGTCTGTGGACACACAAGCCCCAGGCAGATGTTCCATGAACTGTGCCGTGGGAACCCTCTGGAGTCCTGACAGTGGTTAAACTGCGGCGACCTTCCTTCAGAGACATGGCGGGATGCGGAGGCAAGGACGGGGCTTGCCTGCAGGGGAGGAAGCTGGCGTGCGTGAGGTGGGCAGGACGGTTGCAACTCAGAGGGAGCTGTGTATCTGGGCATTCAAATGCCGGGACCACGTGAGCCCTGCGCCCAGGGAGTCTGGTGACCAGACGCCACGCTGAATGCCGCCGCAGCCGAGACTGGACGCTGCCGCAGATGGGACTGGACGCTGCCCACCGCTGCACCCAGGCGGGGAACACAGATGCTGTTTCAACTCCCGGAAGACCCGGCTGCTAGCTGCTGCCTTGCCAGACGCCTGATCTTGCTCTCAGCTGGGCGAACGACCTCGGGACGCTGGCGATAGAATAGGGCCCTCGGAGCACTGCTCCCCTGGAGACGCAGGTGCAGGATCTGCCCTGTTTGTTACAGACCTGGGGGCCTCTGCAGACCCTTCCCCCAGCGGCCAAGAGCTGGCTGGCGTCGGAAAGTGTATCCCGCATCTGCTTGTAATTGAAGGGTATTATTTGATAATTATGGTATTCTTAGTCCTAGAATTAAGTAGTTAATATCCACATTTCAGGATTATAAAGGGATCCTGGAGAAAACACATACTTAGAGAAATAAAATAGGGAGGTCGCGGAGTGAGAGACTCGTCTGCCTGTTGCGTCTCTCCTGACTGCTCGCTCTCCTCACGTCTGCCCGCGACTTGGCCTTCTCAGGGCCCTTTGGCTGGATTTCAGAATTGAATCACTGCACTTACCATTCTTACCTCTTTTGTAAAACTGCAAAGATGATGCAAAAAGCACCCCAGCATGGCATATATGTAACATTAGCACACATTTAACATTCAAAGAAAATATGTATCCTGCTTTGTGACTTTGTTTTGAGGTGCCTAATTGGCTTCCCTCCCTTATCTGTCTTTCTGCATTTCCTCATTGTCTCCTCCAAGACACGACTTTTGAAATGACAGAGGGAGGGAATTAATTCTGGAGACGGCAAAGGGAGCCCTGACACGTTCATTTAGCGCAAATGCCGGCTCTGCTTTTTGAACATCTTTCTATTCTGTGACAGAGTTTTCAGGTTTTACTTTTGTCTGGTAGCACCATCGTTAAGTGGGATGACAGTGTGGGTACCTGCGCTGTATTGCCATGCCAGAGAGGGTGTGGATGTGTGTGTATGTGAGTGTGTGAGTGTGTGTGTGAGTGTGTGTATGTGTGTGTGAATGTGTGTGATTGTGAGTGTGTGTGAGTGTATGTGTGTGTGAGTGTATGTGTCTGTGTGAGTGTGTATGTGTGTTGAGTGTGTGTATATGTGTGAATGTGAGTGTGATTGTGTGAGTGTGTGTATGTGTGTGTGAGTGTATGTGTTTGTGTGAGTGTGTATGTGTGAGTGTGTCTGTGAGTGTGTATGTGTGTTGAGTGTGTGTGAATGTGTGTGAGTGTGATTGTGTGAATGTGATTGTGTGAGTGTGTATGTGTGTGAGAGTATGTGTCTGTGTGAGTGTGTGTGTTGAGTGTGTGAATGTGTGTTGAGTGTGTGTATGTGTGTGTGAAATGTGTGTGAGTGTGAGTGTGATTGTGTGAGTGTGTGAGTGTGTATGTGTGTGAGTGTATGTGTCTGTGTGTGAGTGTGTGTATGTGTTGAGTGTGTGAATGTGTGTTGAGTGTGTGTATGTGTGTGAATGTGTGTGTGAGTGTGATTGTGTGAGTGAGTATGTGAGTGTGTGAATGTGTGTGAGTGTGAGTATGATCATGTGAGTGTGTGAGTGTGTGATTGTGTGTGTTTGGAAGCTGTTGTTCTGACACTCCCTTCATCTTGACTGAGGCTTTTGTTCTGAGGAACAAGAAGCCATGAAGACTTTCCAGACTCACATACTGCCGCTTTGTTCTACGGCTCTGTATGTCAGCCTGGGAGACAAGATGCTCCTGGGGCCAGAACAGTGGTGTGGCAGCTAGGGCCTGACCGCTGGTGTTCCCGGGTCCTCGTGGGACCTGGCCACCCACAGGGTCCTACATAAACCGTGGACGAGAGGCACCGAGGGGCAGCTCGTCGCGGCTGTCACATCCAGAGCCAGCCCCGCCCGTCACATGCCTTTGCAGGGCAGGGTCCCAGGGGCCCTTTCAGCCTGTCACCGAGCCACATGCCCCCCTCACAGGCAGTGACCCGCGGACAGCAGAGCGTGTCGGACATATGGCACCACCTGCCGCCAAGTCGGTGATTGGCACGGTGCTAACCTGCTTCCGGGGCTCTGCTGTGCCTAGCGGCTCCACACAGCAGACGCTGAGCCGCTCAGACACGCCCTGAGGCCCTGGGGAGGGACACGCGTCCAGAGAAGGGATGGTTAGGGGCGCTCTGAGAAGCCGCCCAGAGCCCAGAGCAGGTGACCTCTACGGGGAGGGAACCAGGGCGGAGTGAGCGGCTGAGTCCTGCGGGGAAGACAGGTGGTCATGGGGTGCCCAGGTGTGTGCTGGCCGCCATCCTCCGAGCCCACGGCAGCTTCTCCAGGTCAGGCTTGGGAGGCCCCAGACAGTGGCCCATTCGGGCCGCCAGGACAGACAGAGCCGGAAAGTCGGTCAGTGCCGTCCCGCCCTGAAGCCTCAGACCCTTGCCCGCGGCTCTCCAGGGCTGGGCAGAGAGAAGCCGCCGGACCCTCCCCTGTGGCTCCCACCTTGGGGACGGCCCTTGGGTCCAGTGACCTTTCCGTGGCCAACCTCTTCCTTCTGTGTCCTCACACTCTAAACCTTGGCCTCCCCTCACAGGCATGTCTGGCTGCTTAAAGTGCTTATTTAACTTGAGGGAGGGGAGAATTCTTGCCAGTCCTCCTGGCGCCCCCGCGTCGAAATCAAGAGCTTCCCGAGGTCTGCGAGCCTTTATGGCTAAACACGACAAGGGCAGAATGGAGCTCAGCGGTCTCGGCCCCTTTCTTCCTCCTGATTCAAAGCATGCCCGCCGCTCCCTCTCCGGTCTCACTGCTGGCTCCGAGGTGGGGAGTCTCCGCCTGCCTGTCCTGGCAGGGAATCAGCGGCCTTTGTAATTCCGTGACTCCCCTCGGAAAGCTGGAACATGGTTGCTTGTGGCAGGTTCTGAGAAAGCAGAGGCTGCCCTGCTCGGGGCGACTGGACTGGGATGACACAGGAGCAGAGTGGCGAGGTGGGGGACAGTGGGAGGGGTCTTTGGCTCTGGGGACAAAGAGAAGAGCTGGAGCCTCAGGAGGAGGGAGGGGGTGGGGCTTCGGCCCTCTTAGGCTTGATTAATAGAGGTTGTAAAATGAAATGCTGAGCCCGGGAAACCGCATCTGAGAAATCCTTTGCAAATGTGTTAATGCTTTTACTAGCCTAGCATTTTTTTAATGCTGAATATAAAGCCATGGAGGAAAAAATAGGTCTTTCCCCACACTCTGCATTGTTTCCAATGGCCAATTATGTTATATGTGGATAAAACCAGGGTTCTGCTTGACAAAGGATAACCAAAAGACAAGAAAAAGAAATTAAAAGAGGTTTATACTGATACTGTGGTGGCCTCACGGAATATTCTTCCTACGTCAGGATCAAAATAAAATTAAAAAAATGTGTGTAAAAATCCTGTAGATTTTTTTAGGTGGATGAAAGTCTTTAATGCCAGCAACAGTTCCGTGGATTTGGATCTGCGACAGAGCCAGGTTTGACATGGGTGCAGCTTGATCATTTTCTAAATAAAGGATTTGTGAAGAAAATGGGGGACTAGCCCTTGAGAAAAAGAAAGAATCTACGTAGAACATTAAGGACGGTGACCGAGGCCCTCCCTGCAGACGGGATTCTGCAGGAAGGAAACACACAGGGCAGTGGCTGTTCCTGGCCAGAACGCATGACGGCGGCTGGTGATTCGCTCCACGTGAACGTCAGCCTGAGTGTGACAATGGCATCTGCGGGTGGGCGCAGAGGCAAAGGCGACAGGGCCCCCCCTGGAGCCCTGCCCGGGCCACAGTCAACGCTGGACCGTCCTGCTAGGAGGGGTCTGTGAAAGGGACTGGGGGAGCTTTTGTCTGTCGGCTGATTGAATAAACGCTCTTCATTCTGGCCAACCCAACACAAATCTTTCCTCCCTTGATTCAGGAACTACTAGTAAGTATCCGTGCCTCCCTATCCATCACACACTCACGCATGTTACTGACCAGAGAGAGTCCCAATTAAGGGGTCACAGTCTCAGCCCAGTGGTTCTCAGCAGGGGTGAGCGCCAGGCTCACGGCCACAGAGATGCGCAGAGCCGAGTCAGCAAGATTCTGTATGAGCAGGGATGGCGGCTCCTACAGATGTTACGCGCGCGTGTGTGTATGTGTGTGTGTTCTGCAAATCCCATGTCTTCCCTGTGTAAACCTCGAGTTCTATCCAAGTTTCCTGTATCCTCGATCTGGTTTAGTTTTTACTATTGAGCATGAGGTATTGAAGCGTCCAATATGGCTTGTAGATTTTCCTTTTCTCCCTTCACTTCTGTTGCGAGGTTCATTCTTTTTTTAAAAAAAAATTTTTATTAGTGAAACACCATGAGGTACAGTTGTAGATTTACAAATTTTTGTGCTTGGGTTTCAGTTGTACAATGATCGAGTACCCATCCCTCCACCAGTACCCATTCTCCACCACCACTGATCCCAGTATCCCTCCCATCCCCATCCCCCCGTCCTCCCCTGCCTCTGTGGCAGGGCATTTCCCTTTGTTCTATCTCTCCTGGACTATTTTTTTTAATGAATCGCCTTGAGATACAGTTACAGACTTACAAACTTTCGTGATTAAGTTTCAGTCATACAATGATAGAGTACCCATCCCTCCACCAGTGCCCATTCTCCACCACCAATGTTCCCAGGATCCTTCCTGCCACCCCAACCCCATGGACCCCCCCCACCTCTGTGGCAGGCACATTCCCTTTTACTCTCTCCCTCCTTTGGGGTGTTACAGTTTGCAATATAGGTAGTAAGTGGCCTCAAGTTTGGTCCATAGTTTACTTTCAGCACTCATCTCTCATCCTGAGCGAGTTCTCCAAGCATCATTTTCTTACTGGTCCTTTCTCTATCCCAGCTGCCTTTTCCCCCAGAATGTGAGGCCAGCTTCCAAGCTGTGGAGCGATCCTTCTGGCCCTTATCTCTACTGCCCTTGGGTATTAGTCGCCCATTATGTTTACTTGATATTCCACAAATGAGTGCCATCATTCTGTCATATCTGTCCCTCTCTCTCTGACACATCTCACTTAGCATGATACTCTCCATTTGGATCCACTTATATGCAAATTTCACTTTATTCTTATTAAAAATACAGTGATCTTGAAAAATATAAAAAATATGAAACGCCATGATTTACAAAGTTGTTCATTATGCAGTTGTTTCAGGCATTTAATGTCCCAACCCCACCCATGGGACCTTCCCTCCACCAACATCCCAAGTTTTCCTCCCTTTCCCACTGCCCCCTAGGCACGTGACAGATCCACTTCCTATTACTTTTAACTATTCTTTTTAACCCCTCCTGTTCCATCCCTCCGTTGTCATTGTTGCTGTGGGTGGGGGAATCACACACTTAGCTAGAGTGCTCACTTACACTTTGCCGCGATGCTGGGGTCACAGTCCAAGCTGGTGACCAAGCTTCCTGTATAGGTGGTCAAACTACTGACCGCCACATGTCAGGTGGGTGCTGTGACTTTTCACAGTGGTTTTGTTCCCTTCATCGGGTGATTCCTTTCAGGGAAGCAGCTTTTTTATTTTTTTAGTATCAAGTCTGAGATCTCTGCGCCACCCAGTTCCCAAAGAATTCCTATCGCATTTTCCGTCTGCAGGGGTCATGGTTGACTAAGTTCTTGTGTCCATTTGGAATCAATGGTTGTTTAGAGTTTGAGGCTTATACAAATGTAGGGCCTTGTTATTTCCCCATCTTCTGTGTCAACTTGCTCCAGCGCTTGCTTGAAAACCCTGTCCTTCTTTTGCGGGATCTCTTTTGTACCTTTGTCGAGAATCAGTTCAGCATATTAGGGTTGCGAACAGGTTGACGGTGCTGATCAATTGATGTGTATATTTATCCTCTGCCAATACCACACCATGTGGGTTGTGTAAAAATAGAGTAAAGCCTGTATCATCAGGTAAACTGAGACTGTTCGATATTCTTCCTTTTCAAGATTGCCTGCCCAGGACAGAGTAAGCTAATCGGACAAGATTCTGTCAGGGACGGTGCTAGAAGTTGCTTAAAGCCTCTAAATTATTTTGAGGAGAATTGAGACCTTTACTCTATTGAGTCTTCAGATCCTGGATTTCATCAGCTTTCCATTTAAGATGATTGTGTTTTATTTCTTTGTTAAATCTCTTGATAGGGTGAGTGGAATTTGAAGTTGCACATTTGAATCTCAAGTTGGATTTTTAGCTGGGATCAACTGAACATGTCTGGGATTTTTTTTTAATTTTTATTAGTGAAACACCATGAGGTACAGTTGTAGACTTACAAATTTTTGTGCTTGGGTTTCTGTTA
>JAOXYA010000037.1:26355967-26381689 GCA_028565675.1 Sorex palustris
GTTCTAATAACACCAAACATTAGCCAAGTGGCACAAATGCTGGCCAACTTTGACCGTGAGTGTGGAAAGGTCAGACTGCAGCTGAATCTCATGAAGACAATGTTTATGAGAAACAGTTTCATTGACATTCCATTTGCTCTCAATGGGATGAACATCTCCAAATGCAACAGTTATGTGTACCTAGGTCGAGAAGTCAACATGACGAATAACCTGGCACCTGAGCTGCACAGGAGGAAGAAAGCAGCTTGGAACGCCTTTAAGAGCATCAAAGAAATAGCTAAGAGGACAAAGAACTTCCAGCTCCGGGCACATCTCTTTGATTCCACTGTTCTTCCTGCATTAACATACGTCTCAGAGACCTGGACTCTACAAAAACAGGATGAGAATGCTATTCGGGTCTCCCAAAGAGGAATCGAAAGAGCTATATTTGGAGTATCACACTTCACTCAAATAAGAGAAAGAATTCGGAGTTCCGACCTCTGTCAATGCTCAAGAATCAGGGACTCTGTCTCGTTTGCCAAGGTGTCAAAAATCAGATGGGCTGGACAAGTAATGAGATTTGGAGACGACTGCTGGACTAGAGCCATTACCGACTGGACTCCACTGTATGTCAAAAGAACATGTGGCGCACACCTATGAGACGGTCAGACTTCTTCTTCAAGACCCTGAATGATCAGTTTGAGGCTCTCGTGTTCCTAGAATGAGCAGACGCCATTGGGCTACACTAGCACATGACAGGGATGCATGGAGACGTTACTGGCTCCCGCTCGAGCAAATCGATGAGTGATGAGATGTCAAGTGATCAAGTGATTATATATTATATACACACACATATATATAATGATCATCAATACTTTGCCAGCTAGTTGGGTGGCATGTCTATGCCAGAGGTCACTACATGACTGGACTTCATGGTCCTGATGCCCGCAGGTGCCGTGCTGTCTGAAGCAGCTGTGTTTCCTGAGGGGCCCTTGGCCAGCCATGATGGGGTTCAATTCTCTGCTTGTGGGACACCCCCAAGGACTAAACCGGGGTCTTCCTTCCAAGACCCCCAGGCCTCCGCAGGGTGGCCTAAGCCAAAGCCCCTGACCGTGTAGAGGGGG
This sequence comes from Sorex palustris, assembly GCA_028565675.1. Classification (NCBI taxonomy): domain Eukaryota; kingdom Metazoa; phylum Chordata; class Mammalia; order Eulipotyphla; family Soricidae; genus Sorex; species Sorex palustris. The sequence continues at coordinate 26,357,071 of JAOXYA010000037.1, forward strand.
AAGCACCAAAGCGCGTTCTAGAACCCGGGCACGGCCTCTCTGCTTTCTCCTCTGCCCCTTTCTCTGCTGCCCCTACACTGAGCAGGAATCAATTAGAAAACCCCCCAGTGACACACTCCGTCCCCACTGGCGTCCATACCAGCTGAGCGCTGGTCACCAAGCTCAGGGCCTGGTGTCAGAGCTCTGGGTGTGACGGCTATGCTTTGCCCGGGTGGCACCCCACGGGTGAGATTCTGCACAGAGCACATGGCCCTGGAGGCTTCAGTGTGGGACTAAGTGGCTCTGCCGACCCCAGATGGAATCCCGAGGCTGGATGGCGTTCCGGGCATGTGGCCATGGAGGGACCTGCCCACCCGAGGGCGCAGATAGGAGAGCTGGGAGCAGGACCCTCGCTCTTCCTGGGGGAGCAGCTCTCACCCCCACCCGCGAGGCCCTGGGCTTCCTGTGGCTGAGTGACCACACTCACACGGCTGCTGCTCCTCTGTGCGCGGGTGCAGGGTCCCAGGATCTCGTGTTCATCCTGCCCCTGGCTTGGTCCACTCAGCCCGGCACCCTGCAGGTCCCCCGACACTGCCCCTGGCTTTATTGCTCCAGAGCCTGTGCAGTGCATTGGGCGTGCAGATATGCCACGACTTCTTACCATCTCCACTGTGGCCGGACACCCGGGGTCTCTCCCATCCCGGCTGCTGTGGCCACCTGTGTTTGCCGTTTCTGTTTGCTCTGAGCGGGGTTGATGTCCTGAATGGGAGAGTCACCAGTTGCATTCCAGGGCTCTGCGGTCAGGCTGGACAGACAGATGCCCGGAAGGATGGGGCCGTGTTGGGGAGGTCTAGAGTCACGGCAGACGGGGCAGCTGGTGGGCTGGAGCCTCTGCAGAGACCAGCTCTGGGCTGCGGCTCGGCCGCCAGCATGCTCAGCCTGGGGCAGGCAGCTTCCCAGCTCTGCAGATGGATCCTGGTTCTGGTTTCCTCTCAGGAGAGCTCAGACCGAGGTTTGCAGTGGGGTAGAACTTAGCCCGAATGCTTTGATCTTCCCAAGAGGGCACTCCGGCTTGAGTCATGGCAGTGAATCGGTTTTAAAATGATGTCGCGCCCTGATCTCTTGTGCCAGATGTTCCGAAGTTCCCCAAGGAGCAGCTGGAGCCCCTGGAGGTGGAGGAGGGAGACCCCATCGTCCTCCGGTGCACCCCCCCCAGTGGGCTGCCCCCACTCCACATCTACTGGATGAACATGGGTGAGCAGCGCTGGTTCTGCGCGCAGCTGGGAAGCAGGATGCCAACTCGGGCAGTGAGTGCTCTGCCCTGGCCGGACCCGCACACGGCCAGCCTCTTGGGCGGATGCTGCTCGAAGCAAGAGGCCCCTGTGGGCTCATGCAGGCCGTGGAGAGACGCTTCCTGTCCCCGACCCTTGGGCACACGTCCCGTGGCTGTCGGGGTGGTGCGTGTTGGCAGCCACAGTCTCGTGACTCTCAGTCTTGTCCTCCATCTTCAGTGACTGGCCCAGAAATTCTCCCGCACCCTTGGGTTGGTTTCCGAGACGGCTTAAGACAGACGAGATTCCAGCTTCCTCTGAGGGTCTCCTGTGTCCCGGGGGGCAGGTCTGCGCAGTGCTCAGAGGACGGGCCAGGCCCCCAGGGCTGCGGCCAGCTCTTGGGACTGGAGAGCCCCAGTGGAAGAGGCTGGTCCTAGGGAGGGGGTCGCAGCTCACCTGCCATCTGCACCGGGGCCGGGGTGTGGGGGCATGGGCAGGGCCGGACAGGCCCTGTGAGGGTCCTCCCTGCTGAGTGGGAGGCCGGAGGCCTTGCGGGGCAGGAGGCTAGGGACACAGGCCTCTCGCTGCCTCTCCTTGCAGAGCTGGAGCACATCCACCAGGACGAGAGGGTCTACATGAGCCAGAAGGGGGACCTGTACTTCGCCCACGTGGAGGACCAGGACAGCCGCAGTGACTACTGCTGCTTCGCTGCCTTCCCTCGGCTCCGGACCATCGTGCAGAAGATGCCCATGAAGCTCACGGTCAACAGCTGTGAGTGGGCCGGGGGCCGGGGATCTCTCGGGCGGGACAAGTCGCCTGCTCAGGGGTCTTCCTTCCCAGGAGGCAGGGCTGTTGCTTCCTGCCCTGGCTGTCATGCTCAGGTCGGCCCCAGCGGGGCCCTGGGCTCCTCCCTGACCGTGGGGCAGTCAGTGGCCAGCGGCGGGCCTGAGGGCAGAGGCCAGGCACAGAGAGCAGCGGTTTGGACAGTGGCTGCCACTGCCTCTCCGAGTGGGACGAAGACGTGACGGGTTCCCCTCCGGACTCGGCTCTGCGGAGGCCAGGCCAGGCCCCCGGGTACCCCGTGAGCATAGCCGCTGCCCGGTGCTGGGCGCCCCGTGAGCATAGCTGCTGTACCTGCGGCCCCCGCCCTGCCTCCCCGCCTCCGTGCCTGACGCCTCACCTTCACGCCGTCGCATCTCCATTGTGTTGTGAGTCTCTCTCCATTTCTTTGTTTCAGTAAAGCATGCTAATGAGTCCGGTTCATCCACAGAAACGGGCTCCCCGGGTAAGTGCTCGGGTGGTGTGTGTGTGTGTGTGTGTGTGTGTGTGTGTGTGTGTGTGTGTCCATTTTCACCCTCACGAACTCATTATCATCTCAAATCCGAGCAGGGCCCTCAGTGCCTCTGTGAGTTTATGGAAAGATAACGTTTCAGGGAAAGAAAGTCCCTTTTTTGGTGGAGGATTCTACTGACTTTAAATACAAAGCTAATGATACAGGTACTAGACGTGTAGAAATACAACCTTGTTCACATAGAATGCATCTCCCACTGACACTTATAAGCACATTCGCACAAACAACATAAAACTGCGCACATTGGGGCTGGAGCGATAGCACAGCGGGTAGGGCATTTTCCCTGCATGCGGCTGACCTGGCTCAATCCCCAGCACCCCATATGGTCCCCTGAGCACCACCAGGAGTGATTCCTGAGTGCAGAGCCAGAAGTGACCACTGAGCATCTCCAGGTGTGACCCAAAAAGCAAAAGCAAAACAAAACAGAACAAAACAAAAACTGCACACATTCAGTAGACCTACAACAGTCCCCCAAATGTCACTCACGCGTCGTGGATATTTGAGTCCACTGCTGAAGAGGAGAGGAAGAACCGGGAGCGACCAGGAGGCCTCACTGGCCAGGCATGCTCTGCAGCAGAGACCCTGACTTCAGCCTGGCCCAACTGTCCTCAGCACTGAGCCGGGAGAAGCCCCCAGCCTACATGGCCTGGAAACCAGAGTCCATTCAGAAGCCAGGGAAGAAAGGAGGAAGGGGGTGATGAGAGGGAGGTGGGGGGAGAGCCAAGACGGCCAGCAGAAGGGGCACGGTGGTGTGCCCCTTCCCGGCCCCCAGGGTGCCCACCTGCCAGTGCCCGGGTGTCGGGACAGTGGAGCGGGCAGCGTTTTCCAAGCATGTTTGCCCATGAGACCTTCTTACCTGGGGGCAATACATGGCCCCTGTTTTGTGGGAGAGGCGGGGTGAGGCCAAGCCACAGCGGCTATCTGCACGCTCAGAACCACAGGACTTGAGGTCCAGTCTGTCTAAATCTGGGCCAGTGCCAGTGCTTGGCTGTGTCCCATCCCGGGCTCCTGGGACCCCCGTGGGCGGGCACGGTGGCAGTTCTTCCACCAGCTTCTGCGTGTTGTGACATTGCCGCCAGCCCCATGTGGAGTTATTCCTCAGCCACTGAGCACGGGGCCTGCGGGTGAGGGGTTTGAGGAGCCCGAGACGCTGCTGGCTGGGTTCCCCGTCCCTCCCCAACTGCACGGTGCCAGCTGTCCACTCCCTAGGGCTGGCCATGGCAGGGACAGCTGCAGGCAGCCAGGTGAGGCGTCTGAGCAAGAGGGCGCACATTGCACGCGCGGTCCCCAGGGACGGATGCAGGCAGGTGGGGATGCTTGGGATATGGTGAGCTGAGGGCTCTGGTGGGTGCCTGCAGGAGGAGTGTGGGGTGTGGGAGGCTGAGGGCCCAGTAGGTTCCTGAGGGAGCACTGTTGCCTGGAAACACCCTGACAGAGCTTTCCTGCTGTCCCCAGCCAACTCCATCAAGCAGCGGAAGCCCCGGATGCTGCTGCCCCCAGCGGAGAGCGGCGACTCCTCTCCGGTCACCGTCCTCAAGGGGGAGGCCCTGGTGCTGGAGTGCTTCGCCGAAGGCTTGTGAGTCTGGGCCGGCCGGCGGGGTGGGGAGCCTACACTGTGAGACGGTTCCTCTAGAGTCCAACGTTCCGTCTGCCCTGCGCAACTCCAGGTGGCCAGTCAGAGGCCTGGGAGCCAGTGGCCGCGCTGGCTGGTCAGGTGACCCAAAGCTTTTGCCCGCTCTGGACCCAGGGGCCCTGCAGCTGCCCTCCGTCCCCTTGCGCACAGTGGGATGCCCACCCCAGCCCACAGTGTCCCCCCGGGCGGATTCTGATGTTTTGCTTGGAGATGGGACATTTCAGGGACTTTAGGGCTAAGGGTTTGATAGGGCACAGTGGGTCGAGGAATTCAGAGGTGTCTGGGTGGAGGGCAACACACTGTCCCCACTCCTACAGGGGCTACCCTACTCCGTGACCGGTCACAGAGCCGGCCCCACACTGTCCCACACTGCCTTGTCCCGATTTCCAGAGGTGTGACCCCGGGCTCCTGTAGCCACATCACGTGGTGCCAGAGGGTGGACCCTGGCCATGTGCACCAGATCCAACGTCTGCTCCGAGGGGCGCTGGAGCGGGAGCAGGAAGGAAGCAGACGTGCCACGAATTCCCGATCCTGCTGTTCTGTCTCCATCCAGTGGGGCCCCAGGAATTTGCCTAGAGTGGAACTATGGTTGGCCTGTGTGCCTTGGCAAGGCTCTCACTGGTGTGCCCTTAGTTGGCGTGGTTTTGGCTGGCGTGGCCTTGGCTGGTGGGGTCTTGCCTGGCATGGCCTTGGCCAGCATGGCTCTAGCTGCTGTGGCCTTAACTGGCGTGGCCTTGGCTGGCATGGTATTGGCTGGCGTGGCCCTAGCTGATGTGGCCTTGGCTGGCATGGCTCTGGCTAATGAGGCCTTGGCTGGTGTGGCCCTGGCTGGTGTGGCCTTGGCTGGTGTGGCCCTGGCTGGTGTGACCTTGGCTGGTGTGGCCCTAGCTGGTGTGGCCTTGGCTGGCGTGGCCTTGGCTGGTGTAACCTTGGCTGTTGTGGCCTTGGCTGCAGTGGCCTTAGCTGGTGTGGCCTTGGCCAGCATGGCCCTGGCTGATGTGGCCTTGGCTGATGTGGCCTTGGCTGGCATGTTACTGGCTGGCGTGGCCCTAGCTGATATGACCCCGGCTGGTGTGGCCTCAGCAGGATCTTGATCTCGGAGCGCTGGCTGCTCAGAGACCAAGTAACAGCCTGAGGTTGGGAAAGTGTGTTCATGCGTGAGAGCACATCTCTCTCCCCTCAAACTTCATGACTCCAATGGTGTGAGTAAATGCTCCTCAAGTGAACACAAGCGGGAGAGGAGAGGGGCCCCAGAGCGCTGAGAGGCAATGAGGTGGCAGCGGAGACGCCCTCGGAGAAACTGCTCGCTGGAGCTTCGCGCCATTTTCTGTTCTCTCCAGGACGGGAGCTGAGACTCAGCTAGTTTGCAAGGGCTTGCACAAATCTCAAGCAGAAAGTGCGAGGCTGACACCTCGAAGTGGGACTTGGGGGCACTCCTGCCTGGAGGCCTGGGGCACCAGGAGCCGGTCACCACCCTGGCAGATGGCGTGCGGACGTGGCCTCTCAGGGGGCTGGGCGGACAGCTGCACCCCTGCCCCGGCCTGGACAGGGTCCACGGCCTGGTGGGAGAAGGCGCGGGTCAGAGCCCCTCCCTCAGCACAGTGCCCAGGGCAGAGTGGACGTGGGAGGCCTGAGACACACAGGCCAGGCCAAGGTACTGGTCCCTCGTCCTGAGTTGCTGAGTGAGCGTGGGAGGGAGGAGGAGAGGGTCCCGGCCCTGGCAGTCTGTGGCCAGAGGAGGGGCAGGCCTGCAGAATGAAAGTGGGCAGGTGGGCACTGCTGCCCAGGGCACTCAAGGATGCCCTGGGGCTCTGGGGGCTCTTGGGGAGACCGAGGCTCCTTACTAATGGCCTGAGACTGACCATGACATGGTCAGCAGGACTCGCCTCTGCCCCATGGCATGGTCCAACCAGGGCCAGGGCTGGCTCTGCAAGGCCCCTGGAGCTGGTCACCGAGGTTTGGACTGTGGGGTGGGCTTCTCTCTACAGTCAGAGGAAAGAGGCAGCTCTGCCTGTCTTGGTCTTGGCCTTTTCTCTTTCGTTCCATCTGTGGACTCAGCTTCTCAAGCCAGGAGATGTGACCCCTCCCCCAGCCCTGGTGCATTGTGGGTGCTTGGAGTCCACATGCCCTGACCAGGCTGTTCCGGCAACCCGCAGTCCGCAGGTAGTGGACACCAGCAACCTTGCCTGCAGCCAGGACGCCCATTTCCCTCTGCTGCCTGCAGGGGGTGCGCAGCGAAGAGCTTCTGGTCACTGCAAACCACTCCAGGGCCTGCTGGGCATGGCCGCTGCTGTCTCTGGGCCCAGCACCCCAGTCCAGTCCGGCGGCTCCCAGCTCTGCCGAACAACGTGGTGGACCCGGGCTGGCCTTGGCATTGGGTGCGGCTGCAGACCCTCCCCAGGCGGCAGACGGGCTCATCTCCTGTTGTTTCTCAGGCCGACCCCGAAGGTGGAGTGGAGTAAGCTGGGCGGCGACTTACCGAAGGGAAGAGAAACGAAGGAGAACTGCGGCAAGATGCTGAAGATCGAGAACGCCTCGTACCAGGACAAGGGGCACTACCGCTGCACGGCCACCAACGCCCTGGGCTCTGCCACGCATGACTTCCACGTCACCGTGGAAGGTACCCGGGGGTGGGCAGGCACCTTGTGCTTGGTTACAGAGTGTGGGGCCGACCCCACAGAGCCGGTGTAGTGACTGACCCACAGAGCTAGTGCAGGCCTGGCCCAGCCCCCTCCGCTGCCCACAGGCCTGGCTCTGCGCCCTGCAATCAGGCACGTCATGGGTGGGGCCCCCTGACAGGAGCGCGGGTCGTGGTCACCTCTGGCACGCCGCACCAAGACAGCTGCCCGGTGCCCTAGACAGACACAGGGGCCTGGTCCTGAGGGCTACTGAAACGTCTCCAGTCCAGCTGCACTGGCCATGTGGGTGCCCAGGAGGAAGGGGCTCGTGCGAATGGACAGTGGCCTCATATCAGTCAGCACACGGCCCTGATTGGGACGATGCTGGCTTCTCCGCCAGGTGCCCGCTTCCTCAGTGGGGTTCAGTGGTGATGATCAGAGGACTGTCCACTGGGGCAGCATGGTCAGATTGGCCCTGGTCCCCGCCCTGTGCCTGGGCCGTGCTATGGCCGTCACAAGGTGTCCCGGGCTGGCTCAAGTGGCAAAGGCCGAGCTCCATGGGGCCGGACTGAGAACTGCCACCCCCGCCTCTGGGCAGCCCTCTCTGACCAGGCCCTCCCGCACCAGCCTCTATTCCGCCAGGCCTCAGCCCGGAGGAGGGTCATTGCCTCGGGCCCTCCCTGCAGTGGGCGGCAGAAAGTGGCTGGAAATGGGCAGGGCCAGAGGCGGCAACCAAGCTCCCTCTGCATGTTTGACACACGACTGCACGCCCTGGTCAGTAGGGTGTGGCTGTGACATGCTCTGAGCTTGCAGACCCCAAAGTCCAGGCCATTCCTGCTGGCTGGCACACACGCCGCTGACATCATGGCTCTCTGACATCATGGCCCCGCTGGTGTCATCGCCCCTGACGTCATGGCTCTGCTGACATTATGGCCCTCTCTGACATCATTGACTGATTCTGATGTCATGGAGCTACTGACCCCATGACCCCTCTGATGTCATAGTCCTCTGACATCATGGCCCTCTGACGTCATGGCTCCTCTGACGTCATGGCACATGCTCAGAAGAGAGAATCTGGTGTCTAGGCCACTCCTGCCGGCTGTGCATCCTTCGACGTGTCTGTGACAGATTCGCTGGTGGCACAGGTCCCTCTGCACCTGTACATCACTTCTTTTTCATTTGTTTTTCATTTTGATGCTCAGGGGTGACTCCTGTCTCTGCTTCAGGAATCACTCCCGGTGGTGCTGGGGGACCCTATGGGGTGCCGGGGCTCAAACTTAGGGATGTCCTGTCCAGCCCTGAGCCCTCGGACAGGCCTGCTCCAGGCACACCCGGCAGCTGGGCCTTCGCCTACTTGCAAGCAGTTGAAGGGGCACTTGGGGCATGCATGGATCCATTTCTCCGACACAGATGTTTGATTTTACTGATTATCTATAGAGACAAAATGATAACAGTTAAAGTCACTTAACCGTGCAGCCCCACCCGGGGCCCAGACCTTTGGGCCTAGGGACCGGCTCGATCCTGGTGGTGGTGGGTGCCTGGGCACCCGCTGGGACTGGCAGGAAGGGCCACAGCCCGAGCGCCTGTGATGTGTGTGGTTGTGATGTGTGTACGTCTGTGTGCATATATGTGTGTGTGTGTGTATGTGTGTGCTTGCACGTGTGTGTTTGTGTGTGTATTTGTGTGTGGTTGTGATGTGTGTGCATGTGTGTGCATGTGTGTGTGCGTGTGTGTGTGCGTGTGTGTGTGATTTTCCTTTTGACTAAGGAGGGAAGTCCAGAGCATACCTGGGGGCCCCAGGTGCCTGCAGGTGGTGCTGGGGTCCTGTTGCTGGGCCAGCACAGCCCAGCCTCAGACACTCCTGACAATTCCGTGTGTGTGTGTGTGTGTGTGTGTGTGTGTGTGTGTGCTGACACCCCCGAAGGCGTGTTTGCGCTCGGGAAGGACGGCTCTTCTGGGTGGAAGCACCACAGATTCCTCCCCTCAGCTCCCACAGGCGGGGAGGGCGCCTGCAGCTGTGGCCAGCTCCTCAGCGCCCCCTGCTGACAGACCCTGTGGGCAAAGGCCAGAAAAGCAGAGTCAGATGAGAAACACCGCAGGGCAGCCCGCACGGGTGTTCAGATGAAAACTGAACGTTTCACCCGAAACAAAGGCCTCCGTGGGTGGAGAGATGCTCGGGCTCGGGCCCTGCTGCACCCTGCGGCCCTGGCCGGGGTCCCAGATGCAGACGTGGCCCCGGGACTGGGGGTAACTGGTCACTCTGGGCACCGCCTGACGTGACTCAGGCCCTGGAAGCCGCTCAGGACCCTCGTCCTCAGGACCCTGCCTGTCGGGGGGTGGTGGGAGGAGCCCCAGCCAGGAGCCTGGCGGGGAGGGGCCCGGGCCCCTGCACCAGGCTCTGACTGGCCCCTCCCCACAGAGCCCCCGCGCTGGACCCGGAGGCCGCAGAGTGGCGTGTACAGCAGCGGCAGCAGCGGGATCCTGGTGTGCGAGGCGGAGGGAGAGCCGCAGCCCACCATCACCTGGAGGGTCAACGGCGCCCCCCTGGACAGTGAGTGCGGGGCCAGACCGGCCCCATGCCTGGGTGGGCAGAGGTGGGGGTGCCGGCCTGCGGGGCCCAGCCTGGGCCCACTTGGAGCTGCCTCTCCAGAGCTGTCGGCCCAGCACTGAGGTGCGGGGCCAGGGCTGCTGCCCGGGACCACCAAGGCTGCATCTGGGGATGCTCAGGGGCCGTGGGGGGCGGGCAGGGACTCAGGGCCTCTCGCCAGTGTTCCACCCTTGCACACGTCCCGCCTTTGCACACGCCCCATCCGTGCACACATCCCCAGGGCAGCCTCTGTCTGAGCTGCAGGCGGTGAGGGGGCTGGTGGGCAGTGCCGCGTCCTGTACAGGCAGTGGGGGCCAGCGCCAAGTCTGGGCTGGCACCCGCACACTGCCCCCAAGATGCCCGGGTCAGTGGATGGGCAGAGCGTGAGCCCAGCCTGAGGTTCTGGCTCTGCCCTGGACGGACCCCGACCTGATTTCCCAGAGCTATGGGCTCCTGGGGGTCTAAGCATGGGGTTCTCAACCCACCCCTGGGCTCGGGACCCCACCTCAGGAAATGGAGCCTGGGGACAGGGTTCCAGGCAGCTAGAGTGGACGGACCCCAGAGCTCCAGGAAAACAGGGTCGCACGCGGGACCCCTCTCTACCCTGGTCACCTACTGGGACCCCCCGCTATCCTGGTCACAGCCTGGGACCCCCAGTTCTGTGGAAATGCTGAGCCCCTTAATCTCCCGTAGAAAATCCCTTTGCCAGTGACGTCGTGTCGTCGGGGGAGATCAGCTTCACGGACCTGCAGCCCAACCACACGGCTGTGTACCAGTGCGAGGCCACCAATGTCCACGGCACGCTCCTGGCCAGCGCCAACGTGGACGTCCTGGGTGAGTCCAGGTCCGGGCTGAACTCTCGGGAGGGGGCCTTTGGCCTTGCAGACTCACGGCCACCATGTCCATCCACGGCGGTCAGGACTTTCCTGACTCACAGTGCTCCTGGTCAGGAGCTCTGGGGGTGGACGCAGGGATCAGTGTCTCCCAGAGTGCAGACGTGTGGGCTACCATATCTGAGAGGACAGACTGTGGTCCCCAGGGCCAGGCGTGTAGTACAGTGACTATCAGATTGAGGGGCAGACTATTGATTATCAGACCCAAGGGGGCAGACTGTTGACTATCAGACCTGAGGGTATAGACTAGACTATTGGCTATTGACTATCAGACTCAAGGGGGCAGACTATTGACTATTGACTATCAGGCCTGAGGCGCAGACTCAGATTAGTTTATCCCAGAGCGTGGGCCCCTCAACACCTTCTGCGGGAGTCCTGAGCTGCCTGTGCTTCCCTGCAGATGTCCGCCCGCTGATCGAGACAGAGGACGAGGAGAGCTACTCCGCGGTGCTGGGGGCCAGCACGCTCCTGCACTGCCAGCACTTCGCCTCGCCCACGGCCACTGTGACCTGGTAAGTGGTGACTCCCTGGGCGGTCAGCGGCAACTGTGGGTGGTGGCTTCTCTCCCTTCCCTCCCCACACCGGGCCACGATGGACTCAGACAGCAAGAGCTGCACCTGCCCGTCCACTCCCAGGCCCATGGAGGGGTCTCAGGCTTTCCTGGGGGAACGCGGGGTCCAGCCTGTTCGCAGAGAGACGTGGGTCAGTGGCCGGGCCATCAGAGGCAGCTGCTTCCCCAGCCCGGGCTGGCCCTGGCTCTCCAGTGCCGTTCCTGCTGCTTGGGTACCGTCTGTGCCTCACTCCGGACCACGCCTTCCTGCTCCCCAACCTGGAGGGCGTGGCAGGGTGGCGGGGACCGGGTGGGGTTCCCAGGAACACCCTGAGACTCTGAGCTCTGTGGTCCCTGTGGTTCTGAGGTTTGTGTGGCTCTGGGGTCCGTGTGTTTCTGAGGTTCCATGTGGTTCTGAGGTCTGGGTGGTTCTGAGGCCCTGTGGTTCCTGAGACCCTGTGATTTTGAGGTCCATGTGGTTCTGAGGCCCCGTGGTTCTGAGGCCTCATGTTTCTGAGGTCCATGTGGTTCTGAGGTTCGTGTGGTTCTGAGGTCTGTGTGGTTCTGAGGTCTGTGTAGTTCTGCGGTTCATGTGGTTCTGAGGCCCCATGGTTCTAAGGCCCTGTGGTTCTGAGGTCTGGGTGGTTCTGAGGCCCTGTGGTTCTTGAGACCCTGTGATTTTGAGGTCCATGTGGTTCTGAGGCCTCATGATTCTGAGGCCTCGTGGTTCTAAGGTCTGTGTGGTTCTGAGGCCCTGTGGTTCTGAGGTCTGGGTGGTTCTGATGCCCTGTGGTTCTGAGGTCCGTGTGGTTCTGAGGTCTGGGTAGTTCTGAGGTCCATGTGGTTCTGAGGCCCTGTGGTTCTGAGGTCTGGGTGGTTCTAAGGCCCTGTGGTTCTGAGGTCTGGGTGGTTCTGAGGTTCCATGTGGTTCTGAGGTCCATGTGGTTCTGAGGTCCATGTGGTTCTGAGGCCCTGTGGTTCTGAAGACTCACTCTGAGGCCCTCTCCCCAGCCATTTGCCCCTCCCAGAAGCCCCTGTGGGTGGCCCTGGGTTATTCCCGGAGTCAGCCTCTGTCTGTGCAGGAGAGCAGCGCGTTAGCCCAGGAGCGAGGCTCGGAGCCCAGCCTGTGACAGCCTCTGGCTTTGGAGGGTCGGGCCCTCAGCTGTCCAGCACTGCAGAGCACAGGACGTCACGTGCTCTGCTGTTCTCCGAGTGTCCGGCTAGAGCCCGGAAGCCACCATCAGAGCTGGGCGAGCCCTGCGCTCCGCATGAGGTGCACCTCTGGGATCTCGCCGCTAAACCGCCCATTCTCCATCGGAGCTTCTGGGCATCTTCGGGCTCTCCCAGACAGCCGCCGGCCCCGCTCCCATGTGCCACCTGTGCTGGCTCCCGCCTGCCGGGCCCTGGCTCCGCTCGGTGCAGCTCTGGAGGGCAGGACCATGCCACCTGGGACACAGGGCAGGCCAGCTCCGTGGCGGCCGCGCTGGGTTCACCCTCACACTTGCCCGTGCTGTCCACAGGCAGACGGCAGACGAGGCCGTGCCGCTGGGGGGCCCGCGGTTCCAGGTGCTGGGGAATGGCAGCCTGCTCATTGGGAGCGTCCGCGAGGAGGACGCTGGCTCCTACTCCTGCTGGGTGGAGAACGCGCAGGGCAAGGCGGCGGTCACGGCCAGCCTGGACGTCAGGAGTGAGTGCCCGTCCCGATGGCCTCCCCGCCCGCTGCATCCAGCCCCCGCCGTGTTCAGCCCCGCCGTGTCCAAGGCCCCACTGTGTCCAGCCCCCGCTGTGTCCAGCCCCCGCCGTGTCTAACGCCCCACTGTGTCCAGCCCCCGCCATGTCCAAGGCCCCACTGTGTCCAGCTCCCACTTTGTCCATCTCCTGCTGTATCCAGCCCCCGCTGTGAGCTCCAAGTGGGCAGGCAGCTGGCCGTGACCCCTGCCCCCAGCAGTCTCCCCTCCTGGCTCTGAGTGACCCCCATGGCCCAGTTCCCGGCCACCCCCGACTCAGCCCCCCGAGATGGCCTGTGAGGGTCTGTTCTTGGTCCAGCGGCCGCCATCAGGGCAGCTCCGGACGCCATCTCTGGCTCCCTCTCCCCGGCCCCTCCTCCAGCTTCTCACCTCTGTCTTGCTGTGACCACAGATGCCACGAGGCTGCAGGTGACCCCACGAGACCCTCGAGTGCCCCGGGCACAGGCGCTGACCCTGCACTGTGCCAGCCAGTGTGATGCCCATCTCAGGGGCTCGCTGAGGCTGTCCTGGACCCGCAACGGGGAGGCCATCAGTGACAACAGCACCGGGGACGGCAGGTGGGCCGGGGGTGGGCTGGGGGATGAGGGGTGTGGGGGCTCCTGGAGGAGTTCCCGTGTGGGTGGGGGTTCCCATGGGTGGGGTCGGGCCTTGGGGGGGCCCAGGCGGATGGGCCCTATGGGGGCACCTAGATGGTCCCACCCTGCACTGACCTTGGCCCACGGCTTCTCCTGCTGCCCGCTGGCCTCTTGCTAGCTGGGATCCGGGGCAGCAGGGAGGGGCATCCACTGACACTGGACTCTGGCGACTCTCAGAGCTGTGGTGGCTCCTGGCCACTGAGTCACAGGGGCCCAGAGTCAGGACCATGTTCATTGTCAGGGGTCAGGGGGCGTCAGGTTGAAGGTCAGGGTCAGGTGGCCCAGGGAAGGTGCAGGCGGGCCATGTCTGCGCAGAGGGAGGGTCCGGCGCCCTTGCGTGGCAGCGAGGTGGGGTCCCCACAGCCTACCCACTGCCCCCGGAAACTGTACTCTGCCCCGTTTCTCTCCCTCCCTCCGACACGCAGTTGCAAAGTTCTGCAAGCATCTTACACATTGAGTGGACGTTGTCCTGCAAGATTGCCTGAACAGTTTGGCTCGTTCGGCTACGAAACCGTAGAATAAAGTATTGGCTAAAGAACCTGACTTGAGAGGAGAAAGTCTGTGTATTTAGAGCAAGTGCCAGCAGGTTGCCAGAAGGAGCCAGAGGTCTCCACCCAGCACAGGGGGAGGGAGGAGGAAGGGGAAGGGGAAGGGGCCCCCACTCGTGCCAGGGCTGTGTAGGTACGTGCACACATGTGAGTGTGGGTGCAAGTGATTGTGTATCAGTGTATGTATGTGTGTATGTTGTTGAGACTCAGTCTGTGGCCCATGAAGTTATACGACGTATGTATGAATTTCTGCGTGTGCATATGTGTGATTACATTAAGTGTGAGTCCTGTGAGCATTTTCGATGACGTTATTGTAAATGGAGTCCTGTGTGCCAACTTGGTTGCATGGCGTGTGAGAAGTGCTCTGTGCACAGCTGTGATTCTGTTATGTGTGTGTGAAGTGTCATGTGTGTGTTATCATCAGTCTGCATGTGTGATTGTGTGTCATGTGGGATCAGCATGTGTGCACGTGTGTGTTCATGTTGTGGACAATTTGAGCTGTGCATGAAATGATACGTGTGCATGTTGTCACTGTGTGAGAGGGTCATGTGACACGCTTGATGGGATGTGTGCCTGTGTGTAGTGTCAGGGAGTATTCGTGTGACATGTATGAAGTGCTATGTGAGAGTGATCATGTGACATGCATGCTGTGCTCTGCTTGTGTGAATGCACGTGTGTAGTCACGTGACACGTGTTAAATGCTGTGGCCGTGCGTGGTGTCAGTATCTTGAGGGGAGGGCATGCCTGTGTCCTTCTCGCTGTCCCTCGGCTCCTGCAGCCTGTCCCTGTCCCTGTCCCTGTCCTGTGCTGCCTCTGTGTCACCCAGGTCCCTTGTGCCTCCCTCTCCCAGAGTGCTCGTGGCTGGGGCCAACCTGACCATCACCAACGTCACGCTGGCGGATGAGGGCACCTACTCGTGCTGGGCGCACACGGCTCTGGACAGCGCCTTGGACAGCACGCGGGTCACGGTCCTCGGTGTGTGTGTGTGTGTGTATGTGTGTGTGTGTGTGTGTGTGTGGCGCTTGGGCATGGGGCAGGAGAGGTGGACAGACCCCAGGGGAGGGCCCACCTGCTCGACCCCTGACCTCTCCCTGTCCCGGCAGATGTGCCCGACCCCCCGGGGCACCTGCGCCTGTCAGAGCGGCAGAACAGAAGTGTCCGGCTGAGCTGGCGGGCGGGGGACGCCCACAACAGCCCCATCCAAGGTGAGGCCAGAGTCACTCGGGCACAGGCTGGGCCGGTGGGCTCTACCCCCCGCGTGCGGGCCTCCCTGGGCTGTGGGGTCCCAGCCTACAGGGCAGGAGTCCCAGGCCTTACAGGGTGGGGGATCCCAGGGGACTTACAGGATGGGGGTCCCAGCCTTATGGGTGGGGGTCCTGGGCCTTGCACCGGGTCCATCCCTGGCTGCGGCCCCCCTTTCCTGCAGAGTACATCATAGAGTTTGAAGGGGACCGAGAGGAGCCCGGCCGCTGGGCGGAGCTGACCCGGGTCCCTGGAGGGGACACCTCGGTGCTGCTGCCCTTGGCGCCCTACGTGCGGTACCAGTTCAGGGTGACGGCCGTGAATGCAGTGGGCCGCAGTGGGCCCAGCCGCCCGTCGGAGCACCACCAGACGCCCCCTGCAGGTAGGGGGCTCAGCAGGGGTGACCCAGGAGGGACCCCTCCCTCCCCACCCCGAGATGGCCTGTGGATCTGTCAGAGACACACCTAGGGGTGATGAGGGGCCAACAAGGGTCCCGGGACGTGGGGACACTGATGCTGGTCAGGGCCCCCATGAGGGTCCCGGGAGGGGGGATGCTGGCCGGGGGTCCTTTGGGGGTCTGGCAGGCTCCATCTCCAACAGATAACTATGTTGCTCAGATCTGTGATCACGGGAGGGTCCTGGGTGAGCTTCTGTAGACGGAAGACTCAAGGTTTTGACTTTCTGGAATAGAAATCTGGGCCCTGCCCCAGGGGTGCTCAGGGAGACCCCCGCCCCAGGCGCCCAGTGTCAGTCCCGGGCGGGGCGTCCCCGGTGCAGCTCACGCCCCAGCCCAGCCTCTCCTGGCCCCTGAAGTACAGCGCGCGGTTCAGTATATGCAGGTTTAGACTCTTCTCCCACTTGACGCCACTGACTGCATTGATTGTACTTGGTGCAGCTTTTGTGCCTCCATGTCTCCGTCCCCGGGACACTTGTCCTGCAGTGCAGGACACCTATGAGCCCGACTTAGTCAGTGCATAGGCCACATGCCGCCCTCCGGCGTGGGGAGTTGTGGGTCAGCGAGTCGGATTCACGTGTTCATGTGGGGGTTGGCCTTGTCCTGAGGGCTAGACCGGACAGGACACCCTGGCAGGGTCCGGTGTCCCCACAGAGGACAGCATGGACAGGCCCTTCCTGGCATGGATGATGGGAAATGAGGCGGGCTCTAAACTCAGGGCATTTCCACGGGGCAGCTGCAGGGCGGGTCATGGGGAAGGGGTGACGCCCACTTCCCGTGCCTCGTTAAACAGATTCTTTATCTCTCACAGGCTGGGGGCTTGCAGGCAGCGCTGGGGGCTGGGGCCACTGCCGGGAACCCCCTGCCAAGCAGACAGGGTGGAACGAGGCCCTAGGGTGAGGGTCTCCAGGTCAGCACCCGCAGGCCCGGGTCCAAGCCGGATGCCCACATGCACAGCCCACGCCCACGCATTGCACGGCCTCTCAGACCCTGCAGAGGCCCAGAAGCCGCCTTGTGGGGGAGGGGGGACGAGTGTCCACGTGAGTGTCCAGCGCTGTGTGTGTGGCACTGTGTGACACACAGCTATCCCCGGTGTCTGTCAGACTGAGAGCCTGGGAACCTGTGGTCAGTCACCGCAGGACCCGGCTGGGCAGAACGGACTCTTCCTGCGGTCACTGGGCCTGGTGTGAGGCCGGGGGTGCCGAGGTCACGGTGCCAGCAGGACGGCCCTAACGCTGTCCCTCTCCAGCTCCTGACAGGAACCCGAAGAATGTCCACGTGCAGGCATCACAGCCCAAGGAGCTGGTCATCCGGTGGGAGGTACGTGCTGGCCGCGCCCGTGGCTCCCGGGAGGAGGAGCTGGTCTCCAGGCAGGCGGCCGTGGGCCTCAGCCCACGTGCTGCGGCCAGTCCCTCCACGGCCGGGCTGTGTGGGCTGTCGTGGCCCAGAGTGTGGGGACCCAGCAGGTTGACCCAGAGCCGCCGGCTCAGACCAGCCCTGTGACGCCCCTGCAGTGCCCTCCGGATGCTGCATCACTGTCTCCTTCCACACGGAGGCTTTCTCCAGCTGCCCGGAGCAGGTCTGGTCAGCATTCAGAGTCCAGCCCTAGGTGCCGCCCACATGGCCTTGTGTCCTTGCTACAGTCCCTGTGCCCGTGGTAGCGTCTCCTCTCTGGTGGCCGCCTGGCCCGGCGGGTCTCAGCGGCCCCATGCCCACCCGGGCGGGTTGGCCCTCATACTTTGTGCTGTGTCAGGGCTGCCGACAGGCTGGCCATTCACCTAACTCCCGGGGACTCACAGCCTCCCCTGTGGGCGCCTCCCCCAACACTTGTGACATGTGTCTCACAAGCTACTCACTGAAGTGCGTGTGCCACTTTCCTGAGCTCAAACAGCAGCTGCAAATCACACAACAGTTTCTACGGCCAAGAAACTGGTCCCTGAAACCCTCCTGTTGGGTCCCACTGCAGGACAGGGGTGATGCAGGAGGACGGGGGTGATGCGGGCAGGACAGGGCTGGAACAGTCACAGGTTTCATCTTGGCCTTCTCTGGGGGACAGGGACCCACTGGGTGCTGGGGGCTTCTCGTGTAGCCCCATGTGTAGGGTCCGGGGACCCCTGCCCCATGCTTTCCCCCCTTGGGGAGCGGCTGCTTCCCAGCTGACACCCCAATGGGCGCGCATTTCACACCCTCTCGGAAGATGTGCCCCCCCCAGACCATGCATCCGGGCCCCTGGGGCCACACAGTGACTGACCCAGGCCTGTGTGAGGTCAAGGTCAGCGTCCTCAGGTCACTGTCGCCTTTCCAGCCCCTGAAGCCCCTGGAGCAGAATGGCCCGGGGCTGGAGTACAGAGTGGCCTGGAGGCCCCAGGGCGCGCCCGTGGAGTGGGAGGAGGAGACGGTCACCAACCACTCGCTGCGCGTCATGACCTCGGCTGTCTACGCACCCTACGAGGTCCAGGTCCAGGCCGTGAACCAGCTGGGCGCCGGCCCAGAGCCACAGGCCGTGACACTCTACTCGGGGGAAGACTGTGAGTGACGGGCTCAGCAGCCAGGGTGGGCCCGGGTCAGCTCATCCCCGGGGCCCCAGGCTCGGCCTGGCTAACTAAGCAGGGTGGGATCGTGCCCCCCCCTGGGTGTAGTTGCCTGCCTCAGAGACGGGATTGGGCCGGGTCCCCTAGATCATGTACCGCTGGGTATCCACGGCAGAGATTTCCCTGGGCACACACCAGCCAGCCGGGTTGGTTTGGGTAGGCCACGGCTGGCGGTGCTCTGGGCTCCTCCTGACGTCCAGGCATGAGTCCTGGAGGCTCGGACATCCCATGTGGGATGCGGAGGGCTGGATGCACGGCTCAATCCTGCCCGGCTCAGTCCTGGGTGGAGGGAGAAGCTTGTGGTCAGCTGAGCAGGACTGGAGCTGGACAGCCCTCGGGTCACTCCCGGCCCTGAAAACCGTCCTTTGGAAGCACCCCCGGGAGGTGCTGGGCTGACGGCACCCCCCTCACCTGTCCCTGCGTGGGTGTGGAGCCCCCTCTGGGCTGACCCATGTCCCCGGCCTCCTGGGCAGCTGGTGCTGGTGGCTGAGGGTCGTGGACCTGTCCTGGCCTGAGCTCAAGGAGGCCCTCGGGAGCCCAACTCGGGCAGCGCCTCACCAGTGTCCACTTGGCAGATCCCGACGCTGCGCCCGTGATCCACAGCGTGGACGTGGTCAACAGCACGTTGGCGAGAGTGTCCTGGTCCCCGGTGCCCAAGGACCGTGTGCACGGACAGCTGGAGGGCTACCAGGTGAGCCTCCCTCCCGCGGGCGGCGCCCAGCCCGGGCCCCTGGTGCTGACCGTCCCGGCCCTGCACAGGTCAGCTGGTGGAGGACCAGGAGCCTGCTGGATGGCCGCACGCCCCCCCGGGCAGCGGGCACCCTGAGGTTCCCGGGAGCTCGGACCCACGGCATGGTGCCCGCCCTGGAGCCCTTCAGTGAGTTCCGGCTGACCGTCCTGGCCTACAACGCCAAGGGCCCAGGCCCCGAGAGCGAGCCCTACGTGTTCCAGACCCCCGAGGGAGGTGAGCGGGCACCCGGTGGGGCCCCGGCACTGCCAGACACGCCCCCTGCTGGCCGCCCAGGGCACACGGGGGTGGGGGGCCCACATGGACCCCTAGGGTGGGGCGGCTTGTTCTAGAACTCAGCAGTGTGTGAGTGTTCTGGGCTTTTCTGGGTGTTGCAGTGCCTGAGAAGCCAGCCTTCCTCAAGGTGCTCAAGGTGGACCAGGGCTCTGTTGCACTCTCCTGGGGGCTCCCCAAGAAGCTGAATGGGAACCTGACGCGCTACGAGCTCCAGTACCAGATAAGTACGTGTGGGGGGCACGGGGGCACGGGGGGCACGGCAAGGCGTGGGCACGGCCACTCCCCGGGGGCGGTGGCTCCATGGGCAGGTGTCCGCGGTGGCCGCCGCCCGAGCTGTCCACGGCGCTCCCGCAGCGAGCACAGCCTGGGCACCTTCCCACTGTCCTCCTGCGGGTGGGCCCGCTCTCCCCGAGAGAGGCAGGACACGGCCTGGAGGGAACGGCCCAGTGAGGCCCCGATGGAGGATGTGGGCCCAGCCCAGCTCCCGCTGCTGCTGCCCGTCCCTGCCTCGGCCTGGCGGGGAGCTCGCGCACAGAGCTCTGCTCCTCAGAGCAGCATCACGGGCCTGGCTTGGCCAGAGCCGCCGTGTCCCCCGAGTGCCGGGCCTGACTTCTGCTTTCTCCCCAGTCAACGGCTCCTCGGAGGTGGGGGAGCTGCGGGGGCTCAACCTCACGGCCCGGCCCGCGCCCCACTGGCGACTCTCGGGCCTCCAGGCGGCCACCAAGTACAAGTTCTACCTGCGGGCGTGCACGGCCCGGGGCTGCGGGGCCCCCGCCACGGAGGAGAGCGCCACGTTGGCCGAGGGCGGTGAGTACCAGGCGGGCACGGGGGCCGCCGTGCTGGTCAGTCTGTCCCGCGGCGGGGCAGGGGTTCCTCCCCTCGCGCCCACACATGGCGTGCGTCTCCCTCTTGCCTTCCCCACGTACGCACCAATGTTGCCTTGGGGTCTTGGTTGGGGCCGGCCTCCGCCATCAGACACCTGGGTCCAGCCGGGCTCCTCCAGGCTGACTGACTCCCGCCCCAGCCCGTGTGTTCCTCCTGCCGGAACCACGCCCATCTGGGGCAGGGACATGCAGGCTACGGTCTGCCCACAGGGTGCAGCTCATTCCCTGGGGGAAGGTGAGGCTGTGAAATGAAGGACCCCACCGGGGGTGCCCACCCGGGTCACCGCCATCACAGCTGGGCGCGGGAAACCCCGTGTGTCTGCGATCACGCCTGCAGGCGAGGACAGAGAGTTCCGGCTGGCTCACCCGGCTGGGCATCTCGCCGTCTGGCTTGCCGGAAGATGCCTGTCCTGCCGTGTCTCAGGACGGGCCACTGAATCTGAGTGTCTTACGCTGGCTCTGTCTCTAAGTGTCCCGGCTGATGGCAGCCGTCCTCCTGTGGCTCTTGTGCCTGGTGGGGTGGGGGTGGGGGACTGGGGTTGTGCCACTGTATCGGGAGGACCTTGGAGAACAGAAGCGGTGTCACAGTTGCACTGCTGGGGGCAGCTCTCGTGGACTCTGCCCGGAGCTGAGGTCAGCTGGTGTTCGCTCAGAGAAGGGTTTGGACCCGCCTCGTGTGCCCTGCCCTGTCCCCCAGTTCCCAGCTGACCCCCACTCTGACCCGAGGGGGTTGCCTGGTGCTGTTCCCTTGGCGTGTCACTCTCAGTCGTCAGAGCCACTCACTTTGCTCCGTTTTTCAGAAGCTTCGCTACTTGCAATGTTCTCTTAATATTCTGCTCTCGAGGTCAAACGTCACTGCGTCCTGGCTGGCAGGGCTCTGCCTCGGAGGCTGTTCTGCTCACTTAGAGGAGCTGCCCTCGTTCCTAACATGTGCCACTGCCACGAATCCCTTCCACTTGCAGGATAAATTGTTAACATTTTCTGCTCTTCACTGTGTTAATGTATAGCAGAACCATGCATCGAATGCAAAAATATTTTAGATCTTCTGTGGAAGGTTAGAGACTTTGTGTATGCTTTTGGGCTGGAGCGATAGCATAGCGGTAGGGCGTTTGCCTGGCATGCAGCCAACATTGCCCACCCAAGTTCGATTCCTCCACCCCTCTCGTAGAGCCTGGCAAGCTACTGAGAGTATCTCGCCCTCTTGGCAAAGCCTGGCAAGCTACCTGTGACATATTCGATATGCCAAACACAGTAACAAGTCTCACGATGTGACTGGGCCCGCTCGAGCAAATGGATGAACAACAGGAGGACAGTGACAGTGTATGCTTTAATTATGGTGGCTCCTTTTTGTCTGCTCCCATTGGCATTTGTGTTTCTGTGTGACGCATCAGCTCCCGGGGGCACCCACAGTCCTGGCGGACGGGTCTGTCGGCTGTCCTGGCCAGCTGCTCCTTTGCGGCTCCACTTCCGGCCATCTCTGGTGTTTCATCTGTGGCCATGTCACCATGTTGCCCTGTCAGTGTGGGTGGCGCTGCCCCAGGTCCCAGGAGCAGTGTGGCACAAAGGCGAGGGCCCATGTCCAGCTTCTGTCTGTCCCACAAGTCTCCGTAGCAGAGGGACGTGGGTAGCTTAATTGGCGACAAGTCTGTAAGCAGGACATGAGCTGAGCCTCTCCGGAGCTTTAGGGAAGGAAAAAAAATCTTATGGTGTTATTTTTTCTTCATCTCCTGATGATTCGAGAACTAATTTCCAAAGAAGAAGTACCCCTCGTCAGTGATCTATTGTTCATCTTAACTTAACACTCCTTTTTAACCTTGCGTGCCCTGCTTTGCATGACTGTAATATCTGTGATTAACTCTGTGCATTTCGTAGGTAAAAGTATCGGGAAGAGCTCAGAAGGAGTAAATATTACTCAAAAGAGTCACCCAGGAGAGGTATTTGAGCTGGGAGCTGAACACATAGTTCGCCTGTTGCCTAAGAACTGGGTTGATAACAATAGCATTTTTGAAGATGTAATTGAGTCCAGAGGGAGAGGTGAGCAACGGAGTGAACTGGGGGCTGTGTGCATGGCACGCATCTGTGTCCTGTAGGCTCCTTAGTGCTGCATGCTTCTCCGTGAAAGATACCCAGGAGCACACCCGCCTCCGTGGGAGACTTAATACTGCAAACTCCTCCACAAAAGACAACCAGGAGTGCATCTCCTCTGTAGACAAATCCTGCACAATCCCCCATGAAATCGTCCAGGAGTACACCTCCTTCTGCAGACTATTTAATACTGCATTCTTCCCACACAGAAGATACCCGGGGGTATTCCGCCCTCTGTGGGTAATCTAACTTTTCATGCTTCCTCCACGAGAGATTCCCAGGGGTCCATCTCTTACCTAAGCAGAATTCTTAATGCTGCATGCTTCCTACACAGAAGGTTCCCAGGAGCACATCTCCTTCTGCAGACTGTTTAATACTGCATTTCCCTCATGAAAGGTACCCGGGAGTCCATAGAGCTCCTTCTGTAGTCTGTTGAATACTGTGTACTCCTCCACAAATGGTACCCAGGAGAGCATCTTCAGTAGGCTATTTAATGCTGCATGCTTCCTACACAGAAGGTACCCAGGAGCACATCCCCTTCTGCAGATTGTTTAATACTGCATACTCCTCTATGAAAGGTACCCCGGAGTACATACTGCTCCTTCTGTAGACTGTTGAATACTGTGTACTCCTCCACAAATGGTACCCAGGAGTACATCTTTAGTAGGCTATTTAATGCTTCAAGCTTCCAACATGAACAGTATGTAGACGGTGTGCACTGCACTGTAATGTATCAGCCCCACTACAGCAAATAAACCTTTTAAAATCCATAAAAATATTTTGGAACCCACAACCTTCCATGTAGCCATCAGAGTTGCCCCTTAAAAGTATATGAGCATGGTTCATTAAAATAAATATATATATAAATAGATAGTAAAGTAAAAAAAAGTATATGTGCTTATTGCCATGTATCAATAACAAAAACTAAAAAGAAAACCCCCTCCCCATGCCCGAGCCCAGGGCTGCTGCTGCCTCTGCCTGCTCCCCCCTCCTCCTCCTCCTCCTCCTTCGCCTCCTCCTCCTCCCCCCCACCGGCCGAGCCAGACAGCCCTTGTGACGTTCTTCTCTCCCCAGAGTACGCCGGCCTGTACGAGGACATCTCCACGCAGGGCTGGTTCATCGGGCTCATGTGCGCCGTGGCCCTGCTCACGCTCACCCTCCTGACCGTGTGCTTCGTGAAGAGGAACCGAGGCGGGAAGTACTCGGGTACAGTGCTCCCTGAGCCGCAGCCTCCAAGGCGCAGGGGTGCTGGGTGGTGGGGAGCGTCCACTCGGGCCTAGGGTCCTCAGCACGTGTGCCTCATAAAGGAGGGGCTGTTGGGCAAGTCGCCAGATGCTCACCTCCTGGCCTGTGCTGAGGCCACCATGCATCCAAGGTGGGCCCAGAGCCAGAAGGACCTGGACAGCGCGTGACCAGGGACCCGCTAGGTGGGCCTAGAAGGGGCTACAGGTCTCGCCCCTGCCACCAGGCGCCCCATCCCGTCCCCGGCCACTAGGCCCCTGTGGCTGCCACACTCGGGTGGAGAGGTGGTGTCAGAGTGACCGTGGGGACAACAGTGATGGCAGTGTTGGTCCCAGAGTGACTATGGCCTTCCTGAACACACCACCTGTGAACAGTTTCCGGTCAGGCCAGCCAGACGCCAGAGCCCCAGCGCCCCCAGCTGGAGGCCAGAAAGAAGCTGCTGGGTTGGAAGCTCTGCAGGGAGTAAGGCCAGGCCAGGGGACAGGGTGGGGCCAGGCAAGTGACCGTGGGCAGAGGGAGCGAACGCTTGGGGCGTTCCTGGGAAACCTGGAGGGAGCCTAGAGGTGGCCCAGGAGCGAGAGACGAGACTCATCAGACCAAGACAGAATGAAGAAAGTCAGAACTCGGGTTCCGGGTTCCCCAGGAGTGATGACGGGTGTTCCAGGAGGTGAAGGGAGGGATGGCGAGAGCCACACGCAAGGACTCATGGCCAAGAGCGTCCCAGCACCAGGGAGGGGCCTGGACGGACGAGTCCATGAACCCACAGACACCACGAGGCTCAGGGCAACACACACATACATGTGTACATGCACACACACACATGCACACACACGCACACACACACGCACACACACATGCACACACACACACACACACACGAACACACATGCACACACATGCACACACACATACACACACACACACACACAAGGTCTGGGGAAAAGCCCAAAGTGGAGGAGGCTGGCAGGAACACGCAGGCCAGGAGAAGGCAGGATGTTGCGGTTAAACTTCCCCGAGGGGAAAACCACCAGCCAGGAACTCCTGAAGGTGCCTCTTCCAGCCGTGAGGGAGAAATAAAGGTTCCCGACACTTAAGGAATCCCCCACCACCTCTGAGGAAGGAAGGAAGGAGGAAGGAGAGCAGGAAGAACTGGAGGATGAAAAGGAAGGAAAGACGAAGGGAAAGGAAGGAAGGTGGATGGGAAAAGGATCACAATCACGACCATCCTGTTGTTCGTCGATTGCCTCGAGCAGGCCCCAGTAACGTCTCCTTCGTCCTAGCCCT
>JAOXYA010000037.1:26389961-26402886 GCA_028565675.1 Sorex palustris
TCTCGGTAGCTTGCCGGGCTCTCCGAGAGGGGCGGAGGAATCGAACTCGGGTCAGCCATGTTGGCTGCATGCAAGGCGAACGCCCTACCGCTGTGCTATCGTTCCAGCCCAGATTAATGGTTTACAATATCAGATTAATGGTTTACAATACTTCCTCCAGTTTTAGAAGATATCTATTCACTCCATCAAGTATTTCCTCTGTTCAGAAGTTTATGGTTTGATGTGGCCCAGCTTTTACTGCCTGTGATTCTGGGGACTTGAAGAGCCGTTTCCTCCTTCCCTCCACCCTATGTTCCTTTCTCTTTGAGAACCGGACATTGAAGAGTGGGACATTCACCAGCAAATGGCCGCATGGGAGAAAGGAGGAAGGCAAAATTCTAGATCTGAATTGATCGAAAGGTTGCCCTCAGGCCAATCCTTGGCACAAAGTCAGCCTTCAATAATTAAAAGCAAAAACAGCAAGTCCCAGAAAGAAGGCCCTGAGCCCCTGTAGTTAGAGCAGTGAAGAGGCCACGCACACGTGTGCTCATCCAACAGAACTGCCCCTGAAGGAGATCTCTGAGGTGAGACATTAAGACAGATGCAACCAAGTAAAAATCCTCAAAGTACCGGAGGACTAGCGAAAGTCAATAAAGCGAAGCCCACACAGAGGGGTATCAGCGAAGACACTGACAACATAGAAAGGAGCAAAAATAAATTCTGGAGCTGAGAGGTACAGTAATTGAAATGAAATCTTGCTAGATAAATCCAAAGGTAGATTTGAACAGACAGACCACTGAATCAATAAACTTGAACAATGAAATTTTGACAGTGAAATTGACAACGAAAATTATTGAGTCTGAGAAAGAGAGATAAAAGGTTGAAGGAAAGTGAGTGGATTCAGACAATCTTTTAGCAGCATCAGAATGCATAAATTACTTAGGAATTAAATTACTCAAGGAGGTGACGTACATGTATAATGAAACCGAAAAAAGTTGACGAAAGAAATTAAAGGAGCCATAAATAAGTGGGAAGACATTTATGTAAGACTTGAAGCTTTCTACTGCGGAGATGCCAATACAATCTCAAGCATCTTTTAGGTTTGACAGAATCTTTATCAAAATTCCAATGATTACTTTCATAAATATAAAAACCCATCCCAGGAAATCTACTGGGATTCTTGAATAATTAAAGTCTGGAAACGGAAAGCCGAGCTGGAGTTTCAAGTCTTACTACAAAGCCACGGTAAGCGCAAGAATGTGAAGACAGACACAAGGAGAGCAGGGCGGAACCCAGAGCCCATAAATAAGCTCTGAGGGTCACCAGCTAATCACTTCAGCTGGGAAGGGACAGTCCTGTCAGCAGTGGGCTCTGGGAAAATCAAACATCTGAGGAGGGGTTGTGGGGAGAGCCAGCAGCTAGGCGCTTGCCTGCATGCATCCAACCCGGTTTCACCCCCAGCACCCCATCCGGTCCTCTGAGCCTGCCGGGAGTGACCCCTGAGTAAGGTCTGACCACAGCCTGGCGCGGCCTCACCCCAAAAACCCAAATGAAAAACAGACAAGAGAACAAGCAAGAAGACTGAAGCAAAAGCAGGAAGGAAGCTGGAGGCCTACCTGCTTCCCTGGGCCAAAATCGACTCAAAAGCAATCAAAGACAAAAAGACATGAAGTAAAAGCTATACAATTTTCAGAAAAAAATAAAGCAAAAGTTTAATGACATTGGGACTGACAGTGATGTTGTAGCCATGACAACAAAGAAACAGATAAATCAGACTTCATGAAATCAAAACTTCAGTCTTTCAAAGACTGAACCAAAAAATAGAATAAAGAAGAAAAAAGGAACAAAAAGAATAAAAAGTATCATAGAATGGGAGAAAAGCCTGTGAGTCATATATCTGCTAATATCAATATCAGAACATATAGAACACTCTCTAATCTCAGAAAAACAGCCCAATTTTAAAAAATGACAAAGGACTTAAATAGACATTTCTTCCATAAAACATTCAAATATATAAAAAAAAATTGATGCTCAACAGAACGATTGCTAGAGAAATGCTCGTTAAACCACAATGAAACAGCACCCGTGCCCAGGGCATGAAGGGCCCATGGTGACACGGTTGCTACTGTGACCCTGTATGTCACTGTTGGTGGGAAGGTGAGCTGGAGCAGACACCTGGGGAAAGAACAGAGAAGTCGGACAATCAGAAATATGGTGATGCAGGGACTCTGCTTCTGAGAATGTACCAGCGGCTCAAACAGGGAAATGAGGGAGGAGCCTTGGAGGGGAGAAGAGGGCGCCCCCCAGGGCCGTGATTCAGCCTCAGGAGGACAGAGCCTCTGAAGCCCAAGGACGGTCTGTTCAGGGAAATGTTAGCCACAGAAGCAAATACCGTAGGATTTGATTTAAATGAGCTCCTTAGAGAGTCAGACCAGAGACGCAGCAGGAAAACGATTGCCAAGGGTGGGGCGGGGGACGGCAGTTTGTTGCTTAGAGGATATGATGTTCGGTTTTGCAAGATGAGATGACTTGGGGGCTCCCTGGTGGTGGTACCTGTGAAACGCCGAGTCAGGGTGTGACGAGATGGCCTTACGTCCTGTGCAGTTCATCACATCAAAATGGTACATCGCGTGCCATTTTAGCATATATGAGAACTGTGCTTTTTCATTGTGAAGTTCAAATTCATGTCCTGTAGATATTTGTCCATTTCTTGGAAATTGCCTTTTTCAGGGCAATTGTCCATTTTTCAAGGTGAATTTTTTTATTGGTTTGAATGAAATGTCTTAGCTTAAAAACAATTCCTTTAGCCTGCACACATCCGCCTCCAAACAGACTTGACCCCTCCCTGGTGTTGAAGGTTGAGGGGACAGTTTTTAGGGTCAGTCTCACGCCCGGGACTGGGCCCTGCACTCCTGAATCCATCCTATAAACCACAATCTTTATTTCATAGACATCACGTTCGTATTTCAAAATGACTTTCCAAAAGCAACTATTTCTATGTCCCTAGAAATTGAAGACCCACCAAGGCTTTTAAAGTTTTATTTTTTCATAAATTGCATTTGCTATGGTGTGTTTCACATTTATTCTGGGAGATCTCTCATTTCCAAAAGGTGTTATAAAAATAAATGAGCTGATTTATAAAAAAACACAATGCACATTTTGTTATTTTTTCTCTCTTAAAATGCTTATTTCCCTTTGGTTCCTAAGTGAGTAATATATTAGATTAATTCCTCACATACACCATTTCGATTTTAATTTGTTTAACAGCATTATTCATAAATAGTAAAATAAAAAAGTTCATGTTAGAAAGCTTATTCTAAAATGCACCGAATTTTCGGCATGATTTGGTGTTTGTCTTCTAGAATATTCCATCCTCCAACACACGCTGCATAGGTGGGAGGGTCTTCAACACACCCTTTACCGGGAACAATGTGATAGAGAATTTAGATTCTCCTAGATCCCATTAAGCTGTCTTCACTAAACACACTTCTATTAAGACACTTAAACTCTCAAAATTGAGGTAAAAATTTAGATGCTATTAATTAAAATATGAAGAGCCAGTTGTGCTGATGTTGCTGAGAGCCACGTTTGACACGGAAATCATTAAAACCCTTCAAAATGGACTGAGAATGTGCTGGTATGTGGATTGCAAACAGTTAATTGCTTTTTAATATTCTGCAGCAGAAGGAGAAGGATCTCAGCAGTTCCCAAGGAGCCTGTGAGTTCTTACGATTCCCAGCACAGAGCTGGGGAGAAGCTGGGAGCAGGGCCAGGACCAAGTTGGCACCAGAGTGTGGACAAGGAGTGCGACAGGCTCGGTACTGTCCCACACACCTCGAGAGCTGGGGACGGAGTCACAGCACACAGCCAACAGGACAGACACCAGCACAGACACCGGGACAGACACCAGACTGACACCAGCACAGACACCAGGACAGACACCAGGACAGACACTGGGACAGACACTGGGACAAACACTGGGACAGACACCAGGACAGACACTGGGACAGACGCCAGCACAGACACCAGCACAGACACCAGGACAGACACCGGGACAGACACTGGGACAAACACCGGGACAGACACCAGGACAGACACCAGCACAGAAACCAGGACTGACATCAGCACAGACACCAGGAGAGACACTGGAACAGACACCGGGACAGACTCCAGGACAGACAGTCTCTCCTGCCCTACGGGTCCTTGAGGGCAGCTCTGGAGAGATGAGCTGACTGAGGCTGGATGCTGGTCTCTGAGGGTACCTGCTCACCTCCCCTTGTTTTTGGCTGTGTAATAAGCCTCACTCACAGTCCTTGCAGAGGGACGTCCAGCCTGGTCCACAGATGTTTCCAGGTCCCGTCATGCTCTCAGCAGCCTCTCCCCACCCAGAGCCCATCCTGTTCTCTCTGGTGCACAGCCCAGTCCTGTCCTTCTAGCCGAATCCCCACCAGAGGACAGCTGTCTGGCCTTCCTCCTTGGACAGGACCGTGTTGTCCCTGGCAGCCTCCGCTGGTGAGTTTTAGCCTCTCCCGGGACACGCTGTGATTCTGGGGCCTCTGGGGAAGGAGAGGCCCAGAGAGGTGCCAGCTCCAGCCCTGCCCTCCTCTCTGTAGACCACATGGACGAGGGAATGGACAGTAGCCAGGCTGGGCAGAGGCCCGGCCCTGGGGTAGGGACATGAGGGTTCCTGGGAGGAGAGAAATGGATGTGGGGGCGGGCAGGGACCTGGGTGGCCAGTCAAGTGTGGGCCCTGGGTCCCTCCATGGTGCAGAGCCGCAGTGTCTAATTATCCAAACCTCCTGGTCCTCCACCACTGTAAGCGCAACCCAAACGCCAAGAATTAAACCTAAAATCGTGTCTGGGGGAGCTGAAGCGACAGCAGAGTGAGTAGGGCACTCGCCTTGACATGCCGCGCTGGGTCTATCCCCGACGTTCCACATGTCCCCCAGCTCCGCCAGGAGTGACCCTGAAAACCAATCCCCACAGGTGTTGTGTTGGCAGGGGACAGTTGGGGTGAGGGGCCGGCA
Organism: Sorex palustris; assembly: GCA_028565675.1. Classification (NCBI taxonomy): domain Eukaryota; kingdom Metazoa; phylum Chordata; class Mammalia; order Eulipotyphla; family Soricidae; genus Sorex; species Sorex palustris. The sequence goes on from JAOXYA010000037.1 coordinate 26,394,968, forward strand.
GGGTGTGACGCTGGTGCTGGGCTTGGCGCTGGACCACAGGTGCTGCAGGCTCGATCGTCAGAAACTTCATGGACCACGAGACTCAAGGAAAAGTGAAAAACTTTTCTAAAGTTGCACATGATCCTGACTTTCTCTCACGCCCAGGAAGGACTAAACTCTCCAAGAGAGGAATAAAGTAACATGTTACACATTTCTGTAGAAACAGGAAAAGGGACTATAACAAAAACTATAAATTTGGATACTTGTTAAATGGCTGTGGAGTATATTTGGAGCTGGGATAGCTATTAAATGCATTTTCACATCCATAATAATTGAAAATAGTAGCAAAGCAATCATTATGAATGGCGCAACAAACATAAACTCAGAAGGAATTGCTATCCATTATTTTCTGTGGCTTTTTCGGGGCCAGAGAACGCTCCCTGCTGTGATAATGGTATGAAACATCCCTGTAAGCTATAAAATATGAAGCAATTTTCAAAATATTTTCATAATTATTTCATTATGGACATACTCCTCAAAACACACCCAGGCTACCCGGGGGCCAGGTGAGGGGGTTGCACAGGGAGTGTGTGCCCGGGGTCAGGAAGGCTGGGCGCCTCCAGGGACCCCCGGGGCGGGGCAGGAGAGCGGACGCGGGGGTCACCGGCCCTCACTCAGAGCTTCCATGCTCTCCACTGTGCCTGTCCGACAAGTCCCCCAAGTTCCCGACGCCTGCACCCCCCACTCCCAGGCCCACCCTTTGTGACTCGTGAGAGTGGGGACCCCCGGTGCTTGGACTTGTCCTCTGTGACCTCGGTGACCACCTTGCCATGAAGGACCAAGACTGTCGTCCTTCCAGCTTCCCCCACAGCCTGGACCCCGCCCAGTCCCCACAGCACTGCCTACCGCCGAGACCCCGAGGCCAGGCTGACCATCCTGCAGCGTGGACTCTGGGAGCAGAGCCCAGCTAGCTGGACTGTGTCCCTCCCAGGTGGGGCCACTCCCCTACCCTCCCGCTGCTCTGCCCAGCTGCCCCGGGGGATGTGAGGTCACAGTGGGATGAGCCGGAACCAGCCCTGTTCGTCCATCTGTGCCCAGGGACCCTGCAGGGACCAGGCGGCACCTAGGGTGTCCAGCCTGACTGCCCCATGGAGCCGTCCGTGTCCTCATGGGCGGCCGCCGGATCACTCTAGCCACTGCCCTTGGGGACTGCTGCTCCGGCACTGGCCTCGCCACCTTCTGTCTGAACCTTGACAAAGGCAAGTGCAGCACACCACCCGTGGTGTCCACGGGCGGGGCGGGGCGGGTGGGGGCGGGTCCACAGTGACAGACCCTGCAGACGGCCTGGTGTGGTGCTGGGCTCCCGCAGTGCCCTGCTGTGTGCGGGTGCTGGGACACGCAAAGGCCCCAGCACTGTCCCTGCCTCCTTCATCCTCCTCACCCTGTGCCAGGCTGCAGACCCCAGCCCAGCCGGTGTCCCTCAAGGCTGCAGACCCCAGCCCCGCCCAGGGCCCTGTGTTCAGCCCCAGGCAGCCCTATGCGCTGGCCTTGCCATGCAGACTTTGCTGAGCGCCAGCTCACACCTCCTCGATATCCCTACAGGCTCTGTGTCCAGCAGCTCCCATTGCCGGCGGCTCTTTCTGACTGTGACAAAGTGCTCTGGACTCTGCACACAGAGGCCGGAAGTCAGGGCAGCACCAGGCCGATGGAGCCGCGGCAGTGCCGAGGCCGGGCACAAACCCTCCCAAAGGGCACGAGTGGCTGAGTCTTTATCCTCCTGCCCACTGTGTCCAGCCCTGGGGAGGCCGCTGGGCCGAGTCTAAGTGTCCCAGGCCCCTTGGAAGCCCGCTTATCGGGGGCTACTCCGGCAGTGCCCGTGAGTTCCACGGGGTATGGTGGGGGGACAGCCGGTCCTTTAGGGGCTCTGCAGTGACCCCATCAGAACACACAAGTCCCAACAGCAAGTGTGCACACACACGCATGCTCACGTCACACTAACAGGTGTGTGCATGTACACACAGTCACAAATGTACAAGGCACTCCTACCAAGTGTACATATGTGTATAAATGATGTCTTCTGCATGTGTGCACACACACATGAATCAGTCACATATAGCAAGTATGTGCACAGACATGAATGTATAAATTATGCACACAGTAACATGATGAATATGTGTATAGACACACATAAATTATACAACACTGGATATTAAGTAATAAATTACTCAGATATACACTTATAAATCACACACAAAATATACGCATACATTAATCCATGAATATGGGGTTTGTAAATTATACACAATCTCTGTATAAACATTTGTAAATAATACAACACACAACAAACTTATGCATATAAATTACAAACATATAAGTATAAGCCAGACATGTACATGCAATGTAGCACTGTAGCACTGTCCTCCCATTGTTCATGGATTTGCTCAAGCGGGCCCAGTAATGTCTCCATTTTGAGACTTGTTACTGTGTCTGGCATATCGAATACACCACGGGTAGCTTGCCAGGTTTTGCTGTGTGGGCAAGATACTCTCAGTAGCTTGCTGACTCTCCGAGAGGGGCGGAGGAATAGAACCTGGCTTGGCCAGGCCGATTGTGCGCAAAGCAAACGCCCTTCTGCTGTGTTATCACTCCAAAGATATAAGTCATATGACACACTAGACATCATACATGTATTTGCATGTACGATAATTCACATGTACAAATCACATCCATGTGAGTGGATAGGTCATGCACATGTGTGTATGTATGTATAAACAATGTGAGTGCACGCACAAACCACACAGGCACATGTGATGCCACATGCGTGTCTCCCACACGTATGAAGGACCATGTCATGCTGTGCCCACACACGCAGACGTGTTCTGTGTAGCCCCTTGCCTGCCTCTGTGTTCACTGGGCAGCCTGGGGCCCGTGGGCAGCAGCATCTTCCCAGAAACTCCGAGGACAGAGGGTCCTGCCCAGCATGGGTTTCCGGACACATGTGCCCCCAGAAGCTTCCAGAACGCTAGCTCCAGGGAAGTCCCAGGTGCTCAGGGCAGGGCCGACTACCCTGCCTGCTCCAGTAGACCAGGCCGGCAGCTCGCGGACCCCTAGCCCAGGCCTGGACTAGGCTGCTGCTGGCATCAAAGGGCGCCTTGGCAGAAGCCCCAGTGGGGACCACCCTCTCCCAGCAGAGACCACTGTGTCCCAGCAGAGACCACCGTCCCTAGCAGAGACCACCATCCCCAGCAGACACCCAGAGCATCGCTGAGCTCTGGGAGGGGCACGGGGAGGCTGTGAGGTTCCCAGGCGCAGCTGGGCATAAGCACCTCAGACCCAGCCGTGGGGGCACGGCCTTGCCTGGCCAGCCCCTGCAGCCTGTGCCCCGGCTCTGCAGAGCTGGTCGCTCCCCGGGGACAGCAGAGGCCCCAGGACGTGCGGCCTTAGGGGATGATGCTGTTCTCCATATTTGCGCCGTGTTCACTCTCTTAGAAACGCAGGGCTTTTTAAAAGACCCTTGGAAATGCAGAGGCAGGGTCTTCAGTAGCCAAAGGCACTTTGCACATGGGACTTGGTTACAGAATCTGGGTCGTTCCCAGGGGAAGGTGGTGCTGATGGGAGCCTGAACACCGGTGCAACGCACTCCCTTGGCCAGCTCCCGTCCTGGGGGATGCACGGGGTGGGGGGGGACGCACATCCTCAGCACGAACACCACCCCCCCCCCAGCCGCCTGCGGCACCTCCTGTCCCCTGCAGTTGTGGTTTAGTTCCTGCCGACCTGGGGGTCGGGCGCTGGTGCTCAGAGTGGACCCCGTCTGCTCCCCTCCGGCTGAGGTGCTGATACCCAGGGCTTCACGTGACAGCGCACTGTGCTTTTGTTCCTGTGTGTGGGGACATGCTCAGAGGTGCTCCGGGGTCACTCCGAGCACTGCTCACGGAACCATCTTTTATGCTGGGACCGAGCCTGGTGGGTCATGTGCGGGGTAAGCGTCCCGCCTGCTGTGCTGTTGCTCCTGCTCCTGCTGTACTTTTTATAAGCTGTGACCTTAAGGACACTCGGCCAGCCCAGTAAGAATTCCCGGGAAAGCTGGTGTTTTTTACAAAAGAAAATCCATCAAAACTCTATTCAGAAGCTAGCGCAACAGTGCAGCAGTAGAACACTTGCCCTGCATGTGGCTGACCAGGGTTTGATGCTCAACACTACATATGGTCCCCTGAGGCCCCAGGAGTGACCCCAAGGACCTCTGGACGTGGCCCCCAATTGCCCTCCAAAGTCCAAAAGCAACTTCATCTCATTTAAGTGCTTTGTGGAACCCAGGCTAATCTTGCTAAAGACAAAGTGAGACCTGGAGTGTGTGTGTGTGTGTGTGTGTGCGCACACACACACACATGTGAACTTGCTTGTATGTCTCTGCATGTATGTGTACATGTGAGTGAGTGTGTGTTCCTGTGTGTATGCATGCATGTGCATACATGTGTCACGTGTGTATGCGTGTGCGTGTACAGGTGGTAGGGAGGGCAGAGGAGGACCAGCAGGAGGAGAAGGGTCCTGCGCCCCCTGGAAGTGTTGTCCATGAACCCTGGACTCACTCTCGGCCCCATTAAGCGCGGAGCCTGGCTCTCTTCCGGAATGTGGGGCTTTGGGACTCGCTGCTCTGAGGGAGCAGAAGGGACCCTGCCCCGCCCCCGTTCATGGCTGGGCTCAGAGCACAGCCTGGGACGTGGCTCCTCCGCTGTATCACGGCCATGCATGAGGCAGCCGCTGCCCACGGAGCCATCGGGGGCCTGGCCTGCTCCCACCTCAGCAAGGGCTTTTTTTTTCTTTTTGGGTCACACCTGGGGGATGCTCAGGACTTACTCCTGGCTCTGCACTCAGGAATTACTCCTGGCGGTGCTCAGGGGACCACAGGGGATGCTGGGAATCGAACCCGGGTCGACTGCACGTAAGGCAAACGCCCCACCCGCTGTGCTATCACTCTAGCCCCTCAGCAAAGGTTTTTTAAAGGAACTTCTGGGTCCAATTCACTAAGATGGTTTCTTTGTTATCAATAAATAATTATGTGAAATCACTATAGAAGTTATCAAACACACATGAAGTTTATCCTAGTTTAATTACATTTGAACGGCTGAATAAATAGTCTGAACATGTGTTCCTTTTCCAAATAGAACATAAATCTGCTCAAATCAATCGCAGGGAATTACTCCATAAAAATAACTTATTCTAATCCTCTCGGTGCTCATGCCGCCATTCTGGAACCTTCTTATCTTCAATATTGCTGAGCCCAGGACTGAGGCTCTTCCCCAGTTGTATTGGACGCTGAGACAACGAGAGAGATTGAGAGAGCAGGGTGGGGTGCTGGCCTCGCGCGGCTGACCCGGTCACGGGGTCCTTGGGGTCCTGGACCCGAGACTCCAAGGCCTGCCTGGTCTCCCCCAGGCCCTCTCCCTAGAGCATCACGTGGCAGGAGGGTCCCGGGAGCGTCCAGGGGACACGTCCCAACAGAGTGGCTGGTGATCCGGATCAGAACCAGGGCCTGTCTCCCCCGTAGGTCACCCGGCGGCAGGAGCTGGTACCCTCTGCCCTGTAAGCGTCCTTCACCCTCTGGCATGAGCATGGCACGAGCATGAAACAGACACCCCCAAGGCCGACCTCCCCACCTTGAAACCTGTGCATTAGTTCTGTTTTTTCCTGGAGAAGGGTGACCGTTCTGAGCCTAATGATACACAAATGTGCGTGAAAGTCTCAGGCCAGGCTTGTGCCTGTGATCCCAGAAAATGTTGTGTGTTTCCTCAGGGTCACTCTGGTTTGCCCTGGAAGGAACCGGGTCTGAGCAGGCTCTGAGTGCGGGTGTCTTCAGTCAAGGCCTCACCCACCTCGTCCCTGGGGGCAGTTCCTGCCATGTCAAGGGGCTGCCATTAGCAGACCTGAACATGCTTCCGCCTTTGGTGATGAATTTTGCTGGAGGGAAGATCAATGGCATTTTGAAAATACTGAGCACGTCGTTAGGAACCTTCCAATCAATTCAGACTTCGGAGAAGCAGATTCATTATTTTGTAATCTAGGGAGCATCTAAGGTAATGATAAATGCCTTCCTCAGAATAAAAACACATATTTATTTCTTTTCTAACCTACAAATTACTTGTATAGCTCAATATTTTATGTTGCTTCCAATATTTAAAAAGTAGATGATTTAAGGTGAATAAGTGAGCTCATTCCTTTTGACTTTAAATGTGTCTTCATTATTTGCATTGCAAACAGAAATTGTTGCCCAATCCACAAAGATATATGCTCATCACTAAATAATCTCCCCACTGCGGTCGTGGCAGAAGCTTTGTGCACCCTGACACGCTCTCACTGAACGAGAACGCGGGTCAGAGCACGCCAGGCCAGTCCGGGAGCCCAGCACGTGCCAGACAGACAGACTGACCAAGCAGCATGTGGGATGGACACTGAAGGTGGGCAGCAGAGGCCCTTGCTCAGACTGGCCGGCCTGTCCAGCCCAGGGCAAGGCTGGCGGGAGGGAGGGGCGAGGCCTGCTTGGTCGTCTCAGGCGTCCTCTGGCCCAGAAGGGAGGTCCCCGGAGAGGAGCCGGTTGGTCGGGAGGTGACGAGGAATTGGAGGGACAAGAGCTCCGGGGAAAGTCAGTAGTCGGCCTGCACCACATCAGAGGTGACTGGAGATATGGAAGGGAGGAACCCTCAAGTCAGAGCTGGGTCCTTATGAGAAGACCCCAGGAGGAGATGCACGCTCTCTCCTCTCTCTGTTTCTCCTCTCTCCCTGTCTCTCTCTCTCTCTCTCTCTCTCTCTCTCTCTCTCTCTCTCTCTCTCTCGCTCTTTCTCGGCCCCACTCTCTCTCTCCTTCCCTCTCCCTCCGGCCCCACCTCTGGGCTGCCTCTGATCCTGCAGACACATCCCGAGCACACAGCGAGGCTCCAGGCACCTCTCGTCGGCGTCACAGAGTCTCCTAGGCCGTGTGGGCTGGGATTAGAGGACTCAGAAGTCACATCCGTGTAGGTGCTTGTGTGTGTGTATATGTGCATGCGTGTGCATCTCTGCTCATCCCGCAGAGCAGAGGGGGCTTCCTGTGCGTGCACATGCGCACATGTGCATCTGTGTTTGCCACACAGAGGAGAGGGGGCTTCCTGCCCTGACGAGCGCGCCTGCATCTCACCCTGCAAAGTGGGAACCAGTGATGTAGGCACACATTCTCTGAGCCCTGATGGCACATCTGGACAGATGCTGACCCCTGGCAGCCACACGCTGCTCTCCATGACCCTGCACTGCTGAGGGAGTGCATGTGGATGGGGGAGGTTGAGGCCACGGAATTCTGGTCTTGTGACCAGAACCCCAAGGACCTGTGACACCCCAGCACCTGGGGGCAGAAGAGGCCCCGGGCGCATCCCAGCAGAGGGCTCAGTGCTGAGGACAGTGGTCAGCTACAGCCCTGGGCCAACGCCTCTCTGGACAGAGGTGAGTCTAAGGGGGAGCCACACACACACACACACACACACACACCCCTAACAGCAGCAGCCCAGAGCTCCCCTGCTCAGGAGTGAGAGAAGGACTGCGGGCAGCTGTCCCCACTGGCCACCGAGGTCTGAGCTGCAGGTGGAAGCCTCTGGGAGGAGGGAAGGAAGACCCTGACACACAGCAGTGTCGGCATTCGTGTCTTCCCACCCCAACATATGCTCGAAGACACACCCACTCACACAGATGATCACACACAGTTAATCCCATAGACACACACATAATCACACTCACACACTCATCCAGGTAACACCCACTCACATGATCACGATCACGACCATCCTGTTGTTTGTCGATTGCCTCGAGCAGGCCCCAGTAACGTCTCCTTCGTCCAAGCCCTGAGATTTTTTAAAAAGTGCCATCTTCAAGGCTCTTTCAGGGTTAGAATGAGACTCCATCATTGTTACTGGTATTTG
>JAOXYA010000037.1:26402986-26429388 GCA_028565675.1 Sorex palustris
TTGGTGTATCTGGAAGTCTGAAGGCGCCATCAGGCTGCTGATGCACTTGCCTCACAAGTACAGATTGACCTGCTGGCAGCACCATACCCCCCTGAATTATATACTATAAAGTGATTGAAGTTATGTGAACTTCATATAATTTTTTTAAAAAATACTTTTTAAAAATGCAATTTTGTACCTTCAGTTTTGACTCTGGTAAATAGTTTTACATGCCCCATTTATTAACCTATATAAATAGTACTTTAAAAATATTCATGTTTTATAAGATGAAATACCTATTTTAGCTAAATTCTTAACTAATCACTGATCTCTTTCCTCTAGATGGTTAGTATTTTTAAGTTGATAAAGTTAACTTCTTAATTCCATCTTTTATTAAAACTGAGTGAACACTTAAGTAGTTTAACTTTTTCTTCTTATTTTCAAAGCCTTATGAAGGATTAAGACCTCAGGATCTTCGTAAATTGAAAGATATGCTTATTGTGGAAACTGCAGACATGCTTCAGGCCCCACTGTTTACTGCTGAAGCTTTACTTCGAGCTCATGGTAATGGAGAAATGTCTTATATTTGTAATAATGTGGATGCTATTTGAAACTTCAAAGTTAAAAGGTGTCTATTTAGTTATTTTAAAATAAAATTTGGGCTGGAGAGATGGTATAGTGGGTAGGCCGCTTTTCTTGCATGCAGCTGACCCAGGTTCCATCCCTGGCACCACATACAAGCATTTCCAGTAGTGATTCTAGAACTCAGAGCCTGAGCAACACCAAGTGTGGCCTAAAAATACAAAGGAGGGAAATAAAACTAAAGGCTAAAATGGTAGCTCTTGAGCTGCGTCCATTCTTTGTGCATTCTTTGCAGCCTGGGTATGATCCCTAGCACCATTTGGACCACTCAGCACCACAAGGAGCAAACCCTGAGAACAGCCAAGAGAACACTGCTAGATGTAGTTCCTAAACCAGAACAAATAAATAAGTAAATAAATAATAAAACTAGTTTCTTAACACATAAGCATGTACTACTATAGTATCAGTGGTGGTAATAAACACAAATTACAGTGCCAGCATCAGGACAAGCGTAAGTCATTTTTTGCTTAGTGGTTATTAGACATTATCCTCATAACATTTTGTGTTTTCATATATAAGCTAGGCGGAGCTATAGCACAGTGGGCTTGGCATCTGCCTTGCATGTGGCCAACCCAGGTTCGATTCCTTCGTCCCTCTCAGAGAGCCTGGCAAGCTACTGAGAGTATCCCACCAGCTCGGCAGAGCCTGGCAAGCTACCTGTGACATATTCAATATGCCAAAAACAGTAACAACAAGTCTCACGATAGAGATGTTACTGGTGCTCCCTCGAGAAAATCGAACAACAGGAGGACAGTGCTACAGTGCTACTAAGGCATAATTTATTTTATGGCTTTTCAAATAGCCATCCAAATTCTGTTGTTTTCGAAGCTAAGATCACACTTCCAATTGTATACTTCTCCTTTATCTCTGCTGCTGGAGGGATAGCACAGCGGTAGGGCATTTGCCTTACAAGCGGCCAACATGGTCCACCCGCGTTCGATTCCTCTGCCCCTCTCGGTGAGACCGGCAAGTTACCAAGAGTATCTTGCCCGCGTGGCAGAGCCTGGCAAGCTACCCGTGACGTATTCAATATGCCAAACACAGTAACAGCAAGTCTCGTGATGGAGACATTACTGGGACCCCTCGAGCAAATCAATGAACAATGGGAGGACTGTGACCGTGACTCCTTTTGGGTATTGTGGTTTGCAATAGAGGTATTGAGTGGCCATCCTGTTTGATTTATAGTCTACTTTCAGCGCACATCTCCCATCCCAAGCGAGTCCTCCAAACACACAAACACATCTCTGCTGCTACTAACAATCTAGTCTTATGCTTCCAATATCTCCCTTATATTGCGTAATAGCTTTCTGTAAAGTCTGCCCTCTCTCCACTCTTGCCATATCAGTTGCTCTTCGTTTTTCTGTGCCATAATCAGAATGATCTTTTTGAATCTTGTTATGCCATAATTGCAAGTCTGGCTTTTTACTATTGGCCTGTCACCTCTAAGATGAAATAGAAGTGTAACTGAAATATCCTCTTTTGCCTGCCCCCTGTCCTTTCTCATCTCACACATTGCTTCCCCTGTTGTTTGCATGCTCTGGTGACATTGACCTTTTTACTTTCACCAGGATGCCACTTTTGCTCCTGCAATGTGGTCTTTGAACATGTTGTGTAACATCTGTATAGAATGTCTTTTACTTAATTAACATAATTTTTCCTTCAGATGGAATTAAATAATTTATTCCTTCAGATATGCCAAACACAGTAACAACAAGTCTCATGATGGAGACGTTACTGAGCCCGTTCGAGCAAATCCATGAACAACGGGAGGACAGAGCTACAGTGCTACATGCTACATGTGTGCACTTTTATTATGACTATATAGCACACATGTGCACGTTATTGTTAGGTCATAAATTATACACGTGTGCACTATTAGGGCTTTGCTATACAGTTATTAACAGGGATAGTAGCTCTTCCTGTCTGGCTCAGGTCAAATTTTAGGTGCTGCATAAATGATATTCCACACTTCTACCTGGGAATGGAACAAGGAATTATGAGGGGTAGATTCCCAGAGATTTTTCTCCTAAACTAAACATCTCAGGTTCATATTGTCCACAGGGAATTACATTTCTCAGGGAAAGGAAGTCACTAGATTATAAGACATCTTTAGAAAGCACGCTCACGCACGGGCGGTCCCTGGAGTGTTTCATGAGAAGATGCAAATATTTGAAGGTGCATCCTTAGCCTCTTGATGCCAACACGGGAACGACTCCATTTTCTGCTCTCAGAAATCCCTATTGTTCTTACTTTTGATAGAAACTCATGTTGAATATGCTTGTCTCATTAAGGCGATTTCTATAATGACACATAACAACCACAAACAAATGCCTCTGAGCTGTTTCTCTTCTGATCAGCCTTAGTGAATGGGCTAATTTGTAATCTCCATTTAATTGTGTGGAGATGAGAGTGCTGGAAATGTGACTTTCAGAACACTTGGAAATAATAAGAATTACCATGAAGATTTGTAAATATATGTATATATATATATGTATGTATAATTTCCAGCACTTCACTCTGCAAGTGCTGGAAATTATTTCAAAATTGGAACAAACAGTACAAAGCTAGTGAATCTGCCATGGAATCCTGTGTCCTCCTTGATGTACATGATGGAGAGCTGAAAGGCGGCGCAAAGTTCTCAAGGTCATTTCAAGGGGACCCACATTCATGACACAGGGGCAAACTCAGAAGCCGAGCATGAAAACACACAAAGCTCATTGAATGAGCTTGTATCATTATAGCTCTGTGTTTTAATGTACTGCAAGGAGCATTAAATGATATGAAACTGTTTCCTTGGTGAACGTCAAAGAAATGTTTGTATTCCTAGTGGTATTCCTCCTCATTACTTCTTCTCATAATGCTGGTTAACACTCACTCCTACAATGGCAGCAGTTGCAGCCTCCTCTAGGAGACGGATATGCTAGAGACAGTCATGGCAGTGAACACTCTCATTGTTTAAGCATTCCAGAGAGAGAGAGAGAGAGACTAGGAGAGAGAGGGAGGGAGTGGGGCAGGGAGAGGGAAGGAGGGAGGGAGGAAAGGAGGTAGAGAGAAAGAGAAGGAAGGAGAGAGAAGTGAGAGAGGGGGAGATGAGTCTGGAGATAGAGGGAGGGGGAGAGAGAGAGGCAGAGAGGGGGGAGAAAGGGAGAGGGAGAGGGAAGGAGAGAGAGAAGGAGAGGGAGAAAGGAGAGAGGGTTAGAGAAGAGAGAGGGAGAGCGAAAGAATGAAAGAGAGAAGGCAGAGTCTTGGTAGAATCTGCAAAGGCCTGGATGGGATGTCAGTGTTTCAATGGGAGAGGAAGAGAGAGAGGGTGAGTGAGAGAGGGAGAGAGGGAGAGAGGAAGAGGGAGAGGGGAGGGAGGGGGGAGTCTTGGCAAAGGCCCGGGCGGAAGTGGCCAGTCCTTCCCTGATCACGGTGTCACCCGCGTCCCAGCTGGCTTACGCTGAACGAGCAGGAGGCCGACGGGCTTCCTTCTGGCCGGGCTCCTCAGAGTCCTGAAGGGCTGGTGTGTCTGATCCCCAGTGCAGGGCCCTGAGCTCGGAAAACATGAACACGGGCTTCACTGTCTAATTCACCCTGTTACCCCGACGTCCCCTCCCTGACACATGAACCCAACGTTGACACACTCCGCAAACTGAAGGAGCTGAAGTAAGCCCGAGATTTCCTCCCTGTATCACTAGTCGGCCACTTTTTATTGGAAACTTTCTCTCTGGCCCCATTTCTGTTGTAAAAGGACTTACGGAACAGGCAAACTTTGCACATAACCACAGCCGTCACTCGGGTCCAGTAGCCTGCTGAGCTGCTGAAAATGTCGCCCAAAGTCTCCTTATTTCTGAAACCCAGAGAAGAATCTTGTTCAAATTTTAATATTGTGTTCAACACAGAAAGGCAAGTATTATTTTAACTTTAGTTCTTAAGCTCATTCTCAGTGAAATAGAAAGTTCTCCCATTTTGGGTCATTACTACTGAAAATGAATGGAGGAAAATATTCTGTTTATCATTATTGAGCACTTTTGTGCCAGGTGCTGTTCTCAATATTTATCATAATCCTGAAATTATCCCATTCCCAATGCTGCCTGTGCTAGTTATTACTATCTCCAGCTTCTCAGAAAATGTTGAGCTTCGGAACATAAGAAATTTTTCATGACAGATACCTGGAATCGGGATGTGCAATTTTAACTCGAGTCTGAGTACATCCACATAAATAGTACACAGTGGAAATTGAAACACAAATCAGAGTGGCCCTCTTGTCCCCTTCAGCCTCTGACTCTGGGCGGTAAGAGGAGGCATTCAGCCGCCCCTCGCCGGACACTCCGGGGACACTCCGGCGGCCACCGCGGCTGCGTGCATAAGAGGCCAGAGGCCAGACAGAGGCTGCAGCCGGCAGGTGAGGGAGGTGCTGGGCAGAAGCTGCGGCCTCCCTCTTCCGACAGCCCCGGATGATCGTGGCAAAAGTCAGCGTGAAGACCTCGCACGGCGCTCCCGCGGGGCTGGGCTCTGTGCCCACATCACCGCCTTCCTGTGACGGGCAGTGGGTCATCAGCGTGTCCAGAGAGCAACTTCGGCTCACATGCTGTCACACTTGGCCCTCCCTTCTGCCCGCTTGCCTCTGGTCACTCCACAGAAGCAGCTGAGCCCTGGGGACATTGGTGGACCTCACACAAGCCCATGGTGCATGGGTGTGCATTTGGGTGCATGTGTGTGTGCTTGTGTGCATGTGTGTGTGTGCATGTGTGTCTGCAGATATGATGGGCTCGGTGTGAGACTCCGTGGCAGTTCGGTGTGAGACTCCGAGGAGAAGAGCAAGGCCATCGTTCAGGCACGTGGCAGGAGGAGCTGTCTGTGAGAACAGCGTGGAGGAGGCAGGGAAGGATGTGGCCTGAAGGCCAAGGCCTTGAGCCCGGAGCCTGACTGAGCCCAGCGCTTGGGGTGACCCTGAACCCCAGGGGCCCAAGAAGCTGCGGCTCAGCCTCACTGACCGCCCCGGCCATTCCGGAGGCTCCCCCTGCACACACTGGACACTGGGTTTAGCTCTGCACCCCCAGCAGGGGTCGTGGGCGCTGCTTCGGGAGCGAGGGTGGGCGTGCCAGACCCCCTGGCTGAGTGCAGGCTGTGCCTCACTTCGTCCATGGGGCAGCCCAAGCACTGCTAGTGAGCCTGTCCCACGAGCCAACCGCCACATTTCCAAATGTGGAATCTGAGGGGGGAGACAGGGGCCTGGGCAGGGCATGGGCTGCCCGAAGCCCCCTCGCACCACCCACCCAGATGCTGGACTTCGACCAACACGGACCTCGGGGGCCCGTCACCGGCCACCTGACTTTTGGGGCTGCTGCTAGCAGGAACGCAAAACCTCAGAACGGCAGCAGGGGCGATTGCACGCGAGGGTCTGGCTGCAGCCGGGGCTGCTGGGCTGTGTCGGCTCTTACACGGGTCAGGCTTTGTTGCAGCTGAGCCCAGCCGAGCTGAGTCTCCAGCCTGACCCCAGCTGGGTCTCCCGTGCGTGTCCGGTCCCTCGCTGGCTGCTGCCCCAGCACTGAGACAGAACCTGAGCTTTCATGCTCGGGAACATCTAGGGTCCGAGCTGGCCGCCGTGCTGTCCTGTTCCGTATCAGTGTGTCCGGCCTTCCCATTGCTCACAAGACAGATTGGCTGCCCACTGCTGCCCTCGTGCTCTTGGGGTGGGCGGTGGGCTGCCATGCCCGCCCATGTGCTGTCAGATCCCAGCTCCAGCTCATGGCGGCCATTCCTACACAGGCTTCCTGTGCGGATGAGCTGCTGGAGAAAAGCTGTCAGCTCCTGTCAGGGGTCCGTCGGGTCCGGGAGGCAACGCTGGAGAAAGGAAGTTGAGTCGTCCCATCCCAGATGCTGGATCTACGAGCTCTTCTGTTCCTGCGGGCCTGGCCATCCCTAACCCTCTGGCACATGCTCCAGCGAGCACCCCAGGCCCGGGGCAGACCCCTCACAACCTGTGCCATGAGCCCCGCCTGGCTCCCGCTCTTTTCCCGGCCTCCATGGGCTCGTGGTTGCCTCTGGCCTCCACCCTCGGCTGTCCCAGTGGGCACTCGGCCTCCCGAGGACAGACACACTCGGCATCGGGGCCTGGGTGTAGGGACAGCAGCGAAGGAGGCCACCATGAGGCCCAACATGCGGTCCTTCTCTCTCAGGACCTCGCCCAGTCAGGGCTGGACGTCCATGGGCCACAGCACTGCCTGGCTTCTAGCAGCCCGCCAATCTTTGAGTGTCTGTCTCTGGGCTGAGAGCCGGACAGCAGGGAGGATGTTGGCTCTGCGGACACCGAGCCTGGCTTAGCTGCTGGCACCACGCTGACTCCTGTGCCCCTTCCTGGTGTGTGTAAACAACATGCATCTCTCATATTCTTTCAATTCCACTCTTTATTTTGGGTTTTTGCTCAGGGCTGGCTCCTGAAATTGCTCAGGGGCCACATTCGCTGTCAGGGCTGGCCACGCCCAAGGCCAGTGCCTCAGCCCCGACCATCACTCCCGCCCATTTTAAAGAGCTGCCCGTCCACCCCGGCAGTGCAGAGCCTCAAGCTCATCTTCCCGTTTTAATCATGAACCTCCGTGTGGAGCACGCCAGCGCTCTCCGTGCTGTCGTTCTAAGGACTTGAGATTTTCGTGGCGTCGCGTTTGTCAGAACCGGCTCCCGCCTCATTTTTCTGCTTATCTCCAGGAAGCGTCTGTGCAGGAAGGTAATTTGCAAGGACGTCCCTGCTCCAGCCTCAGTGTCCGATGCCACCTCGCCCCTCCCGTGATTGCCGGCCTTTGGGAGGCTGCGTGTGTGTTGATGAACTAAAGGTTTGGGTCAGCTGGGCACGGGTCCCCTCTGGCGCTTATCAGCCCAAGGAGGACTTGAAAGATTAAATTGCCCCAGACTTTTCAAGGTGCAATGGGGAAAAAGCGTACCAAAACTGCTAAGACTGTTACTTTCTTGTAAGCCTTGTAAAATCTTAACAAATTAAATCTATTACATTTAAACACATTTGTACTCGACACTGGATTGTTTATAGCTGCCTGATGGAACTGTCATTTGTGTGTGGAGACAAGAAAATTGAAAAATCGTAATCACCTCAAACCACATTTTGGGTTTCCCGGAGTTTAAAAGTGGTCGAAAGGCACCAAGTGAAGCCAAGTCTGGAGAAAATCTCGCGCCGCTAATAGTGCATTTAAAATTAATACGGTCTTCAATGTCTTTATGAATCACTTTTTGTCACATGAGTCCTTCAGGCATGGCACATGCTGTTCTCAAGCACGCACTTGTCTCTGTGGCTTCCGCCCCCTCGATTCCTCCCTGGGGTTGTCTGGGAGGAGGCTTGGGCCCCCTCCCCGGCCCCTGAGCAGAGTCCTGGGCCCCTTCTCCCTCCCAGCAGAGACCCCAGATCACCCGCCTCCTGCCTCCCAGCACAGGGACGCCGGGGCCCACACCAGCCCCGGCCTTGGCTCCGTCACTCTCTGGCTCTTGTGCCCGGGCCCCTGCGCCCTCCTGGGCGTCTCTCCCTGGACCCGAGTGCACCCAGAGGAGCCGCCCAGACCTGCCCTGGCCCCCGGGCTCGGCCTGGGCCCCTCCTGCCAGCCTGGGGTTATTCCCTTCTCCCTCTCTCGACTCTCCCAGGGAACTTCCTGGCTCTGGAACATAATTCCTATTTCTAGTGAAGGTTTCTGCCGAGCTCGTGTTGCATTAATAAGGCTGGGCAAAGTTTCAACAGCATTTAATCTTACATTTTTAATTATTCCTCACATTTTACTGTCTTGACACATTTACTGTATAAAGGGAAATCATTAATTCACTTAGAAATATGTGTGTGAAAACTATAGTTTCCTTTTGATCAATCTCCATATTCATCATTACTTTGCTGTTAATTTACGGCACATTCAAGAGAAGGAGCTGGGAAAACGTGCCTTTCAGAGGAACCAAGTGTCTTGGGAGTCCGACAGCAGGTGTGCCATGCTGGCAGCCCCCTAGGACCCCTCCCCCCCTAGGGCAGGGGACCGAGGCATGGTGGCCTTGTCCCTGGGCTGGGTCCATGACCCATGGGAAGGATTTCCTCCTGCGGGCAGTGGGGACATCCCGCCCCACACCAACACCTCATGGACACGCCACACAGTGGGCTGCGGGCCTCACACCACACAGGCCAGACGCACCACAAGCACACAGCAACTTCCACGCGCCTCACGCAACAGACATGTGTAACATACCACACGCCAGGTACCACACAGCACACAGCACACCACCATGCACCACACATCACATGTGCCCCTTTTCTGTGGAGGGCCTCTCGCCTGTGTGGACGCAGGGGTTCGGGGACCCAGTCAGGAGCCGAGGGGCTCGTGGGCAGCCTCAGTGCAGCTGTGCCATGAGTGGTTCCCAACACCCTTTCTGTGGCCCCAGTGCCCGAAGGAGCAGCCTGGTTCCGAGTGTGTCCCCAGGAGCGGCTTGGTGTCAGCTTTCTCTCGGCAAGCATCTAAGGCCCAGACGGGAGCTCGGGGACCCCTTTTGCCTGCCTTGCCTGGGTTTGCTGGGCACAGCCGCCCACACAGCCTCCTTCCTGGTCCTGAGGTGGCTGCGCCACTGTCCCCCTTGGGGCGGACCCTGTGACTCACAGGACGCTGATTGACTGGTGTATGGATGGTCCTTCATCTCTGGGACACTCTCATCCCACACAGTCACTCCCACCCATGTCTGCAGACACACCGAGGTGGCGTAGCTCAGCCTGCCATCTGCGTGACGCTCACAGGTGCTGTCTCTGCCCATCGCGGGCTATGCTGAGGCCACGGGACGGTTCTGCTCGCAGACACGCCTGGGTCACAGTGCCCAGACCTGGGTCAGCCCAGGCGCCCAGCAGCCGAGCGGTGAGGGGAAGGAGGGCCCGTGGGACCCTGTCATGATGGTGCCGCTCAGCTGGGCAAAAAGGCAGAGCCACGGGGTGAGCACTGTGTGTGGGCCTGGGGAGCATCACGCGGGGTGACAGAACGACCCCCAGACACGGTGCATGATGGGCAAAGAAGCAGCAGGTGAGCCAAGGCCACGGACACGCACAGCTCGTCTCGGGAAGAGCCACGGCAGCAGGCCGGGGGGCTCTGGCCAAGGGGGCTGGTGTGGGGTCTTCATGCAAGGAACTACCCTGTCAGCCCTGCCAAGCCAGAGCTTTTGTCACTTCATAGGCTGTCGGCTCCTCAGGTGGGAGACACCCGTGCGACACAGCCTCAGGAGCTAGGGATGGTCGGGGTTCGAGTGGCCCGACCAGACTATACACCCCACAGACCCCACACCCACACACCCTTCAGCACACACACTCACACTCATACATGCAAGACTTTCACAATGCCTGCATACACACTCACAAACTGACTCAGTTGCACAAACATGCTCCCACACACACACTCACACTGGCACACATGCTCACACATTCACACACATTCTCACACTCTCACTCTCACACTCGCACATATGCTCACGCCATCTCACACATACACACTCTCACACGGGAACACACACCCACACACAGTCGCACACACTCACACACACGCTCACTCACACGCATGTTCACACACCTTCACACGTTCTCACACACATGCTCATACATGCTACACACGCATACACACTCCAAACTCATAAGCACACGCACACTTATCTCACGCGTGCTCAAACCCACACTCATCTCACATGCGCTCACACACACGCTCACACATGCACTCACACACGCACCCACACCATCCCACACTGCCCACCCAGCTGCGAGGACCCCGGCTGTTCCGATGCCTCGGGTTAGTGACCCCAGGCTGCACGTGGGATCTGGAGAACCATCAGGTGCTGGGCTGGCCACTGAGAGCGTGCCTGTGACCGAGCGCGTGTTCTGGTGCTCCCTCACAGCTGGTGTCCCCGGGCAGGTCGCACCCGCTGCCCAGAGGGGCTCAGGCCTCCCTAAGAGCTTGTGGAGAAGCCGTCCCGGGAGTGGCCACCAGGTGGCGCAGGAGACCCGTGGCCGGGGCTGGAGCTGGAACCCCGGGGGCGTTTTCAGGCCTGTGCTGGAAACGGGTCTCACAGCTGGAGGGTTAGTGCCTATGACAGAGACGTGGGGTCGCCAGCGAGCAGGTTGCATGTCCACCCACGGGGGACAGAGGGTGGGGTCACATGTGGGCAGAGGGCGGGGTCATGCATGGGCTGGTGCCTTCTCCGGTGTCCGTTTCTCCCTCAGCACCTTCCCTGGTGGCTTCCGGGCTGGCTGCAGAGACAAGTTGTGCCCCGGGTTCCTGGCGGGTGGTCCTGTGTCCTTCTCTGCCCCGCCCCGGCTGCCCTGGGCGGAAGCTCGGACCCTGAGTGCTCCCTGAGTGCTCCTTGAGCTCCTGGTGGAGGCTGAGGGCAGACGGGCTCTGTGGGGAGCTGGCGGCCGTGGGCCCGGGTGCCAGCTGCCTGGCGCATCAACTGAGAGACAGCCCAGCCGTGAGCTCGCTGTGCTCCTCCTGTGAAGGTGCCCCCTTCTCAGACTCGCCACCACGGGCCCGGGTACCATGGCTCACGCCTGCCCAGAGCCGGGTCTACCAGGACAGGAGGCGCGGCCAGAGGAGCCACCTTGTTGGGAGCCTCAGGAGGGACGTTAATGACCAACAGAGATGTGACCCGCGGGAGACTGTCCTCTCTGACAACAGCCTTAATCTTAACCCTTGCAGTGGTCCCAGCAAAGGGCCAGATTAATGGGCCTGCGGATGCTGCCCCTTGGCCTGATGATGTAAATTGCCGGATGTTGGAGGTGCGGGGGCAGGAGTTGGCTCCTGTCGCTCAAGAATGCCCTGGTGAGGACACAGCCTTGGTGCCTCTGGGAACAGAGAGAGATTTCCCAGAACAGAACACTGCGGGCCAGTCCTGTGGGGCAGTGGTCAGAGCAGAGCTGGATGGTCCACCCCGAGTAGTCCGAGGGCCTTCCAGCCAGGGGCAGGCTGCTTCATCTGCGGGGCCCAGCGCCTGCTACCCACCCTCCCGGGCAGACGGAGAGGTCGGCCCAAGACACAACGCCCCAAGACACAATGACGCGTCTCTGTCAGCACCCTGAGCGTGAAGCCACATGTCCAGGCAGGGGCAGGAACCTCGCGGGAGGGGACACGGCCCTACACCGGTGCCTCTGACCATCAGATGTCCCGACCGTCCGCTGTGCCCAGAGCCACTTGTCTGGGTGCCAAGGGCACTGGCTGTCTAAGGCATTGACCTGACGGGCGAGAGGAGGCACAGGAGGGGCAGAGGTGGTGGTGGTAACTCCATGACCATCCAGCAAAGGGACTTCGAGGGCCAGGAGTGTGAGTGCCCGGGCCAGCATGTTAGCTGCAGATGCAGAGGGAAGCAGAGGCCAGGCCACGCGGGGCCGAGAACATGCCGGAGTGGGGGCGAGGCACAGGGGCCAGTGGAGGGGACAGTCCAGGGGTGCCGGGGCAGGGGCGCTGGACACGCAAGCAGAGGTGGGGCAGAGGGGGGACGGGCACAGGAGGAGGTCCGGGTGCCACGTCTGACTGGGCTGGGGGAGGACAGGGGCTGGGGGGGACAGGAGGGTGCCCGGGGGTGTCTGTGCGTCTCGTCCCCCCTAGCGGGACCCCGGCCATGGTTCACAGGCTGCGTGTCCTCTTCCTCACTGCAGCCGCAACTTGCCCGTGTCCCCGTATCCCGAAGGGGCCCAAGAGTCTGGGGCTGTGCTGGGGAGAAGCCCCCGGCCAGGCCAACAGTCCTTGAGGAAAGGCCCCGACAAGCTCCTGGGGGTAGAGAGTGACAGCTGGGCAGGGGGGTGACTGGACATCTCCCGCCCCAGGACTCATGTTCCCGGACAGGAAAGAATGAGCAAATTAGAAATAAAATCTGCCTGTCAGCTTGGAAATGCCACAGCCTCGTGCAAGAACTCTCAGGGGCTTCTATTTTAAGGGTTCTGCGTTGTACTATTGATTTGAATGATCTGAATTTTCACACCAAATGCTATTGTCTCTTAAACTGGGGAAATTCCACTGAAGAAAGGAAAGTTCCACAACAGAGACTGTCACATTCGGGAGAGACTGTCAGCACGGCCCATTGGGGCTGGGAAAGTCCTGGGAGACCCTTGAGAGCCAGGCCCGGGAAGACAGCACCCACACTCGCAGTAGAACTTTCTAGAGACTTTTCCTGAGGGAAGGGCGGGGCACACCCAGATTCATGCAGGGAAGCCTGGTCGGCACCTCCATGAGAACCGAGACTTTTGGTCTGTACTGAGCAGTGAGACGAGCACAGTCACGTCTAGAGAAGACAAAGCAGTTACAGGCACAGGGGACAGACTTTGGAAACTGTCTTACGCTTAAACACATACGTGGAAAGGTGAAGTAAAGGCTGATAATTGCCGCCAGATACTGGAGTGAAGGGAGAAGGGATCAGGAGGAAACAGACTTCATCAGATTTAAATTTGGATAGAGACAGAAACTTATGCAATCATCTGGTGCAGAAAATTTCTAAAATTCCAAAGGAAAATGAGGCAAATGAACTTATGTGTAAAACTAGTAAATTTGTGTACAAATAACTATTTCAAGGAAGTTTGAGTTCTAATACATGAAAAAAATCCTTGTGGGATATTTCTTGATGAGAATGATATGGCAAAAATTTAAAAAAGCTATCAATATTCTCATATTACCCATATTTCATTTTTAATAATTACCTACATGTGTTGGGACAGCACAAAACTTTGGACCTTCATCATCTCCTCAGCAGGCATAGGGTTTTTTTTTTTCTTTTTGGGTCACACCAGGCAATGCACAGGGCTTACTCCTGGCTCTGCACTCAGGAATTACTCCTGGCGGCGCTCAGGGGACCATATAAGACGCTGGGAATCAAACTCAGGTTGGCCGCGTGCAAGGCAAATGCCCTGCCTGCTGTGCTATTGCTGCAGCCCCAGCAGGCATAGTTTTGAGGATCAAAGGAAAAGAAACACAAACGCAGAGGCACCAAGAAAAAGCCTGAACATGAACGTGGGGATTGTAGAGCCCAGAAGTCAGTGTGACATTCTCTGTTTCCAGAGCCAAGCCCAGGGGCCTCCGCGCTCGGCCACGGCTTGGGATCCCCGTCCCGAGACAAGCAGCAGGTTCGCTGGGGCCGGGTCCACCCACGCCTGGAACTGGGATGGCTCGGAAATGTCCCAGGAGCTGGAATGTCTCCCCGGGCCTGAGGGAGGCTGGTCGCGCTGCTTGGGTTAGGAAGATGCGTTTCTCCCGGGCCTGCCCGAGAAGGGGTGGGGAGGGGCTGAGGCACAGACCCCACGTGTGAGGGTCGCACAGTGCAGAGAGTGGCCATGAAAGGATCGTGCTCTTTGCCCACTGTTCCTACGGCAACTTTCTCGATGTGGCCCCAGACTGCACCTCGCAGCGGCCACATTTAGAAGCCTCTCAGATAGTGAAGAAGTGATAATAAAATCAGATTGTCACCATCTTGGACCCCGTGATGGGAAGGAAAGGAAAAAAAGCTGCTAAAGTGAGATCCCAGTTCTGGATGTCGGTGGGGAGCTTCTGGCAGAGACGAGGTGTCTGCGGCTCCTGCCCGAGCCCGTGGGCCGTGGGCGCCGCAGCCGCAGCGCTCGGCTCGCCTGTGTCAGCCGCGGGGCCCGTGTCCAGATGTCCCACCAGCTGGTCGGACACACAGCATAGAGTCGGGGTGGAGACAGCGGCCGTCAGCAGGATTCTGAATGTGAGAAATTCCGCAGGAGAACTGGCTTCTTCTTCAGAAATTAATGCCCGGAGAAACGGGCAAGAGAGGGAGGGGGCAGTAATAAAACCCTCAAGTGCCACCCAAAGTGGGTGCGGGGGTAGCAAACACTTTTCTTTGTCTCAATTCCCAATGGTTTCTGGTTTCTTTCTTTCTTTCTTTCTTTCTTTCTTTCTTTCTTTCCTTCTTTTTTCTTTCTTTTTTTTTTTTTAGTTTTCGGGCCACACCCAGCGGTGCAGAGGTTACTCCTGGCTCTGCACTCAGGAATTACACGTGGGGTGCTCGGGGAACTATATGGGATGCTGGGAATCGAACCTGGCCAGCCACGTGCAAGGCAAGCGCCCTCCCCGCTGTGCTATCGCTCTCACTCCCCAATGGTTTCTTAATTCCTCCTTGAAAGCAAGAAATAACGTTCACCAAATGAAACAATGGAGAAAGACAGACGTTAACTGGTGACTTTGAAAACACTGAGCAATTAGTTGAATATGAGAATAATACTCCGATTTGGTGGTAAAATCGAAACTGTCTTTCAGAGAGACGCCTGGAGCTTATGGGCGAACTGACACGCTGGCTTCCCTGAGAGCTCATCGTGGTTTGAGAGAACCAAAGCAAAGCAAAGTTGTTGGGGAGGCTGGCCCGGGTCTTCACCGCCAAGATGAGGGGAAGGGTGGGTGTCCTGCAAACACTGGGAAAACTTGAGCTGCAGGAGCAGCAGCAGCTTAGTGTGGTCTCCAGCACCGGTGGGTCTCCAGCCCTCAGGGTGGCGGTTTCCAGGAGGATGGGCCCCACTGGGGGTGTGAGTGGGCGCAGCTTCCGAGGGAGCTCGGGGGCATGTGAGAGGCTGCCCAGGAGCAAGCGTGCTGCCTGCTGGCTCATCCCGAGGCTGCTGCCCGTCCCCAGGACCTGTGTCCTGCACCCCCCGCCCAGGCTCCCTGGGGGCTCCCGGCCAGACTGCTTCTGGATCCCTGATGGGAGAGGCATTCCTTGCCCAGTGTAGCCCCTACAGCGCTGAGTTTCTTGGCCTGTTTCGAGGCCCCTGGCCCCTGCTGTGCCATCCTGTCTATGTGGTACCAGGGCACCCTCCAGGGAAGGCCACCCCGCCCTGCCCAGGACCCTAATCGCATCTGTGATGACGGACCTCCCTGCTGCAGTCTTGCTCCTTAGTACTGGGCGAGGCTTCAGCACGGCTTCCTTTCGGGTGTGATGCACATCACCGTCTACAAGCCTGGGGATTGCTGTGGCCCTCACTGGGACTGGACAGGTACTGGGCACAGGAACGACTGGAGGTTCAGAGTTCAAACCCTTGATGAGTTGTGTGATCCCAAGTTCTGTTTTCTGACCATCATCTCTTGGACTATGATAATAGGGTCAACAGGGGTAGTCACCTTTGCTGAGGCCCGTGGAGAGCCTGCAGGGTGACTGGGAGTGAGTCACAGAGAAGCAGCAGCCCGGGAGGCAGAGGGAAGGGGAGAGGGGCGGGTGGGAGGCTGGGGCAGAGGCACAGGTGCTTCTTGCCAGTCGCCCTCCGGCCTCACGAGATGCAGCACTGGGGCGCCGTGAGAGCCTCTTTCAGGCCAAGAGCAGCTCCTGGGAACAGAGAAGACGCCTGTGTCCCGGGACCTCCTCTCCCAGGACCGCAGACGTTCTGCTCCACTCGCAGTAGCTCTGGTGGGCTAACCAGCCCCCGTGCAGTCTGGGCAACGCAGACTGGGTGCCACGCAGGGAGGCGCTTCACCTGGATTCAGAGGTGGGTGAGGGGACCGGGGCGGGGGGTCTGGTTGGCCGCTAGGGTTGGGGGGGACTTGTAAAGGGGAAGCTTCACGCAAGACCCAGCTGCCGCTTGGGTGGGGGGGTAAGGACAGAGGGGCAGTGCTGGGTGCTGGGCTGTGTGCTGCGTCCCCGGGAGAGAGGAAGGGGGCGGGGCAGAGCCAAGCCCGACACCACAACCCCTGACTTCAAATGTTGATGTGTGTGAATTAGAACGCAATTGCAAACAAGTAATATTTATATCCGTGGATTAGAACAAAGAGCCCCCACATAATCCATATATATGTGTACGAGTGTACAGCATTTCTCTTTTGGCTTGGGGGTCATGCCCAGCAGTTCCTGGGGCTGACTTTGGACTCTGCACACGAGGATCACTCCCAGCAGGCTGGTGATCAGACGGGAACCAGATGGGGTCAGGGCTGAGCCTGGGTCAGGCGCACGGAGGCAAGTGCCTGCCACCCTCCCCCCAGCTCCCGTTCAGCAATCCTCAACCAAAGCAACACACCACACTCCCGGGAAGAGGAGAGTTCCTTCAGCAGAAAACTAGACAGCTATGAGAAGTAGTTTGAAGTAGGGGAACAATCTCTGCCAAACACACTGTCACTGAAAATGCAGGAAACCTTTGTAGTATATCGAACAGTGAGTTAATATATAAATACACAAGGAACTTACATAATAATGACATGCAATATAGTAAAAAATAATTATAACTTAATTTAATATAGGCAAAGGAATTGCATATTTTTCAAAGCAAGACATTCCAGTGTCTGTAGTGTGTCTGAAGTCTGTTCAGTGTAATTTATCCTGGAGTAAGTGTGAATCAAAACCTCTACTGGGCATCATTTCACCAGTATTAGCTTTTTATTTGGAAAATGAAACAGAGGATGACAAGTTCTGAAGAATGAGGGGCCAGGCGTCCTCGTATCCAGTGGAGAGTGTCAGTAGGGGAAGTCCATGGAAAACTTAAGAGTTTCTCTAAGTAATTCAAAACAGACCTCAGCCGAGGCAGCGACCCCGCTGGGGTCTGCCCTCAAGGGAGCCTGAATCACAGTCCTGGAAAGACGCCCTCTTCCTTTGGTCAGTACCTCATGATAGCCAAGACACACAACAGTGAGTGTCCACAGCCAGTGAATGGAGAGCTGTGCGGCAGACGGATATGAAACCCAACATTCTTCAGCCTCAGAATCAAGGAGACCCAGATTCTGTGAGGGAGAGGAGGCTGGAGGGCTGTGTGAGCAACACGCATTGCACGTAGGAAGCCAGAAAGAGAGAAGCACTGCCTGCTTTCACTGAGATGTACGGTTGTAAAAAGAGGAACGGATTGGGGACTAGAACGATAGCACAGAGGGTAGGGTGTTTGCCTTGCATGTAGCTGATCTGGGTTCAATTCCGGCATCCCATAGGGTCATCCAGGAACCGCAAGGTGTAATTCCTGAGTGCAGAGCCAAGAGGAACCCCTGAGCATCATCAGGTATGACCCAAACAACTAAAAAAAAAAAAAAAGATGAACTGACTGTAGGATGATGGGTGGGTGCTGAAGGGGCAGAGTCCCTGGCTGTGACCCGACTTCATTCTCACTGTGTACTGTCTGGCGTGGGGGCAGCCGCCAACGCCGCACCATGTGCTGAGGTCTGCGTGCCTGCACCCCCTCGGCCCTCAGCTGCCCTGTGTGAGGGGCGGGTCCTTCCATACAGGACAATATTCCTGCTGCGTCTGATAGAGCCAGGGTGAGAGAAATGCCTGCCTGGCTGTTAGTTCACTGGTGCTCCTCCGGCAGTGTCTTCTGAGCGTCCTGGCTCTGTGGCCAGGCCCGAGGGGTGGGGGGGGGAGGTTCTCAGTCACCTGCCACAGGTACCTGTTGGTTCCCGCCCCTTGCCCCCCATGACCCGTTTCTCTCCGTATGTCTCAGTGGTTCCCCACTTCCCGCGAGTGTCTCTTTGCTTCCGTGCTTCCTTCTCTTTGCCTTTTGCTGCGCGAGGATGTTGTCTTTTGTCCCGACTCTTCCTCCGACTGTCCAGTCTGCTCCCGCCTCGGCCTGGCCCTTTGGCTCTTCCCTGGGGGCCCACCCTCTGGCCCCCACTGCCGCCTGTGCTGCTGCACCCAACGTGCTCGCTCCAGCTCCTTGGACGGGCTTCCTTGGCGTGTCTGTGTGTGGTGCTCTTCTCTCCAAAGGCTCTGCTTTGCCTTCTGCTGTGTCTCGGTGCTTCCCTTGGTCGCTGGACAGGAGCTTGCGGGAAGGACTTGCTGAAACGGCCCTTCATGGTGTGGGGGGAGAGGCAGGGGCTCTGGGTGGCAGAGTCTTGAGGGCGGTGGCCTCAGAAGGCCCCTTCCGAGATGGGCCCCTCAGCTCACCCAGTGCAGTAACATCTCTAGACTGGCCAGAACCCCCATGCTGGCTGTGGGTGGGGCTGTTCAAGGAACAGAGAGCTGGGACCCGGGTGGGCAGGGCTGGGACTCGGGACGGGGCTGGGGCTCATCGCACTGGATGGAATCCAGAGGGGCATCTTGTCCAGAGTTTGCCTTGGTGATTGCCTCTGTCCCAGACCCCCGTGATGTCCCCTCTGCTTCTCTGTACGTGGCGAGTCAGAGGGTTGGGTAGGGCTGGGAGCCCCTCAGTGTGGGGGCCTCGTGCCATTACTGCTCCCCATGAGTGTTCCCCTCTGTGGAGTGTGCTCCCACTCCCGCGTGGACACCATGGCATTCTGGTCACCTGTATCCACTCCAAGCACAGCGTTAACCGCCACTTCAGGCTCTGCAGCACCCTCTGGGCGGGGTCTGCTTCTTGCCTCAGTGTCCAGCTGCCCCTCTCCCCGCATGGTGACGGCACTGAGAGGCCGTCCTGCGGCCTGCTGGGTGTGGTTTGCGGGTCACTCCGAGGCCACCCAGCCCAGTGGGATCTTCATGTCCTGCTCCAGTGTATCACGTTGAAGACACCACATGGCACAGTCAATCACAGCTCTGGGTGGCCATCCTGCTTCCAGCCGGGCTCGGAGCTGTCCTGGCAGCTGCGGTGAGTGACAAAGGCACGGCCAGCTACACACACGGTCTGCTGTCTCCCGCTTGCCCTCAGAGCCGGCCGCAGACTGCACAGGGCCACCCGGCCATGCGTGGCGTCTGGCTGAGGTTTTGCTCTTTTGGGGGGAAGTGGTGCTCAGGGCTGACTCCTGGATCTGTGCTCAGGGCTCACCCCTGGTGGGCTCAGGACCAGACGGGATGCCGGGAACGGGAATCGTACCTGAGCCAGCACAGGTAAGGCAAGTGCCCCTCCACTGGGTGTCTCTCGTGCCCTGTGGCACCTTTTATGGCTAATGCAGCATAAAACAATCAGGAGGAAAAGGAGATTGCTTTGTTTATTTCACATGTTTATCAGGCGTCGAGGGCTCAGGGCTGCATGATGGATATGGGGAACCCCAGGCTTCGGTGCGAGCAGATGGGGGTACGGGAGGAAACCAGCTTCCCTATGAGCTCCCTGGGTGCGTTGGGTACTGGGGTCCTGACGCTTGTCTGTACTTTGGACAATGCCAACTGGAGGCAAGAGGGTGTGGACAGCTGCTGGCCGTGGTCAGCCTGTTGAGTCCTTAGGCACATGTGCAGGAAGGCACCGGAGGAAGGGAGTCTGACGGGAACAGTCACTGGCGTGGAAGGGTCTGAGGGGGCAGCGGCTGTACAGGCCCTGTGCGCCAAACACCAGGGCGGCCCATGTGGCCTTGCATGTGGCTATGGGAAGGCCCTGGTGTGGGCCACTCGCGGCTCGACCAAGGACCATCCTGGACACGCTGCACGGGGTCAAGCAGATGCGGGGCTTTGTGTGACTTCCTCTGCCACGCCACCTTGACCCCACATCCTGGGGATGACCGTGTGATTCTAGGCCTCAGTTTCCAGATCCGTAGATGAGATGATTGTCTCGGCTATCCACGTGTGTCACGTGGTCTGTACTGAGGGGGGTTGCAACATGAGTGCTAGACGTCGGGGGTGGCTGGGAAGGCGAGCGTGGGAAGGTTCGGGTGCCACGGGAAGGTGCAGAGTGGGAGAGCGAGTGCTGGACGCTGCCTGCTGGGCTTCTCCGGGCACTCGGTGAGAACCGACATCCTGATCCCAGAAAGGGTCTAAGTCCCTGCGCTCCAGGGCTGGGCGCTCCCAGATCTCACTTACACTGGGGGCTTTCCACACTTACATTACTCAAATGTAACGTGGTAACATTCAAGTGTATGAGTGTTCCTATGTGCACGTGTGTGCGTGGTTGTGTGAATGCCTCAGTGTGTGTGTGTGTGTGTGTGTGTGTGTGTGTGTATGTTTGAGCATACTCATGTAACTATGTTTGTATGCATGCATGTGTATTCCAACTGGAGTGTGTAGGGCTGTGGCCATATGTGTCTGTATCTGTGACTGAATGTGCGTGTGCCAGCATGTGTGTTGTGTGTGTATGTGTGTGTGTGTGTTTGTGTGTGTGGCCGTGATTGGGTGAGAATCTCCCTCTAGTTTTAGGGGTGTGAATTCGTGCTAGCTGGTGTATGAAACTATTTGTGTGAATGTGTGTATCTATGTGACATCACGTGTGGATGTGGTGGTTGTGCAACTGTGTATCTGACTGTATATATTTTCTGTATATATTTTCAGTATGTGCCACCACTTTTGTATGTGTGATTACCTGTGTGTGTGCCTGTGCGTGGCTGTGTTTGTGTGAATGTGCATCTGTGCCTGCAGCTGTACATGTCTAAGTGTATGCCCACACGTGTGTCTGAGAACACAACTGCTGGCCACACACAGTCACTCCTGGGGATTGGAAACCCTATGATGTCATGGGTTGGAACCACCCTATATGGTCAGTACTGGAGACCCAGACTTCTCTGGACAGGAGCTCGACCTGCGAGGTCACTGCAGACTTGACAATCTTCAATGACAAGGCTTCAGTGTAATAAAGTTTATTCGCAGGGTGAACTCCTCAGACACACTGAACATACATCACTACATAGTTACCCTTATTAGCAATAGAAAACCGGTGGAGATGACAAATTACACACACATCGGATTTTTTCCTTAGAAAATATCATTTAAAATGACAGCATTTCATAAAGTCCTGTAGGGTTATTTGCTGATTTCTACTTAATTAAGTGCAGAACATAAAGCAAACATCTGCTAGACTCATTCCCAGCCATCATTTGGGTAAAAAAAGGTAACAAACTGATGTGTTTTGTTTTTCATCTAATACCATATTTGGTTTACTACCTGGATTTTAAAATTGGATTTTATTGCTATTTTATGTGCCTTATAATTTGCACATTAACATTTGTACATTAAAACTAAAATAATGATCACTTCATAGTTTATTCAACAGAAATGCAATGTATGAGTTCTTATTTTTTATTGAACGCAAGCTAGAGTCCAAATTCTTAAGTGCCTGCTTCATTGAACACGTCACACCAAGAAGGGGTTCTCCAGAACGATTTCTCTAAGTAGTGACACTTCAACACGCCAAGAGCACACTTCTCTGAGGAATGGTTTCTTCCCAGAACCGGCCCGTTCGCTGTGGTGCTTGCACTGCATTATTTGCTCAGTTCTGGGAATTGTACAAAATCCTGATTCTCACTAGAATGCTGCACACGCACTTATAAATTAACACATGTAAACACAGAGATAGATGTTCTCACGGGTGCTTGTGTGCACAAGGCACCCTCGTGTGCTCACACATGCATGGAACCACCCAACATACATGTCTAGAACATGTTCCCACACAGCACATATGAACACACTAGCAGAGACACATGTTCTAGCATACGAAATAAACGGTGGCGATCACCCGGTGGCTAAGAGTCAGGCTTTGGAGGGAATTGTTGGAATCAGATTCTGTCTTCCCTAGTTATTCCACGGGTCAGGGTCTTTCGGAAGTGAGGGAAACCCCAGAACCCTCAGGTCCTGTTCCTCATTGAGAAGATGGGCTGATTGATAGGGCCTAATAAGCAGATGTGCTTGAGGAAAACAAATGCAATATTTGCAAAGCACTTAGCGTTCACTTAAAAAGCACTTAGCATTCACTCGGTTACAAAGACAACGTCCCACGTGAGTTTGCTATGGTGTGAGCTAGGCAGCTCCTTCCCACAGTGGCCCTGGCATCCACAGGACACGCGGGCATCATCAATCTCGAATGAAGGTGCAGTGCAATTACCTTCCCTAGCAATGCCTCACACGCCCCTTTCCCTTTTAGTTATTACTCTCTCAACAGCTTTACTGCAATGCATCACCACACACATAGCGGGTTAATGATAAGAAACAACATAAGACCCCTGACACCCCTGCACCCACCAGCAAGCTCTGATCCTAGGACAAGTAAAATAGAGTGGACTTGCCCAAGCAGACAAAGCATTTTTAATGAAGCAAACGCTATATAGCTTAGATGGACTTAGATGCTTGCTTGCTTGCTTCCTTCCTTCCTTCCTACCTTCCTTCCTTCCCTTCTTTTTTCCTTCCTTCCTTCCTTCCTTCCTTCCTTCCTTCCTTCCTTCCTTCCTTCCTTCCTTCCCTCCCTTCTTTTCTTTCTTTCTTTGCATGTTGAAGGCCACAGGGGTAAACAATGTGCAAAGTCATAAAGAAAATACAGTGGTCAGTCATTCTTGGAGGTCACTGGCTCACCTCAGCACAGCCAGCCCCACTCTGACTCTTGGGGGTGTGGGCAAAGACCCATGTGGTTACTCTGAGGCATGAGAAGAATTGGCAGGAATTTTCACAGTGATTCAGTTGAGCAGGATCCAGATAGTGTCATACGTCTGTCTGCTCTGCTTGGGGAACAGAAGTGATGCTTAGCCTGCATAAACACACAGCCTCCGTCCCCTGTGTCCCAGGAGTCGGTCTATATAACCCCCCCCCCCCCATCCTACTCTCTTTGGATTCTCTTGCATTGGGCATGAAAGTGAAACAAAACCAGGCTTGTGCTTCTTAGGTGACTCCTGGGCTGCTTCTCTGGGACCTGCTTGTCTGATTCTTTCCATTAGAGTCTGGCCACGCTGAAGCCTCATAAACTACGGCAAGTGACTCCCACTGGGCACTGACTCTGCTCAGCTCCAGCCAGCCCTGGGCGCTTCTGTCGAAGATTACATGAGAACTTGAATCTAGTCTCTGCTGGGAACTTAGCTTTGTCTAATGTCAAGAAGTGTCCTGGAGGCCAGAACAACAGAGCCAGCTGGTGGCCCCAGCGCCCCACCCCCCTGAGCAGCTCGCACCCCGTGTGGCAGAGGCACCCAAGGAAGCCCATGGCAAGGCTCCCCGGCTTCATATCCCGGGAGTACGCCTGGGCGTCGGACACTGCTCAGCCTGGAACGGCTCGGCCGCCCCAACCACACCATGCTAGCCCCAACCACCATAGCGACAAAAGCATACAGAGGTAGCAAAAATTCGTCAATTCCCAAATTATAGGTGGAGTTGTACGAGGGTCAATGATGTTGAATGCTTTTCCTGGACCAGGGAAAGAAACTCTCAATAGCCAGTTAGGAACACAAATCTGGCTGGGAAAGCTTTGAAAGGGAAGGCAGAGAACTGCAGCCAGTTGGTCCCCTCGGAGAGCTCCCAGGGGTGGGGTGGGACAGTGTTGTTGGAAAGACCCGCCCCCAACTGTAGGGGGCACAGTGGGAAATCAGCGCAGAACCCCACCACGCAGGAGAGCAGAGACCAGAGAGCAGCCTGGAAGACGCAACCAGAAACAGCCAGACCCACAGCCTCTCTGGGAGGAACTTGGAGAGGATGTGCCGAGGCTCTTAATGAGCTCAACGGAACAACGATATTCAATAAGACACAAGAAGTGATGAGAAATCTACAATCAGAAGTGACAAAGTAAGGAATTTGGTCGATGAAATAAAAAAGCCAATAAAAGGTCTGGGAAGTTTAATAGCAATAGCTGAGGATAAACACCAGTGAGCTCCATGATAAGATGCAGAAAACCTCTAGAAAACAGCAGAGGATTAAAAATGTCTCAAGCTAAATGAAAAGCAGATGAAAGGACTTTGGTTGAATTCGAGAGGAACAACATAAGAATTGCTGCCATCCCAGAGTCAGAGTGAGGCAATTCCAATGAATAATAATTAGTCAGAGATCACAGCTGGGAAGCTCCCGGAACAGAGGAACATATGCACTCAGATTCAAGAGCCCCGGAGGGTACCAGCTGAAAGAGACCCAGAAAAAACTCCTCCAAGACACACCACAACCAGAATGATGGAGGTCGAAGGTGGAAAGGAATACTGAGAACCGCAAGATTAAAGAAGGAAATTACTCACAGAGGGGAGTCCTTAAGATTCACATCAGATTTATCAAATGAGACCCTGCAGGCCCAGAGTTAATGGTGGGAAATAATTTTAAAAACACCAATGAAATGAAAACCTCACCAAGAATGCCATCTCCAGTCAGACTGTCTTTCAACTTCTTGGACTAACAACAGCCCAGGAACTTCCCAGACTTAAAATCAACTTTGCAAGAAACGCTGAAGGCGCATCTTGTCTAAGAGAAGAAAAATGTCAAATAAAACACGCCAAACTTCCACAGAAAGCTGGTAGAAAACTTCACAGCAATAATCTCATTCAATGTCGATGGCCTAAATGTGCCAATTAAAGCACACGGAGTGGCAAGATGGATTAGAAACTAAACCTAACCTTCTGAGGGCAATAAGGAACACAGCTGTACAGTGGCACAAACACAGACTCAGAATGAAGGGTTGGAGGACGGTAATTCAAGCAAACTCCCTTTCAAACATCAGTGGGGCACAGTTATGTCAGAAAACATTGTCTCCAAGATAAAAGTGTTAGATGAGATAGAATTTATTAATGGTCAAGGGATCTGTACATCAGGAAGAACTCACACTCATAAACATTTATTCACCTAATGAGGGACCAGACAAATATTTAAAACAGCTGCTAATAGACCCGAAGGAAGATACTGTAGAAGCACAATGGAGCTGGAGACTTTGACTGCTCTGTCACCGCTAATAGATCAACAAGACTAAAAGTCAACAAGGAGCCATCAAAGAGTACAAAACACAACTGGTGCTGCCTGAGTGTGGGGGAAAGGGACCCTCGTTCCTCGCTGGAGAGAATGTTGACTGGTCCAGCTCTTTGGGAAAATAATACGGACGTTCCTCCAACGTCAGGCAGTGATAGTGCTCAGGGGAGACCCCCCCTCCCGAGTCGTTTCTCTGGGGTCCCAGTGAAAAGCACACACTCCTCAGGATGTCAAGTGGCACCACTTGAGAGAGAGGAAAGTGACATGAAAAAAATAATCCCATTCACAATTGTGCCCCAGAAAATAAAATTCCTCGGAATCAGCCCAACGAAAGAGTTAAAGGATATCTACAATGAAAACTACAAAACGCTACTCCATGAAATAAAAGAGGAGACGAGGAAATGGAAGCATATGCCCTGGTAATGGACAGGAAGAATCAACATCATCAAAGTGGCAATACTCCCGAAAGCATTATGCAGATTCCACACGATTCCTATAAAGATACCCATGAAATTCTTCAAAGAAACAGATCAAGCACTCCTGAAATTCATATGGAACAACAAATGCCCACGAATAGCTAAGCAATTCTTGGGAAAAAGACATGGGGAGACATTGCCCTCCCCAACCTCAAACTCTACTACAAAGCGGTAATAATTAAAAGCAGCATGGTACTGGAACAAAGCCAGAGCTGCAGACCAATGGAACAGGGTGGAATATCTGTACACACAACCCCAAATGTATGAACATCTAATCTTTGATCAGGGAGCAAGAAGTGTGAAGTGGAACAAGGAAAGCCTCTTCAACAAATGGTGCTGGCATAACTGGACAACCACATGCAAAAAAAAAAAGGGCTTAGACCTCGACCTAAAAGCATACACAAATGTCAGATCAAAATGGATTAAAGATCTCAACATCAGGCCAAAATCCAAAAGATACATTGAAGACAAGGTCGGCAAAACCCTCCAGGATATCGAGGCTAATGGTATCTTCAAAGACCACACTCCACTGACTAACCAAATGGAAACAGAGATAAACAAATGGGACTATCTTAAATTAAGAAGCTTCGACACCTCAAAAGATACAATAATCAGAATACAAAGACAACCTACAGAATGAGAAAGGATATTTCCCCAATACCCATCTGATAAAGGGTTGATATCAAGGATATACAAAGCACTGGTTGAACTCTACAAGAAGAAAGCATCCAACCCCATCAAAAAATGGGGTGACAAAATGAACAGGAACTTTCCCAAAGAAGAAATCCGAATGGCTAAAAGGCACATGAGAAAATGCTCTACATCACTAATCATCAGGGAGAT